>JABSTQ010011431.1:0-508341 GCA_013358835.2 Ixodes persulcatus | reverse complement strand
AAATGTGTGGTTTTCTTCTTTTTCTTTTTTTAAGAAGACATGGGATGGCATCTCAGAACCCCCTACTCTTTTGTTTCCTCTTTTGCTTTTTTCATAATTTTTTCATATCATATTCATTTATATCAGTAGGAGAATGTGTGGTTTTCTTCTTTTTCTTTTTTTAAGAAGACATGGGATGGCATCTCAGAACCCCCTACTCTTTTTTTTCTTCTTTTTCTTTTTTCATAATTTTTTCATATCATATTCATTTATATCAGTAGGAGAATGTGTGGTTTTCTTCTTTTTCTTTTTTTAAGAAGACATGGGATGGCATCTCAGAACCCCCTACTCTTTTGTTTCCTCTTTTGCTTTTTTCATAATTTTTTCATATCATATTCATTTATATCAGTAGGAGAATGTGTGGTTTTCTTCTTTTTCTTTTTTTAAGAAGACATGGGATGGCATCTCAGAACCCCCTACTCTTTTTTTTCCTCTTTTGCTTTTTTCATAATTTTTTTCATATCATATTCATTTATATCAGTAGGAGAATGTGTGGTTTTCTTCTTTTTCTTTTTTTAAGAAGACATGGGATGGCATCTCAGAACCCCCTACTCTTTTTTTCTTCTTTTTCTTTTTTCATAATTTTTTCATATCATATTCATTTATATCAGTAGGAGAATGTGTGGTTTTCTTCTTTTTCTTTTTTTAAGAAGACATGGGATGGCATCTCAGAACCCCCTACTCTTTGTTTCCTCTTTTGCTTTTTTCATAATTTTTTCATATCATATTCATTTATATCAGTAGGAGAATGTGTGGTTTTCTTCTTTTTCTTTTTTTAAGAAGACATGGGATGGCATCTCAGAACCCCCTACTCTTTTTTTTCCTCTTTTGCTTTTTTCATAATTTTTTCATATCATATTCATTTATATCAGTAGGAGAATGTGTGGTTTTCTTCTTTTTCTTTTTTTAAGAAGACATGGGATGGCATCTCAGAACCCCCTACTCTTTTTTTTCTCTTTTTTCTTTTTTCATAATTTTTTCATATCATATTCATTTATATCAGTAGGAGAATGTGTGGTTTTCTTCTTTTTCTTTTTTTAAGAAGACATGGGATGGCATCTCAGAACCCCCTACTCTTTTGTTTCCTCTTTTGCTTTTTTCATAATTTTTTCATATCATATTCATTTATATCAGTAGGAGAATGTGTGGTTTTCTTCTTTTTCTTTTTTTAAGAAGACATGGGATGGCATCTCAGAACCCCCTACTCTTTTTTTTCTTCTTTTTCTTTTTTCATAATTTTTTCATATCATATTCATTTATATCAGTAGGAGAATGTGTGGTTTTCTTCTTTTTCTTTTTTTAAGAAGACATGGGATGGCATCTCAGAACCCCCTACTCTTTTGTTTCCTCTTTTGCTTTTTTCATAATTTTTTCATATATTCATTTATATCAGTAGGAGAATGTGTGGTTTTCTTCTTTTTCTTTTTTTAAGAAGACATGGGATGGCATCTCAGAACCCCCTACTCTTTTTTTTCTTCTTTTTCTTTTTTCATAATTTTTTCATATCATATTCATTTATATCAGTAGGAGAATGTGTGGTTTTCTTCTTTTTCTTTTTTTAAGAAGACATGGGATGGCATCTCAGAACCCCCTACTCTTTTGTTTCCTCTTTTGCTTTTTCATAATTTTTTCATATCATATTCATTTATATCAGTAGGAGAATGTGTGGTTTTCTTCTTTTTCTTTTTTTAAGAAGACATGGGATGGCATCTCAGAACCCCCTACTCTTTTGTTTCCTCTTTTGCTTTTTTCATAATTTTTTCATATCATATTCATTTATATCAGTAGGAGAATGTGTGGTTTTCTTCTTTTTCTTTTTTTAAGAAGACATGGGATGGCATCTCAGAACCCCCTACTCTTTTTTTTCTTCTTTTTCTTTTTTCATAATTTTTTCATATCATATTCATTTATATCAGTAGGAGAATGTGTGGTTTTCTTCTTTTTCTTTTTTTAAGAAGACATGGGATGGCATCTCAGAACCCCCTACTCTTTGTTTCCTCTTTTGCTTTTTTCATAATTTTTTCATATCATATTCATTTATATCAGTAGGAGAATGTGTGGTTTTCTTCTTTTTCTTTTTTTAAGAAGACATGGGATGGCATCTCAGAACCCCCTACTCTTTTTTTTCTTCTTTTTCTTTTTTCATAATTTTTTTCATCTTTTTTTTCCAATTTTTTTTTTTTGCCCTACACGAGCACGTGATCTCACGAGCCGAAGCACGAGCACCCGACGCCGGCCGACGGCGGACGGACATACGGACATGGCTAGCCCCTAAGGAGCTTCGCCCCCAAAAAAAAAAATGGCTAGAAACGCTTTGCAGGGCCCCTTCAAGTCCAGGCTCAGGCGATGCTACAAGCGCGACCATATGCTCCTGACCAGTGCATGCACTGCAGGAGCGCTCATGCTTGGCAAGAACGCTGAAAGCCCGGAGCGTGCTCTTTTAGCTTCTGCTACGCTCACACTTGAAGTGAAACCGAGTATTGTGTTGAGAACATCCCATTTAACCAGAAAACTGAACTGTTTAACATGGTTTGTACGCGACATCTTCGCACTATATCCTGGTAGTCAGAAATTTCTTTTTGCGGGGAGATCAAATCCCGTGGTGTGCAATGCACGCTGCAGAAGGTTCGCGCTCAGTGCAACTCATGTATTCAGAAACAAAAATTATTATTTCTTGGTGCACCGTCGTGAGGAACGACGCGAGCGTCTGGCATCATGAAAACCCGCTTTCTGGCAGGAGTGATTTTGCAAACGAAGTAGCTTTGCGGGATCACGCTGTCTTCTCTGCGCCCAAGATGCGGAGTAGAGGAACCTTTACAACACAGTATGTTTTAACTCCCCCCCCCCCCTTTTTCATTTTACGATGCTCTTCCAGAGATTACTTTTCATTTCTGAGGGACTCCCTCGTCCGTTTTTCCGGGGGTGCCGATTCGACAGTTATATTTGTGTCATTTCTTAACAGTAATCCTCCATTTCTTTTATTTTGCATCAAAAAAGTCAGTAAACTTAAAAAACAAAAACTGCGAGAATTTGAGGGGCTGCCTCTAAGGCCACTAGAATCTTTCTTTTTAGGTATCCCTGCCGTACACACTTGTAGTTTTATTTATCGTCAGACTAATAAGCCACATTTAGTCCTTTCAATCCTGTTCTCGGGGACAACTTTCATGAGACAGTTGAGCAACAATGAAAACATGTTTGGCTGCCTCAATGATGTGTACATGTAAAATGGTTCATGCGACAATTTTTGCACTTTCAGTAAATACCACTAAGAGCTAATCCCTGACGTTGATAGCTTTCAAAAAACACAGTATTTTTCTCCCCTCAATGACACACGCAGAAAAAATAAACGAAATAAATAGCTTTTCCCTCCTCAACTCGCTATTAGAACAAGCGGCGATGCTATCTGACGCTAATTGTATACCGCCAGTGTTAGAGTTCGGCTATTCTCATCTTTGATTGAACACAAGCCAACACGAATGTTTGGCGATGCTATTTGCCAAGAACCCGAGCACTCGACTCGGGCTCATGACAATCGAGTACGTCACGATGTCACGTGACTCGCCGTGAGAAGTCGTGATGGCATGTGATGTCACGATGTCAACAACGCTAATACATATATTTTCCGTTGCAACTCAAGAAGGTAGGGCAAGGGAAAGAAAGGCCGGAGAAGAAGAAGCAGACGGAACGCTGGAGAAAAGAGGGGGAAACCTCCTCCTCTCTCCAGCGTTCCATCTGCTTCCTCCTCCCCGGCCTTCCTTTCCCTCGCCCTACATTCTTGAGTTGCAACGGACTATAATGACGTACTCAATTTAAGCCGACTTAACGCGGTAAGTCACGCGACTATGTCACAAGGCCACGTGACGTGACATTATTTGACAGCATATCTTGACACTATGACGTCACGTGACCACATGACACATGATTAATCGTAGTGCCAATACAAAAGCGCCACGAAAACCCACAATTTTTCATACATTGCAATTCAGTATATGACAATTTGATCACTACATAGAAATACAGCTGCCAATTTTTACTTCTCGAAACACTCATTTTGTAATAAAAAATATTACCATGAACCGTTTTGAACCGGTTACCGTTATATTTTTTTCAGGTTCAGTTCCGGTTCAGCTCCAAGATGGCGGCGAAGATTTCGGTTCGGTTCAGTTCCGGTTCGGCTAAAAATAACGGTTTGGTTCCGGTTTTCGGTTCGGTTCGGTTCCGGTTCGACACTCTGGTAGGCACGCTGTCACGAGATGTGTCAGCCAAGCTCGTGCCGGACTACTCCAAGACTGGGTGTTTCAATTAGGGCACGGGTTGGCAATCCACGGCCCGCAAGGTCGTTTCATGCAGACTCAAGGACCACATTTTGCAACTCGTCGTCCGGCCCCCTCCTCGTCGGCTTCGTGGCAACATGGCCCGCCGCCAAAAAAGGACCCCAGTGTTAGGGCTTCACAAATTTCTTTTTAGGAAAACCGCCAAATCTATGGAAACGCATTCCACGCAGGTGATGCAGGCCGGGGGTATAGAACGCGGGGCTAATTGTCGCGATGACTCGGCCAATCAACTAAAATTTGTTACATCAACTGTTTAATTGGTGAAGGTAAACACATGGTTCCAATTAGAAACTCGCTGAATGGCATCAAAACCCACTAGTAGTAAATTTTAGAAAGACTTGGAGCGTGGGGGAGGCACACTGGTGCGCGCTAAGGTGACCGCTCGCGAAACGGGCACAAGGCCGATGGAACGTGCCCGCGCAGTTTTTCCGCTTCTCGTCGTCCACGTTTATGCGTCACCAGGATCGTGCCACTCGCGCGAGTGAAAACTCCAGTGCGCTACATTAGCGTACATTTATTATCACTAATTAAAGATTTAATCGGCAAACTTCACATTATTGTTCGTTTACCGCAACGACTAGTCCCCTCTATTACGTGCCCCTGGCCATATAGCTCACCCGCGCAGACCGCACGAGCGTAGCTTTCGCAGCTTTTTTTAAAATGGACGTGTAAAGCTAAAATGCTTCGTGACAATAGGGTTCGAACTGGAGATGCGAAAGAAACCGAGGCCACTGAAAACAATGCAAAAACAAAAACAAAAAAAGCTTGATTCTTCCGACCAGGGAGCACAGAATGTCTCCCGCACATACCACACCCCGCTTATTTATTTTTTTTTTATTTTTATTATCTATTTTTATTCGTTCCTTTAAAAAAATTTTTAAATTGTATTCTTTTTTATAGTTTTATATTTGTAACGCATTTTATTTCTTTTAGATATTATTTTTACCCAAAACCTGCCGCTCTCAACGGCCCGTTCGCATTCGAATGAAAATGGTGCGTCCCTCCGGACCGGCTGCGCTAATAGCTCGGCGGCTACGGTATCCGACTGCCACTGCACCGACCCGGGTTCGAGCCCTGCCGGAGCTCAAACTTTAAATATTCCCTTTATATCAAATCTGATCGTCCGTAATGCTCTGGCGCGTCACTTGTCCGTAGAAAACGCCCCGCAAAATACATTCCACAATAAAAAAAAAAAGCAGTCCTGCGTTAACCCACAGCGCTGATCGTAGAGAGCTCTCTATAGGTTTTTGCAATGATCGCCTTCTGGGAACTGCCATCTTTGTCTACTGGGCTGTGGAATTCGTTCTGGGCATGCGCAGCAGCTTTCTTCCACAAAATATGAGACGCCGCGCATGCGTACACATCCCAGTGACTCGGCATTTTTTGCCTGGGTGACAAGCGCTAGAAAGATCTACACGGTCGTGGCAATATGTGCAACACATCGCGGCAAGGTCGTCGTAGAGAGTCTCGACACGATTCGCGGCAGAGTCTTGATTGGCTTCGTTTTCGCGAGCACGCACCTCGCCGTCGTACCTGCGACGAATGGCGAGACGCGTCGCCGCTGGCGCGTCTTTTGGCGTCCTGCTATGAGTGTGACGCAAGCATGCGGCGACGCTGAGACGCGCGCGTCTGCCACTTTGCACCACACTCTCATTGAGCTTCGGCGCATGCGCCGCTTCAAGCGGCTCGGCAATCAACCGACGATGACGTCGACCATTTGTTCCGAACGCTGTTGTTTCTTTTTATTCTGGAGCGCGTATCCCCTGCACAAGCTTTCGGCATCGATAGCAATAAGACGGCGTTTTCGTCGTCGGCCATCTCTTTGTATTTTTACGGAGAGCGCGTGCCATCAGCAACGAGTACTACAAAAGTCGACCTCGCCCTAAACGAAAGGACTTGGGTCCGAATCCAGCGGGCACCTGGTGATCTTTTTCGAGGATTTTGCAACGTCAACGACAGACGCCCTGCGTCCAACGTCGATAACAACTACGACTTCATTTAGGGGGGTGGGAAGAGCCCGTAACTATGTTGGATAGAGAGGTGGTTTCGTTGACAGCTCTGATTAACTCTTTTTGTAATGAGCCGCCACAGACTGTCACCGCGTGAATGGCCGGGTAGGTTAACACGCGCGACAAACTGTCCGTATACAGCGTGCAATTCGCAAAACAAGTGTCAATGAAACATTGGTGTCGACTGAAGGTGTGTCCATGAAACGTGTATCCACGAAAAGTTGTCCGTGAAACAAGCTTCCACCAAACGTGCTCTGACAAAACGATGGGGACCCCATAATAGCCATCGTTGTAAGACATAGCCAACATCACTAGATACTGTCAGTTGGCAAACTCCCATAGAGGCCTGTCAGGAGAGGCTCAACCACCACACCTTAATGAAACATTAGTGTCGACTGAAGGTGTGTCCATGAAACGTGTATCCACGAAAAGTTGTCCGTGAAACAAGCTTCCACCAAACGTGCTCCGACAAAACGATGGGGACCCATAACAGCCATCGTTGTAAGACATAGCCAACATCACTAGATACTGTCAGTTGGCAAACTCCCATAGAGGCCTGTCAGGAGAGGCTCAACCACCACACCTTAATGAAACATTAGTGTCGACTGAAGGTGTGTCCATGAAACGTGTATCCACGAAAAGTTGTCCGTGAAACAAGCTTCCACCAAACGTGCTCCGACAAAACGATGGGGACCCCATAATAGCCATCGTTGTAAGACATAGCCAACATCACTAGATACTGTCAGTTGGCAAACTCCCATAGAGGCCTGTCAGGAGAGGCTCAACCACCACACCTTAATGAAACATTAGTGTCGACTGAAGGTGTGTCCATGAAACGTGTATCCACGAAAAGTTGTCCGTGAAACAAGCTTCCACCAAACGTGCTCCGACAAAACGATGGGGACCCCATAACAGCCATCGTTGTAAGACATAGCCAACATCACTAGATACTGTCAGTTGGCAAACTCCCATAGAGGCCTGTCAGGAGAGGCTCAACCACCACACCTTAATGAAACATTAGTGTCGACTGAAGGTGTGTCCATGAAACGTGTATCCACGAAAAGTTGTCCGTGAAACAAGCTTCCACCAAACGTGCTCCGACAAAACGATGGGGACCCCATAATAGCCATCGTTGTAAGACATAGCCAACATCACTAGATACTGTCAGTTGGCAAACTCCCATAGAGGCCTGTCAGGAGAGGCTCAACCACCACACCTTAATGAAACATTAGTGTCGACTGAAGGTGTGTCCATGAAACGTGTATCCACGAAAAGTTGTCCGTGAAACAAGCTTCCACCAAACGTGCTCCGACAAAACGATGGGGACCCCATAACAGCCATCGTTGTAAGACATAGCCAACATCACTAGATACTGTCAGTTGGCAAACTCCCATAGAGGCCTGTCAGGAGAGGCTCAACCACCACACCTTAATGAAACATTAGTGTCGACTGAAGGTGTGTCCATGAAACGTGTATCCACGAAAAGTTGTCCGTGAAACAAGCTTCCACCAAACGTGCTCCGACAAAACGATGGGGACCCCATAATAGCCATCGTTGTAAGACATAGCCAACATCACTAGATACTGTCAGTTGGCAAACTCCCATAGAGGCCTGTCAGGAGAGGCTCAACCACCACACCTTAATGAAACATTAGTGTCGACTGAAGGTGTGTCCATGAAACGTGTATCCACGAAAAGTTGTCCGTGAAACAAGCTTCCACCAAACGTGCTCCGACAAAACGATGGGGACCCCATAACAGCCATCGTTGTAAGACATAGCCAACATCACTAGATACTGTCAGTTGGCAAACTCCCATAGAGGCCTGTCAGGAGAGGCTCAACCACCACACCTTAATGAAACATTAGTGTCGACTGAAGGTGTGTCCATGAAACGTGTATCCACGAAAAGTTGTCCGTGAAACAAGCTTCCACCAAACGTGCTCCGACAAAACGATGGGGACCCCATAATAGCCATCGTTGTAAGACATAGCCAACATCACTAGATACTGTCAGTTGGCAAACTCCCATAGAGGCCTGTCAGGAGAGGCTCAACCACCACACCTTAATGAAACATTAGTGTCGACTGAAGGTGTGTCCATGAAACGTGTATCCACGAAAAGTTGTCCGTGAAACAAGCTTCCACCAAACGTGCTCCGACAAAACGATGGGGACCCCATAACAGCCATCGTTGTAAGACATAGCCAACATCACTAGATACTGTCAGTTGGCAAACTCCCATAGAGGCCTGTCAGGAGAGGCTCAACCACCACACCTTAATGAAACATTAGTGTCGACTGAAGGTGTGTCCATGAAACGTGTATCCACGAAAAGTTGTCCGTGAAACAAGCTTCCACCAAACGTGCTCCGACAAAACGATGGGGACCCCATAACAGCCATCGTTGTAAGACATAGCCAACATCACTAGATACTGTCAGTTGGCAAACTCCCATAGAGGCCTGTCAGGAGAGGCTCAACCACCACACCTTAAAACGTCCGCCTCCAGCTGATGCAAGCAGCATCATTCTCGCGGGCAATGGCTGCTCTCTGGACTCTTGCCGCGAAGACACCCCACGGCAAAAACCAAAGCTGCGGCGCCTTAATCGAGTGACCATGGGAGAAAGAAGGTGTCAGAGTCTGGTTACAAGTTTGCCAACCGAAGCAACTCATTGTGTTGCTCCTGGCTGAAGAAACAAATGAAGCAACGGTAGAAAGCAGAAAGTAAGAATGCAAATGAGCTAATGCAAATTTATCATAATTATCGAGAACCCCCAGACTGAGGCAAAAAAAGGACGGGCAAACAGGCTCCAGTGCAGCTAAAATGCATGACACCCAAACACACAAAAAAAACTTGCGGTCTACTCATTCTTTCGAGTTTCCTGTCTTTTGTGTTTGGATCTCAAGCAGAGCGAGGGTCTATTAATCCTATTTAACCCACGACAGTTGTTAACCTGGAAAGAGAGGAAATATAAAAACCCGCGTTTGATCTCCTGACTTGGCCCTTGCGATGTGCCTCGGTCATAATCCTGTTGGGTGGTATGCAAGTTACCGGGGGAGTCCCAGAGGCGGACATGGCGAGGATCTTGAGGGCCGACTTCTGGTCAATCTCCTTCAGCAGACGGGCCGGGAAGATCCTCTGGAGGAAGAACTTCTGTTCGTCCGTCAGCGCTGGGTCTGGCAGGAATGTTATCCTCCGATACCGTTCGTCTGTACGAGACATCCAGTTCGCATCATAAATTTCAATATCTGTTCTCTAGTCTGTAAGCACATACTACGCCTAGTTTGCTCGACAGAGTAGAGATATGTCTCATCCACCTACTTGGCTACCCGTACGGCCAGACAACAACTTTTTAGAATGCCCGGTAGCGGCGCTGCAATGGCAACAAAGACCCAAGGTCCGAGGAACCGTTGCAGCGACGTGGCCGGTCCTACAAACAAAGGCCGTCTTTGGGACTGTTTTAAACGTGATATATGCGTTCACTATCTTGGCGAGTGGATTCAGTGTGTTTAAAACGAGCCTAGTTCCTGTTGCACCGCTTCATGGTCAAGAACCTTATTCTTCGTGAAAGTGTAACGTAAATAAAGAAAGCACATGCAGGAAACAATATATTTTGGCTCATTTAACGGCGCAAATTTAAGGATAACGGCCGCTTAAATCCTGCTCCTACTAACACTACACACGTATATGGCGGCAGTCTTGAAATCGGGGACCAAGAAAGTCTGGGGAAGGGAGGAACATATCCTTACGAGCTCGAGGTTCTAAATCCTCCAACCATCCTCGCGAAATAAAGCAAGTGCCGAGACAAAAATCAGCTGGCTTAGGCATTCCGTTTAAGGAAGAACATTACCCCCCAAAAAAAAAAAATTCTGCAAAAAAATTTGATTTTGAAAAATGACATATTTACATCCACCAACATCTAGAGAGCATTCTCAAAGAGTTTCATTAGTTTACACTGCAGAGTTAATTTTTCATAAATTATTTTTGACCCACTCATGCTAAAGAAAAGGTAGAGGTTGAAGCACCTTGAACGCATTTTTCTACGTTCCACTTTTTGGCATAAATTTCACTTTAGAAAAACTATTGTTTTCCTATTACACAATAGAGAATTATTCTTAGGTGGTTTTCCGGGATAGAAATTTGTGAGGAACATGCCTGGCTGGTTAATTTTTCTACTTTAGCATTCTACTTTTGCAAAAAAGCACAGACATGAAAAAAAAAATGTTAATATTCTTAAAACAATGCAATATAGCGAAATAACTCGCTGGGTATTTGCTATTGGTATTTCTATGACTATATTAAACATAAAAATCACAAATTTTTATTTTATTTAAAAATGATGTTTTTTTTAAGCGAACAGACTGACTTCCATAATGTAACATTCGTAACAAGTTACGGAATTGACATAAGATAATGAAATTTGGCAGGGATGGTCTTGCCATTCATATAAACTTCCACTGCAAATTTAACTGAAATCAAGCAAGCGGTACAGAAGTTGACTTTTCTGAGTGGTGTCCCCCCTTAAAGGGGCCCTGCAATCATATTTAAAGGGCAACTCCGCTTCATTTTTGGTTTCGAAAAAACAATGCAGTCCTCTTCAGTATCGCCTAGGAAAACCACAAGTCAAATATTACGACGCAGTTCGGTCTAAATGTTTCTTAAACGGTCCGGCAAACTTTGCAACTCGCCAAGTTGCCGAAATCGGCTGACTCGAGCGGGCGAATTCAGGCGCAACCAACAGCGTAGTCAAGGGTACGGCATGGGCGGAGCCAACATTGAGCTAAACATCATCATCATGGCCCCCTTTTGCTTGTTTTTACTTCTCCGGGCGAGCGTAGCGCATGACGTCAGCAACGTTGCCTCTCGGCGCTCAGCGGTGTCTACATGGTTGGCGTAACGCGCCTGCGCAGTGCGCTTCTTGGGAGCCGTCCGGCCGCCCGCGTGGTCCCGCCGTTACCGCCGTCTTCCGCGTCACAACCACCATCGTCGTCTCACCTTTTGTGATTATTGTCTCTCGGAGTTTCGTCCACCCTACGGACACCACGTGCGCAGACTTATGCCGCAGTTGTGCAGACGTCGTCGAATGCCGTAGACACCAAAAGGTGGCGAAGAGTGCGGTGCAGACGACACTCGCGCCTGCCACACGCCCGCCCCCCAATCCCGCCCATCGTTGGGCCGAGGATCACGTGACATTTCGTACCACGTGATGGCCATGTTCTTGGCGGCCCGAGGCCAATGTTGCCGGACGGAGCCCAAGTTTCGGTTTCGATTTCCGCTCGCGTTTAAAATTAGATTTAAAAATATATATCCCATTTTTCGTGAAGCAAACGACGTAGTGTCTTTTACTAGGTGTTTTTAATTCAAAATCACTTATCATCCCGAAATCTTTGGAATTGAGCGGAGTTGCCTTTTAAGCGTCAACCTTTTTTGTGGTTTCCACGTCTCTCGGGGTTCGCGCAAGCCAGCGGGCACAAAGGGAGTAACTAAATATCAGTGCGTCATATTTTAACCGAAATACGCGGAAACCTCCTCCACCTACGGGGGGCGACCCACGGTGCCGAAAGCGCGCAAAATGTGACGTCTTTGCTCCTGGGCTTACTACTGGCCAGAGCCGCTAAAAGCTTCTGTTTTGTCGAAATACAAAATATAAGTGGCGCGAACCGTTTCAATTATTTAAAAAAGTAGTTTTTGTTCGCTATTTTAGATCAGAAAAGAAAGGAATGCAGTTTAAAAGGTACGGAAACAAGAAATGACCCATTTACATACCCGCCACCAAGCGGTGGAAAAGGCGGCGCATACTAGAAAGGTGTAGTGGGATCAGGCACAAGACGAGCGGTGAGCGTAGAAAGGTCCCGGATGTACGCGGCGGCGCTGCAATCATATGAACTGGAGGATCCGACCGGTTCCGAGCGTTCCCAAGGCCTTTGGCGAGCAGCTTTGGCTTGCGGTTTGGCCTTTTGGCGGTATGGCAGCGCGAAGTGGCTCCCGTTCTGAACTGATCTTTACCCCCTGTTTGCTGTCGTTTGTGGCCAATGAAGTGTCATGCCAAATTAGTGCTTAATCGCGCAGCAAATGCAATGCGAGCTGCCCTGGCTGCCCGCTTCATACTGCCTATCCAGAACATGCTTTGGTGGCGCCTTCGCGAGCCGTCGACACGGAGTGCGGCAGCCGTGACCACTCGCTGAGCTCACTACCCCTTCTCTAGTTCACGGCCACTCAAGCAACCAAGCACGTCATGAAGGAGGTTATTTTTTGTAATTTGAATTTGCCTATAACTTTTAAAATAAAGCGAAATTCGAGAAAAGAAAAGTTTCATTAGGTTACTACGGTCAGTGCGCTCAGGTTCGGTGCAGGGCCCCTTTAATGGGATAGTGGCACGATAGCGCTCCATGGGGTATTTAGGACTCTCTTTCTACTGCAACTTAGTCGAGACATTTCCCCATTAAATGTAGCGGAAAAACTGTGACATTGCATCACATCGCGCGAAACATACTGAGGTGTCATGCCGACACATCCCAAAACCCTGGCGAGGGGCCAGCACGAGAAAGAAAAGTCCGGTCCCCGTTAATCACTTTAAAAAATTGTCCACAGAGAGACAAAAGTGACCGGCAGAGGGTCCATCAAAGGAATGCCCCGCCGGTGAGAAACTTGCCCGTGCTGCCGGGGTCAAAGTAGTGCGGCACGTTGCGCGACGTGCCCAGCTTCTCCCTGAGCGAGCGAGCACACTCGGGGGTGGTGGTCACGTAGAGCACGGCCATGTTGCACGACAGGTGGCCCAGCACCTCTGTCACGTCTGCCACGCCCAGGCTCAGGCTCACTTCCCTCCACTCTGCACAGGGCGGCAAGACACGGAACGTGAAGCTTCGCGACTGATTGACGAAAGGCCCACCAAAAGGCCGAGGATTAGCCCGAGCCTTTTATCTGTTACTGGTCATTTGTTAGCTGTCATATGGCTCTAGGTTTCAGCAGGCACTCCCGTTTGTTTTATCCCGGTTCTAGGAAGAAATTGCGCCCAATTCATTGTTCACCAAACGGGTCTTTAGATACTTCTACAAGTTATGCATACTTTGAATGTCAACTCTGAACTTTCATTTACTCGTCGTTATTGTATCGTTTTCCTATTTGTGCGACGTGCACATTCTACTAACGTGCCTCGTATCAAGATTTGAGTTTCTGAGAATAATTAAGTATTACTATTATTCTATCTTTCTTGCCAGCTTAGAAACTGTATAATCGACGACTGTTGAAGAATCCAGCAGATGCTCCGCCACCGCTCTCATTGCCTCCCACCAAGCTTTGGCTGCACGTGCGACGGAGCACCCCCCGGGTTCCCGACCCGTCGCCGACCACAGTGCGCTGGCCCTAACACTTCGAAATAGATAACTCAGTTTGCGAAACTTTATTACGACGTCAAGTAACGGTGTCCGCACCAAGGAAAATAATGACTTGCAGAAACTATACTTGACAGCCATAACGGCCCAAGGCCGAAACTGTAAAATAGGTGCGCAATGGCCGACACGTCCAGTTTCTTAGGTGTTAGTGAAAGAACAAAGACAAACGGTACAAACTATACTTTAATGGATTGGCAAAAGATTGCGCACCAACTTCAGAAATGCGGGACATGTCTCGGGAAATGCTCGTTCCCAAACCCCCCCGCTCTCCATTTTCTGCATTTGCAATGCACCACCCGCGTTCCCCGTAGTAAGCGCGGTGCTTCGACGAGAAATGTGGCCTTCTGCGTGTAAGGTCACCGAACTCTGGCACCTGGAAAGCGTCGCCGACTGGCGCATTTGCTGTGTCCTCAATCGCGGTCCTCCCGATTCTGCCTAATGACGTCATAGAGGCGCCACGCTATTGCTCGTTGCAATCCTGGCAGCAGTGCAACGGCGGAGGTGGAATTGGCAGACCCCCGTTTTGCTGCGGGTCGCTCCGCAGCTTCACAGTCTGTGGAAACTCGAGCAGCCAGGAACTGGGATGCCGCGACAATGGCAAAGCTCGCATTTGCTCTTATTCTTTGACAAAACTTGTACGACCAACTGCCGAGATTGTGACGTCCGACGACGTGACGCCCACTGTTGCCATTTTGAGAACACACTTTCGATGTGCCACAGTTAATCCGCATCGAGCTCGTCCAGAAGTCGAAGCAGACGAGAAACGCGAGCTGCAGCCGTCCCGTCGTCGCAACAGACCGACCTCGCCGGCCTGTTTCGCAATGCTGCCGCCATGCATCTTGGAAACTTCAGCAGAGTGCTGCACGAGTTGCATCGTGCGCTAGCACCTGCCTCCCACGGATTTAAGTCACAGTGCCGTACGCTCGGCGAGACACGCGGTCTACGACGCAGACTGCAACCGTGACGAGAGCCGGCCTCGAAAGCTCTGCGAGGGACCGCTCACCACTGTACACCGTGCGCACGGGGAACTCGAAGCCCGCCCCGGTGACCGTCACCCAGTAGCGTCCTGCTGCTGATTTGTGGGAGCCCAGCCAGATGCTGCTGCACCTGAAGCGCATGTCGTCCGGCAGCCCACCCGGGGGGGAACCCGCCTCGACGGGGGAGGCCACCCCGTCGCCCGGCAGGGGAGACGGCAACGACTGCACCAACACCACCGTCGGTCTGTCGGGATCCGAAGACTCCTGTCGGAAGAAGCTGCGCTTCAGAGCCAAAGCAAGCAACGGCAGTTGCATCGAAAGGTGCTTCTCCTTCGAGAACCAGTAACACATTGTAGACCCCTTCCGAAAGTCATGCGCTGATTGTTAGAAGGTAGCGACCACCGCACAATAGCGGAACAAATGACAGCGTGGAACGTACCGGTTCCAAATTACGTACGACGGCAATAAGGTGAACCACGGGACGCCACGATGCGTCACCGTGGTCACGTGACTGGAGCCACTACCGGCCACGTGACTAACGCGTGTTGAGCCAATCTACTCGGCTTCTTAGTGTGACGTTGCAGGGTCACCCGACATCTCCCTCAGGTTGCCCGAGTCATGAACCAAAGTCTCGAAGTCGCACGATGTCGTCGTCAACAGAGCCAGTAACATTGGGTGTCAAGTCGCTGTGTAGCACGACACCATGCGAGGTTATCACATTGTGGGACGTGGGGTAGTGCGACGTCACAATGTCACCAGACGTTGCAGCATCACAGCAACATCACACGTAATGTCAGGTCACGTCCCATGACATCACACTGTCATGTGATGTTAGGAGGTCAAGCGTGGTACAGCACTAATGTCTGCATCATACGGGATGTTTCTGTGGTAAATCAAAGGAGCACTCAAATTTTTAAATCAAGTCCAACAATTCATAACATTGCTTGTTTGTCCGCGCCTCAATAGCTAAATTTCGTAATGTCAGGTCACGTCCCATGACATCACACTGTCATGTGATGTTAGGAGGTCAAGTGTGGTACAGCACTAATGTCTGCATCATACGGGATGTTTCTGTGGTAAATCAAAGGAGCACTCAAATTTTTAAATCAAGTCCAACAATTCATAACATTGCTTGTTTGTCCGCGCCTCAATAGCTAAATTTCGTAATGTCAGGTCACGTCCCATGACATCACACTGTCATGTGATGTTAGGAGGTCAAGCGTGGTACAGCACTAATGTCTGCATCATACGGGATGTTTCTGTGGTAAATCAAAGGAGCACTCAAATTTTTAAATCAAGTCCAACAATTCATAACATTGCTTGTTTGTCCGCGCCTCAATGGCTAAATTTCGTAATGTCAGGTCACGTCCCATGACATCACACTGTCATGTGATGTTAGGAGGTCAAGCGTGGTACAGCACTAATGTCTGCATCATACGGGATGTTTCTGTGGTAAATCAAAGGAGCACTCAAATTTTTAAATCAAGTCCAACAATTCATAACATTGCTTGTTTGTCCGCGCCTCAATAGCTAAATTTCGTAATGTCAGGTCACGTCCCATGACATCACACTGTCATGTGATGTTAGGAGGTCAAGCGTGGTACAGCACTAATGTCTGCATCATACGGGATGTTTCTGTGGTAAATCAAAGGAGCACTCAAATTTTTAAATCAAGTCCAACAATTCATAACATTGCTTGTTTGTCCGCGCCTCAATAGCTAAATTTCGTAATGTCAGGTCACGTCCCATGACATCACACTGTCATGTGACGTTAGGAGGTCAAGCGTGGTACAGCACTAATGTCTGCATCATACGGGATGTTTCTGTGGTAAATCAAAGGAGCACTCAAATTTTTAAATCAAGTCCAACAATTCATAACATTGCTCGTTTGTCCGCGCCTCAATAGCTAAATTTGGCGGCAAAACTGCTCCACCGAATTAAGCGGAAACTGCTTAGCAGAAAAGCCTGAATTGGTATATAATTGACACAGTGTCGCATCGTACGAGGGTTGTCCCTAAAATAAGGTTCCCAATACTTTTTCACAATGAAAACCATGGTAATTGGCATTGAATAATACATTTTTGGAAAGCTTAGACTTTCCCCTATTTTTCGACATAATCACCGTAGAGATCAATGCATTTTTGCATGCGGTGTGTCGTCTTCTTTATGCCTAAATCATAGAACTTTCCCGCCGCGCCGTGAAGGTAGCTTAAAACCTCTTCTTTCAGCTCCTCTCCGGTTCTGAAATGCGTCTCACCCAGGTGTTTCTTCACCCCTTCTTGTCCCAAAAGACACTCGCCATCACTTTGCCGGCAGACAGTGTTCGTTTGAACTTCCGTGGCTTCAGCGACTCTGGATGTTTCCACTGACGGGATTCTTTCGTTTCCGGTGTCGTGTAGTGGACCCAGGTCTCGTCCCCAGTCACAATAGAGTCCAAGAGTTTCTCGCCATCGGTTTCGTAGGCCTGAAGAAATTCGGGGGCCGCTTCAACACGTTGCCGTTTGTGGTCTTTCGTAAGCATTCTCGGAAACCACCTAGCACAAATCTTGGCGTACCCTAAATGGTCTGTCAAAATTTTGTCAATCCAGGCCTTGCTGACATCAGGGATCATCTCGCAGAGCTCCCGAACCGTCACCCTTCCTTTCAGCATTGTTTCTTCCACTTTCGCAGTCATTTCGTCCGAAACCGATGGGCGTCCAGAACGCTGTTGTCATGGGCATCTGTACGTTCGTCTTTGAATTCTCTGCACCATTTGCGCACCTGTTGTACGCTCATCCACTTTTCTTCGTAGGCTTCAAACAATCGGGAATGAATGTCCACTGGCGCAGTCTATTTTGCACAAAAAAAAAAAAAAGAATCACAAAGCGTAATTTGCACCTGGCGGGAGAAGCGAGTGGGAGCTCCATCTCCAACGGCTGCCAAGCCAAGACTTTGCGTCGCAGACAGCTCGCTGGGCGGGGACAGGGAGAGGGGGAACCAAGCTACACGCCACTGTCGCCGGATACCGCGTAACAGCGTTCCTCGCGACTGCAGCTCCTTGGGAACCTTATTTTACGGACGACCCTCGTATATAACATTGTGTCACACAATGCAATGTGGCGTGACGTCATGCAGCGTTTTATCACACCGCGTGACACTGCGTCATCTCATGAAGTGGCGCCATGATCGGTGGAAACCCAGAGTGAGGAGGAGAACACATGTGCCGGGGAAAGGGGCGCTTCGACGGATGTGCAAAGTGCATGCCGAAATTGTCGAAGCAATGCGCCAACAAGGGCAAGGAGCCAGAAGAAGGTGGCGTTGCGAGGGAAGGGGAGCCACAGATTGCGGGCACCTTAGCCGGGATCCAAACCTCACTCACCAGGAGACGGCGAACCTCCTCGGAGAGAGCCACGCTGCCCCCTTGGCTGCCAGTGCCCACATGGTGGTTTATAACCACCATGGGTGCCTCCTCATGGCACTCCAAGTCCATGCCCTCGTCCGCAGAGATGGTCAGGAACTCTGCCCATTCACACGCACATTGTTAGTCGGACACCAAGCACCTTCGAGTACCACGCTCGTCAATGGGGGTGGCATTTACGGGACAAAAAAAGTACATGTTCAAGCTTCATGGGCCTAACCGACAAGGGCATCTGGCACGCCATGGCGATTAATTCAAAACACCCAAGGACCTTCCGACAGGCAACCAAAAGCTCGGTAGCGCAGTGCCTTTTCCGCAAAGAGTATTCGCTGAATGACATGTTTGAAAGCGTCGTTCACAGCGCATGCCTAGGACAGACTTTGTTCACAGCGCATGCTCAGGAAAGACTTGCATTCGTCATTTGTCAATCGCAGCAATCTGAGTGGAATGCATTCATATTCTTTATTTAAAGAGGGGCCCACACTCGTGCAAGTTTGTGATGAAGGAAGTGTTCTGCTCGCCATCGACATGCACTCGGCCCCACCATCGGAAATGAAGAAGTTTCCGATTGCTTCCGGTGCTGGCGCCCAGTCGAGTGACGTCACTGGCAGGATGAGAACGACATCATTTGTCCCGCCTCCAGCTTCCAGCGCGCAGCACGGCGGAAGGTCGGTTCCCGCTCGGCTGACAAGCTAATGAAAGCTACGAAGCACGTTAGCTCCACTAACTGGTTCGCCGGACCAACCCATCGCCCGACTCCAATCTCTGCGAAGGTGAGGGGGGAAAGCGTGATCACGTTCAGCAAGAACGACACTCGACTGGTCCAAAGAGCTTCCACCGCCTCGTCAGCTGGGCTGTGAACGAAGCACCCTGAAAACGGCCGTGTGCGTCGAGTGCTACCCCCGAGACATTGTCGCAAGACCAAGATTGTCTACGAACATTTTTAAGCAAGTTTCCGCCTTCCTCTCACCTCCTATGCCAGCCGCCAACTCTCCCCAGCTTCCTTCATTGCCGACCAGCCCGGCGGGCGGCGAACTGTGCGAACTGCTCAGAATGAATGGATGAATTGTAAATATTCCTGAAATATCCGAAACATCCTGTAACTTAAGCAACGTATTAGGCGGTAGTTTGCGCCACCTAACCTACATCATTGGTAGCAGGAATGGGAATCGAGATTTTGAAGAGGGGTGTCGCGAACCGGCCGAGGCCCGAGTTCGACGACGTTCGACTTTTTAGTGGAAAGTTCGACGACCTTGTATTGAGGCTAACCTGTTGGCTTTGGATTGGATGTTGATGGCTAAAGTCCATGCTAAAGTATGAACCAACGTTACTAAAACTAGGGGTGTCGCGAACTTTTATCGAACCAGATTTTTAGGTCGAACTTTCGGGGTTCGACTGGGTCGAACCGGTTCGACGAACCTTCGAACTTTTCCCCAGATTCGACCGGTTCGACTTTGTGGACAGTGTGGCCAGGCTTTAATACAAGCATGTCTACGTTTGGAGAAATTTTTTTTTTATGCAAAGGGTTATTTTATTTTATAAACAGTTGCAATTAAAAGAAACCAATTCTAATCACTGAAGAAGTTAATAACTTAATTTTTTGTACTGTATTAACTGAAATAACCAATCAGCGCTGCCCTTAATTCATCCCTTAGGCATCATTATCCAATCCGAAGCCAACTGGCCAGCCTGTCGCGCATGCGCACACGAGTCGAACCTCAATACAAGGTTCGTCGAATTTTCCACTAAAAGTTCGAAAAAGTCGAACCTGGTCGAACTCGAACCACGGGCGGTTCGCGACACCCCTAACTAAAACCAAGGAATAGAAGGGTAGGAGAGGGCATGACGTCGGCCGCGTAGCCTCCACAAGCCATGCTCCCTTGACGCCTCGCCACTTACTCGTTTTTCTCCTTACTCAGACCACGTCACGTGACCGTAGCTAGCCTTCGTCTAGTAGAGTCACTAAATAAAGCTACGCTTTCAGAGTACCGCATTCCTTTTCTTTGGCACTTTGCCGACAATCAGAGCCGTTTATTGAGAGAGTTTGGCCATACATTGGTTTGAATAGGCGAGCATCTCGGGCCAACCACAGGCCGCGAAACAGCCCCCAGCGGTGGTCGCGTGCTCTAAATCTGTGCCACGACTATACTTCGTTTCACCTTATGTGCGAGCGAAGGCAAAACTGGAAGCGCGAGCACGGAAGCTCCGTGCGTTCAGGCTTTGCTCGAGCGCGCGAGCTGGGGAGAAATGCAAAAAGCGCTGGTCTCGCGCTTCTAGCTTTGGCTTCGCTCGCAGAACTCCGCGTCTCAAGACGCTCGCGCACCCCACCCTTTGCACTGCTTTCTTTCAGCCAGTCTCAGGACGCTGTTCTAGCAGTGCAGACAAAGGCATGGGCACGAGCGCGTGGCTTTGGAAAGTGCCTCCTATGCACGAGGTCTCGTACAAACAATAGCGTTTCGCTGAGCTAGGCTCACGCGCCTGTGCCTTTGTCTTCACTGTCGACATTTGTGAGATGGAGTAGAGGTCTCCTGATTGGTCGACGCTTTGTCACAAATTTTGTTTACGCTCTAAGCGTGGGGGGAATATTCGGCGCTGGCGGCGGCCTTTGCTCCGCCTATTGTCCAAACTCTCCTAATATACGGCTCTGCCGACAATACAGTCGCTCTATTCAACAATATTCTGGTTCGCTGCGGCGGCATTGGACAGCGGCAGTCACGTGAGTCGCTATCATCATCATCGCGTTTTTTCAACGCCACCATCTTGGGTCCAGCGATCCGCTGCCTGCTGCTGTTTTACTGTTTACTGCGCGCGCACGCCGAAGTCCGTCGCTCAGCACGCACTTTTTCCTTCTTATGACGAGATACGAACAACACGACCTTGATTCGCTGCCACAGCTGCGGCTACGGCAGCTGGCGCAGGCGACGGCTACAGCTCGGATTGGCTTAGCTACAGGCACCCCTCCATCTGCGCCACGGACCCAAGATGGCGGCGCCTGACGCGCTTCAGGCGCGTAGTTTGGGAGTTTCGGTACTCTGAAAGCGTAGCTTTATTTAGTGACTCTATCGTCTAGCTATGGTGTACTAGAATACACATGTAGGAACCCTAGAATACACCACAGTTCTAGCCTTCGATCGTTTTAGTCAAGGAGGTTATAAGTACTAGGAAAGGGCACGTTGCAATATAGACCCTTTCCGAAATTCAGTCTGGCCACTTTGATCACTATCATCATCTGTGGAACGGCATCTGTGCCATACGAATGGCGGCCTTCTAGTGACTGATAAAGGAAGACGTTGAAGATGCTCCTAAGCGAATGTTGCGAGGCCTGTACATTCAGGGGGTCAGTACGACGCGATGTAGGTCGCGTCGTCAGTACGACGCGACGACGGGACGAACACAAGAGCTACGTAAGCGTTTATTTCTAATAACTCAGATTCAGTCAATCTGTGGGCGGTACACAATCGGCTTTGAAGCACTTTGGTGTATTAGAATTTTCTCGAGGCATCCGAGTGGGTTGTAGCTTTGTTCAGAATGCGGGTTCTTGGTCACCATCGAACTGAGAGTGATTGAGAAAGAACTCACACTGAACAATTCCTCGCGTGCCGTTGACTTGCGAAAGTGACGGTGCCGATACAAGTTTATTTCCGCCATTGATAGGGCAAAACCTAAACTGCTTTACAAACCACCAGATGGCACTTAATTTCGGAAAGGGTCTATTGGTGAAGCCTAGTCATAAAAAATTTAAACGATTTAGTGCCCAGCGTGACCGCAGATCTCTCTGGCGATTGATGCGCGTGACATGTCACGTGCGAGATGGATGGTTGATTGTAGGAGGATTCCTTGCAGGCTTGCGCGCGCTCCGTCCGGTAGGTTACCACTCAGTTGGGAAACTACCATAGTGACTGCCTTCAAAAAGTGGCCCCGATCTGTCCACCAGCACCGAGCTAATGACGAACACAACGCCACCATTTCTCCCGCAGCGGCCATTCGAGGAACCGCACGTCACTTCTATTTTGGCTCAAATCGGCCATTTAGACGCCGAAACAGATACAGTGGGAGAGGTTACAGAGGTGCCACCCCAGCCACCCCCGTCTCCCTAGCGGACGCGCCGCGTCTTGCTACCGAAGTTAAAATGCACCTAGGTCGGGACGCGCCACCTGAAAGCACCGCTGAGGCATGGTTGTATAAAAACAATATTAATTGTGCCACAAAACCAACAAAACCTTGCAAACTAAAGATTTTAAAACCATCACGTGCCCTTCATGTTGTACTAAACTCCAATAAATTTCATAGAAAAAGAGTCTTTTCCGTTTGTTTTTACGCAACGTTTATTGAAAAGAGCTCCGATGATGAAGTCATCGCAACGCGGTGACCTTGTGGTCTGGCCGGTCTGGCGTCGTCTTTTGGGGAAATCGGGGAAGTGGGTTTAGGATGTCAGGCCGCCTGTATAGATACACGATCTAAGCACCCGCGTCTTTCGTTGGGAATCACCCGCCGGGTGCGTCCAGTCCCGGAGATTGCTCGGCCGGTCGATTTGATCCATCTTGCTGAAGATGAGGCACCTCTATGGTGAATTCGGGAGGTCGCCTCTCTCCTCTGACCTCGATTCAGCAGAGCGCCCCCTCCTCGCCGCCAGAGCTACTCGGGGTCTTTTTTCAGCCGATCACAACTGCTGGCTCCAGAGCGCTCCGAGATTCTCAGACCAGTCACAGAAGTAAAATTTCTTGATATTGGTAATGCATTAAAAACAACACGATCTTACAGCGTACGGTGGACGATTGAGCAAAATTTACGCTCGCAACGGACGTAAATTGTTTTACGCATCCCGTTACGTAAATTTTTTTACGCATCGGCATGTAAAAAAAAAAAAAGAAAACAGCAGTTTACGAATTGATTTTTGCAGAACGGAACGAAAGCCAAAGCTTGGAAACAGTTGTCAATTCATCGCGTTTTCGACAGTGAACGCGGTGCGATAGCGGTCAAGCGTACGACCCAGGCGAAAATTTTCAACTGGGACCAATTGGTCCCAGTTGCAACTGGTGTATGGAACAATTCCCAGTTGCAACTGGTCCCAGTTGGAGTTGTCCAACTGGTTCCAGTTGGAGTTGGTCCCAGCTGGAATTGGTCCCAGTTATAACTGGTCCCAGTTGGAGTTGGTCCCAGTTACCGCTGGTGCCAACTCCAGCAACAATGAAACACGGCACAAAATGGAAGGTTGACAAGGCTTTATTGTCAAAAACTTGGAGAATAAAACTAAATAGTAGGTTCGGTGACGTACACGCTCCGGGTTTAGCCACTTGCTTGCGACGATTGAATCGCTTTTTCAGAGGTAGTATCCGTGAGATGAAGGAAGATCGGCCGCTGGCGTCCATTAGTGAAGACGTCCTCAGCTTCTCTCCCCATCGCGTGAAGAAAGGTGCTCACCCGTGTTCCCGCGTTGTGCAGGTGAAGTCCTGATAGGATCCGATTGCGCTCCCACCTTGCAGTCCAACATTTCCAATTGCCTCTGTCACAACAGTCGAACATCTTCAAGGTAGACCTCCCGCCATTTTCGCCATTGTGCTGTCCGCGGCGGTTTTCTCTTCCGTCCGGTCTTTCCTGGGTGCCCTTCGATCGCTGAACTGCATCTTTCCATCCTCGAAGTTCACCGCTGCCACCATGGTGTGTGTACAGTTGGGTCCAAAGAAGCGCAGCTGTAGTTTTCACATTTTCATAACGACGCCAACTTGAGCGATGGCAACTCTTCTCTACCGCGTCGTCCGTCCGACTCCGGCCGGCGTCGCATAGGCAGCGCCATCTGTCGACAGTGCGTTCTACTAATCCGCACCCGCGTGCCACGGCGGCCGGCTTGCTCTGATCGACCAAGAGATAAATTTATTTATTAAAAAAAATAAAAAAAAAATACTGTAGGTATTTAAATAAATGTTTTAATTTATTTTAATAATGCACTAAATGTTCATTAGGTAAACACGTTTTATGTCACTAATTATATTTTCCAATTAAAAGAAATGATTTAGTTAATTAAAATTTTATTATTTTTATAAATATATAAATGTACCTATTAATTAAAAATTTCCCTATTTGTATAAATCTAAAGATGTAAGTATTTTTAGTTTTCTTGATTAGCAAATTGTTGCCCCGTGGGAACTGGGAACGGGAAAACAATTTGAAGTCCGACTGGGAATCGCTCCAACCATGTTACTTCCCTAACTGGTCCCAGTTCACTCCATTCCCAACTGGGAGTCAAACCATTTGACTCCCAACTGGGAATGGTTCAAACCAGTTGACTCCAAACTGGGAATGGTTCAAATCACTTGACTCCCAACTGGGAATGGTTCAAACAAGTTGACTCCCAACTGGGAATGGTTCAAACCAGTTGACTCCCAACTGGGAATGGTTCAAACCAGTTGACCCCTCAGTTGGTCCCAGTTGGACTCCTATTGGTCCCAGTTGATTCCCAGTTGGGACCAGTTAGTCCCAGTTGAAACCAGTTGAGGTACCAACTGGTCCCAGTTAGAAATTTTCGCCTGGGAGAGCAGGCAAATATAAAATGGTTAATAAACCGCATTTTTCTCACGGCGAAATATCGAGCAAGCATCGCAATGTGACAGAACTCACAGTGCATTATATTCGGCTCTTCCTTTATTTTACAACACAAACCTTTGAACGCACTTTTACCAAACCTCAAAACTTCTTGAACCGACCACAAAACCCGGTAAAACAGCGGCGAGCTCTGCGAGCTCTGCGAGCTCTGCGAGCTGTTTCGTCGTCGGTTAGGCTTAGCGGATTCACCGCCGTGAGATGAACGATCTCAGGAAAGCACTGGGAATACTTCACACGTCGACGTTTCCTGTTACGGTCGCAAACGAATGTCGTCCCGTCCGTTGTAATCCTCGCACCGTCGAATGCACAAGCACTTTGTAAAACCCCATATCAATCGCCGTCATGCCGGACCCCGCACACCACCACAGACCGGTGCCGGTACCGGCCATCGTCAACAAACCCACGTGATCCCCGTCCAAGTACCACGTGACGCCTGCGCCGCTCCGCACTCCGACGGCTACCGGCAGAGTGCCAGAGAGCGCTCTGAGAGGGAGAGGCGCCCTCGGAATGAACCACCCGATCAGGCCAATCAGGCTGCAGCACTCTTTTTCAACCACCCGATTTCGCGCGCTCTGGAAAGAGCGCTCGAGAGCGCGCAGAAAGAACCACGCGAATTCGCCGACCTTCGCAGTCCCAGAGTATGTGGTGCAAACTGCAAAGTTTGCACCGGGGGTCAGGTGGTACTGCGTAAGGGTGTTCTTTCTTGAGGGCAGTGGCGTCACGAGGGTCAGCGGCAACCGGGGCGGCAGCCCGCCGCGCACCCCCCCCCCCCCCCCCGCTCTCGCGGGGCCCGCCCCGCTCTCGTGGCCCGCCGCGACACCCCCCTGAGCAATGCACCCGGGGCGGTCCGCCCCCCCCCCCCCCCCCTTGTGACGCCACTGCTTGAGGGCATAAAGTTCTAACTTGTATCGGAGGCTGGGAGTCACCGCTCCGCCAGTGCAAATGCGCCGTAGCAGCACCATTTCTTTTCTTCGAAATCTGTCCTTCGGGATGGGGTGTTCCTCTGGGAACCAGGATCTTCCTAGGAGGCGTTTCCTTGTTCATTGGTCTAGGGTGTGGAGTAGGCAACACGGTAACTGTGCGTTTGTGAGCGAGTGTGGTTCTCTTCAATATTTTCTGCCTCAAAAACAAGATCGACCAGTAATTTACGCAGTCCACTGCGCAAGTGACAAATGATGCGGTGCATTTTGAAACATTGGCCGACATTACTTTAAGGCACTCCTCGCAATTATAGCAATTCTGTTTTCGGCTCAGGAGTAGTGTGTTCCAAAACAAAATATTATTGCTTTTTCAATTATTGTTATTTCGCGATTTTCATGTATCTGCATAAAACTAAACACAGAACTATAATGTTCGACGTTGCACATTTGACATTCCTAACTCTCCCTATTAAAGAAACGTTTGTGTGTGTCCTAACACCAGAAATTGGCATTTTAAAGGTTAAAAACGAGACGTTGCGAATATGGGACGCACACTTTCATGCAAAGCTGACGTCAAGTGACTCAAATCGAAAAACATGCATATTTACAATATTATTACATATTATCTCTTCTGGTGAAGGCTCAGCAACCGTTGCATTCGTTTTCGCGCACAAAATGGTGACTTCCAGAGAAAGCAAGAACGCAGCGTTATTGCCAATGTACACACACATGCAGGCTTTCGCTGATGATGCCTCAAAACCGAAACTCTCGTAGCGTGATTCTACAGTGTAGTGATTCACCACGCTCGCTTCTACCCAACCTCGTTGTCACGCCACTTGTGCAAGGAGTCACTAAAATTGCCAGTAAACACACAAAAACGACACCGATACAATTATCTTGTAGGATATCACCTTATTTAGTAATAACTATGTCAATATGCATTAGATGTTGCATATAAGTTGAGAAAAAAAACATAAAACCCCTTTTCGCCAGAAAAAACGAAATATCAACAATAAGTCTGGTAACAATATATTTTTGCCGAATCTTTGCCGAATCTTTAGAAAAGTTCGGCAAAAGTTCGGCTTTGCCGATTCCCGAGATTCGGCGCCGAACTTTCGATTCGGCAAAAGTTCGGCCCATCACTAATAGAAATTAGGGGTGTCGCGAACTTTTGTCGAACCAGATTTTTAGGTCGAACTTTCGGGGTTCGACTGGGTCGAACCGGTTCGACGAACCTTCGAACTTTTCACCAGATTCGACCGATTCGACTTTGTGGACACTGTGGCCAGACCTTGATACAAGCATGTCTAGGTTTGGAGAATTTTTTTTTTTTTATGCAAAGGGTTATTTTATTTTATAAACAGTTACAATTAAAATAAACTAATTCTAATCACTGAAGAAGTTAATAACTTAGTTTTTTGTACTGTATTAACTGAAATAACCAAGCAGCGCTACCCTTAATTCATCCCTTAGCCATCACCATCCAATCCGAAGCCAACTGGCCAGCCTGTCGCGCATGCGCACAGGAGTCGAACCTCAACACAAGGTTCGTCGAATTTTCCACTAGAAGTTCGAAAAAGTCGAACCTGGTCGAACTCGAACCTCGGCCGGTTCGCGACACTCCTAATAGAAATGCATTACCGGAAGTCAATTTCTGACTGCTTGCTGTCTGCTTCAAAATGCAACAGCACACTAGCGCCACCTGAGCCTCTAGCGTTTATTGTAATAACTCTATGCACAAAGTCGAACCGGTCGAATCTGGTGAAAAGGTCGAAGTATCGAAGGTTCGTCGAACCGGTTCGACCTAAAAATCCGGTTCGACAAAAGTTTGCAGTTTTGAACAAACATTAGCGCCCTCATTTTGGGTAGTACAAGCTCACTTGATTGAGCCTCGCACTACTTATGGCACGTTGGTTGAGCTTTTTTAATTCTGTCTGGTGCTGAAGAACGAAAAAACACTTTTGGACGCCAGAAATCGGCCAGACTCAACGCCGCAAGACAATCAAACGTGCCAAATTCATGACACCACTGCTAGGGTACGCGTCTCTTATCTTTGGGTAGTGACTTCAAAACATCTGTGAAGCGACGCTTTAATTTTTCTTTTTCTTTGTGATGTCTACTTTGGAACGCGTGGACCGGCAGTTCTTGGCTCACGCGCTTAGCGTCTTAGCTTTGACGGCGTTCGAATTTTTGTTGTTTCTTTGTATTTTCATCGTGATCTCGCGCTCGGCACCAGAGCTGGCACGCTTCTGCATGCGTGACAGTTTGAGACGCTAAAGTTTGTACTACCCAAAACAAGGCCTAACAAGTCCCTTTTCGCAGCACCCCCTGGGGAACGCAGGAGGCCCATACCCTTTGTAGCGGGCGGCAGCTTGCGCCACCTAGCCTAACATTTCGTCATTCCTTTTTTTTTTAATTTGTACGAATTTTGTTATAACAGACCCCCCCCCTCTCTTTTCAAGTGAATTTATTGCTTATTTTTATCTGTATTTTTTCTTTGCCCTTCCCTAGATCTCTTCCACCAATCTTCTAATCTCCTCTTAGTTACCGCAATTCTTTCCCTATCCATTCGTCCATGGGGTCCATCTATGTCCGGAAAACCCAACGAGGTGCCCCAGCAGTGCCCCCTCCAAATCCATAGTCATCCCCCCCAAGAGGGTGGGACGAAGCCCCGTGCACCTTAAAGGACACATGCAAAGAAAAAAAAAAACATTTTTTTTTAAACGGCTTAGATGGAAAAAGGATGTCATAAAACGATTTTACAACGAAGAAAAAAAATTTGTAGAGCTATATTTACGGCGCGAGATGATTTTTTGTCAAGCGCGGTGTAACGCTCCTCCTTTCCACTTTTCTCTCTCGCGCCTGTGCAGCCTGTGCGCTCCGCGGGGAGGAGAGGTAAGCCGCTTGGATTGGCTTGGCTGCTCGGCTAAACAAGGTGTCACTTCCGTTCAACTTCGGCGCGCGCTGTGTTGTTGGCAACGTTGGTTGTTGGGTTTGTGTGCTGGTCGTGGAAGCGGTGGTAGCCTGCTCCGCGTCTTTTACGATAGATCCCGAGTTGAAGCGCAGACTCGTCGACCGGAGCAGGCAGCTCGGGCTTTGCCCCTACAAGGACACGCCTCGCAGACCAGCGAACCCCCCCCGCGGAAAGCTCCGAGGCCAGCGATACGCTTCTCGTGCGGTTTGCCTCGACAAATCGTTTAGATTTGTCCAGTGACGAGATGCGATTTGGCTTTAAAGTCACGCGTTGGGTTCGCTCGCTGCGTGGCTGGAAGGCCTCCGGGGCGAAGTGACGAGAGCACACCCGGACATTCTTCTCGCCAGACGTGCCAGGCGTACGCCCGATCGCCTCTAGCCAGATCGCTCTCAAATGCTCGTCCGCCGGTACCGCATGTTTGCTGAAATCCTCCTGGTCACGATCACGAGAACTGCAGTCTTTCGTCGAGCAGCGGCGTCGCTTTCGTTGAACCGGCATGTCAAAAACAACACCGCGCCGACCGCGTCCGTCAGCTCCGCGCCCCTTCGCAGAAAAAATGGCTCTTTGTTTGATTTCGTAAGCGTCGAAACGGAAGTGATGTTTCTCAAAAGTCAAAATATTCTGTTACAAAATAAGTATTTTTCAAAAACCATACAAAGCTTTCGAAAGAGCGCAGGCACCACGTGATAAATAAGGGCCAGTCACGTGATAAATATGGGCCACTTTTCCGCGGGGCCCGCGGGCGCCAACTACAAATTCGTATTGCGCCGTAAATATAGCTCTAAAAATTTTTTTTCTTCGTTGTAAAATCGTTTTATGACATCCTTTTTCCATCTAAACCGTTTAAATTTTTTTTTTTCTTTTCATGTGTTCTTTAAAGGGGCACTGACACATCAAAATCATATTTTTTTTTTATTATCCGAAACGATTGAAAACGGTGCCGGGACATTACCCTCAAAATTCGAAACTTGGGAATTCAGTATTTGTGAATTAAAAAAACAATTTCCAAATGCCGAATTTGAAGTTCCCGCGCGATCCCCGCCAGTGCAGTCAGTCAAATTTTGCGGTCTCCTGCGACTCGACTTTCTCTCGGACCTCCGCTGACCCGATGCGAGGAGCAGGCGAGCTGGCGCGCGGGAAAAAAACAGTTTCTTCGCCGACTCGCCGATCTGCTCGAGCACCGCCAAGTTTTCTGAGAGAGGACACACATCTAGGAGGGGACATCTCACCGAACTCTGATTTTTATAATTTTCAAAAAGAGGGGCCGTAGTGCGTTCGCAATTGCGTTAAAAAAAAATTGTTTTACGATTGCAGTTATTAAATGTTATAGAAATGTCGCCTACAAAGCTTCTAAATTTCCTGATTTTTGACGTCACCGATCAAAAGAAGCAAGGAGGTAGCGGCGGGAGATTTAAACGCCAAAAATAAAAAGGCGCGCGCGCGCGCGCGGAATTTTTTTTTCGCGATGCGTTTTTTTTTTTTGCGTGTCTATGACTACAACTTGCGTCGTTTTAGACAATAAAAAAAAAAAAAACGACCTTTGGGGTGTCAGTGCCCCTTTAAAATTACAAGTTCTATAGTTTCCCTTTCGCGGTTGCATACGTCGCACAGAGTGTCTACTTCCTGAAATTTAGCCCTGTACGTTTTCGTTCTTAGCACCCCCGTTCTAGCTTCAAACAGCGAAGAGCTCCCCACTGACTTATCATACAGCTGTTCCTTCTTTATTTCTTGTTTTTGTACTCTGTATATTGTGAAAGCTGATTTCTCCTGCATTCTCTCTTCCCACAATTTCCTCTGTTTCCTTTACTCCCTTTTCTACGGATATGCTCTGATCGGCTCCATCTCGTTGAATATATTTAAATCTCAGCTTGCGGGTTCGGTATGTCCACTTAGTGTTTAGACTGTTCATATATATAGATACTTGTACACTTTCGCTGCCCACCGTGTATCCTCAATTTCAGCTATTCTTTGTTCAAATTTTACTTTACTGATCGCTTCTCTACTCTCGAAAGACGCCCAACCTATATCCCCCTGTACTCCCTCATTTGGTGCATTCCCATGTGCCCCCAATGCCAACCTATCCACACTCCTTTGCTGTATCTCTAAACCTGCTTGGATTTCTGACCTCATACACAATACCGCATTCCCGAATGACAGCCCTGGCACCATGACCCCCTTCCATACACCCCTAACGACTTCATATCTATTATAGTTCCATAGTGCCCTATGTTTCATGATAGCCGAATCTCGTTTCCCGTTCTTTATTACAATATCTTCATGGTCTTTTAGATACCGTCTTCCTTCGCTTAACCATGCTCCCAGATGTTTGTACTTTTCTACGTGTTCTATCAATGTGTCCTGTATGTCCAGGGGTTCCCCCTTCTCGTCGTTGAAAACTATTATACCAGACTTGTCCCTACTAAATTTGTCCTAAATTGTCCCCTTCCCTGCTGCAAATCCTAGTCAGTTCCTGTATTGTCTCACGACTTTCTGATACGAGTACAATGTTGTCTACCTACATTAACCCTGGCAATACTTGATTTACTTTATGTCCTTCTTCCATGCAAGTCAGGTCAAAACCTAGATTGCACTGTTCTAACCTTTTTTCCATCTCACTGAGGTATATCATAAAGAGCAGGGGAGACAATAGGTAACCCTGTATAATACCTCTTTTTATTGCTGCTGGCCTTGTAGTTTCGGCTTCCCATGTTATAACCACCATATTCTCCGAATAAACCCGTTCTAGAAACTTAACCATGGTTCCCTTTAGTCCATATCCCTTCAGTTGGTTCCAGAGTTTTTCCTGATTCACATTGTCATATGCCCCTTTGATGTCCAAAAATGCTACCCATAATGGCCTTTGACTTGTCATTGCTATCTCTATGCACTGAGTGATTATGAATAAGTTATCATCTAGTCGTCTATCTTTCCTGAAACCGTTTTGAAGCTCCCCTAGAATCTGCTTTCTCTCTGCCCATTCTTCTTTTTACAATTTGCATAGCTAATCTGTATATTACTGAAGTTACTGTGATTGGTCGGTATGATGTGATACTGTCTTCGTCTCCCTTGCCCTATATAATAATCTCATCCTGCTCAATTTCCAGTCATTGGGTACCACCCCTCCCATAAGTGTCTGCTCAATCACCTGCCTTAGTTTCAATTTGCTTATTTTGCCTAGAACTTTTATCAATCTCATTGGTATGCCGTCTGGACCTGTCGCAGTTCCAGCCGGAACCCTTCCTTCTGCTTTTTCCCACTCCCCAGTGGTCATTTCCTCTTCTTCACTATGACCCTCCTCTTGTGTTGTGTAGACGCTACCATTCCCTACGGCCTGATCTGATTCTAACTCCGAAAATGCTGCTTCGATGTATTCTCTTGCCTCTTCCCCCTCTACCTTTGTCCCTTCCTGTGTGGTTAGTGTCTGCTGGTACCCCTCTGTCTTTTTTCCCTGCGCACTGATGTGTTCCCAGAACCTTTTTGCCACATTCCTATCCTTCTGGTTTATTTCTATCATCCACCGGACCCCTGCCCTCCCAATTTTGGCCTGTATTAATGCTGATGCCTCCCGCTTTCTTTCCTGAAATTCCTCCCATTTTGATGCTACTTCGTCTAGTGTGGCCCCCTTATTTTTTGCCCACCTGTGTTCTTTAGATGCCGCTTGGCGTCTCGATATTGCTGCCTTAACCTCTTTATCCCACCAGCTTTTGAGCATGCGTTTTAGTTTTCTTCCTCCTTGTTTGATTCAATATTCCTCTAACTCTCTTTTGAACACACTAGTCTTCATATGCCCATTCACTTTCTGGTTGCTTGGATACTACATTCTCGATTCGCTTAGATACCTCCTGTAGTTATGCATTTAAGTTATTTCTACCTTCTTGTTTTTGATTTTGCATTTCTGGTTTTACTGTGCCAAATCTGATCTTGATTCTCTTATGGTCGCTCCCCAGACGTTTTGTGCCTTCTTCATCTATTTCCATACCTCCTAATTTGTTGTATATCTTACGCGACATTAAACAGTAGCCAATAGTCGAGTGCGAGTTTTTTCCCATGTTATTTTTCCATCACATTTTACCTGAGCATTAACCAATACCAGATCAAGAGTTTCACAGAACTCCTCTAACATCCTCCCTGTTGTATCTGTATGTCCATCAGTCTTCTAAATGTGCATTCATGTCCCCCAAGATAATTATTTCCTTGTTAGAGCCGATTTCCCCAACGTCTCCTGATATACACGTCAAGTGTTCTGCATTTTCCTCCCCTGCATCACTCCCTGTTTTTAGATACACAAAACCCAGGATTGTGTCTAAACCTCCAATATTGCCTTTGACCCACATGTGTTCCCTGCAACCCTCTCGTTCCCTTTCCCATTCCTGACCCTTAACTAACACCCCTAAACCCCCCTTCCTTGCGTTCCCCATTGGCCCGGTTGCATATATCCCATCCAATGATATCCCGGTAGGTATGGTGGTTCTTCCATATCCCTCAGATGTGCTGCACTGTAAAGTTTTCGCTCTCTAATTGCTCTCCAATCTCCTCCCACTTTATTCTGTTCCTGCCCCCCTGCATGTTTATGAACCCTATGTTAAGCTGTTTCTTTTTCCTAGTCCCGAGAGGCTTCCTTTCACCCTCCCAAACCTTCCCCTCTGTAAATGCTCCAATTCCACCTCCCTTCCTCGTTCCCTCCATTCTGTTGCATTCTTCCCACAGATAGTCAGGGTTGCAAGGTGGCTGCTCCATGTCTCCGAGATGCGTTTCCACAAACCCATACACCCCTAAATCCTCCTTCCTTAGTTGCTCCTCTACCTCTTCCCATTTTAACCTATTTCTACCACCCCGCATGTTAATATATCCAATGTCTGATTGTGCTGTTTGTTTATACCTGTTCTTACGTTTTCTCCTCTTTTTAACCCTGGGTGCCTCTCCCGACTTTGTTGGGTTTTCAGATACTTCAGTGCCCCCAGGGACCTCGGTCCCCCCAAAAAAGCAGTCACCATGCGGCCCATCCTATCCCCCACCCTGTAACCCGTGGCCTCATTGTAGTGAATGCCATCTGCAAAAGGGTGGGAGCCAGCCTCGTACACTTCCCTGCTTACTTCCATTACGTCGTACCAAAGCTGTCGACTCATACCCTTAATTACTCTGTTGGCTTCGACAACCCACCTCTCTGTTACCCCGGACTGCCCCCGAACGTCTGGAATGGTGCACACAACCACGTGCACATTCTCAGACACGTCCCTCAGCTTACGCATCCCCACGTTTAGCTGATTCCGTTGGCCGATTCTACAGAGACTAGAAAGGCTTTCCTAGTGTCCCGAGCGTACGCCTTTTCAAGCGGCCACGGAGAAACCGGTTTGGATGACGCGCGCAGGTGGCGCTGCCGGCGCTGCCAGCGCTGTGTCCAGCAGGCGCGCTGCGCTGCGCTTGCGCCGCTTCGCAGCGACAGTCTGCGGCGGCTCATTACAAAAATGTGAACCCATTTGGCCCACCCGAAAATGCCGCTTCGCGGGTGTCCGACTATTCGCTAAAGTGCCATTTGGTGAAACGTGGGCGTTCGCTAAAATGTCATTCGATCAAGTGAGTGCCTCCCGACAGTCTCTACGATAAAGTGGCAGGTGTCCTCCAGTTGTTGAATGCAAAGACAGGTCATGCTCGCGCATCCTCTCATTTACGCACCGTCCTGTCTGGCCGATGCACTCTCTACCGCATGTCAGCAGTATTCTGTACACCATGCCCACGTTACATTCTACAAATCTTTTGGCACGATTGACGGTGCATTAGCGCAAGTCGTTCTTTTTTTCCTAAATTTGCGGGCATAATTGGGCCAACTTACATGGCGCCGAAAACACAAGCAGCACACACAAACACAAGAGTGTGTTGAAAGTGTTTCATGACAACTCAAATGGCTTAAAGTTCACTCACAAACTCCCGGATGGCCAGTTTCTCGTTTCTAGACTTGAGACTGCAGTTCACGGGAAACCATGTGTGTTGGAGTTAGCACCCGTGCTAAGATTCGGCACATTCCAAATTAGTAAAAAGGGGTATTGCTTCGTCTTGTCTCCAGGCGGCACTTCAGAAGTCATGCCACATTGTTATGCGTGACAGCTTCAGCCTGCAGGTTAATCGACTTAGGGGTGCCGGTTATCCAACTTCACTTTTGCTTGGGGTTGCCGAGACGCTGCTGAAAAAGATCGAGGGCAAGTGCCAGGGTATAAAAAACAAAACAAAAACGAGACCTCAGGTCATCCCCTACTTGCAAAAAATTTCACATAACTTAAAAAAGGTGGCAAAAAGATTTGATGTGCGACTTGTGTTTTCGGCGCCACGCAAGTTGGCCCAATAATGCCCGCGGATTCAAAAAAAAAAGAAGAATGACACTTGCTAATGCACCGTCAATCATGCCAAAAGATTTGTAGAATGTAACGTGGGCGTGGTATACAGAATACCGCTGACATGCAGTACGGTGTACATCGACCAGACAGGACGGTGCGTAAATGAGAGGATGTGCGAGCATGACCTGTCTTTGCGCTCAACAACTGGAGGACACCTGTCACTTTTTTGCAGAGACTGTCTGTGCCAGCCCAACCTTCAAAATACCACGATCGTGGGGAGGGCCCATGAAAAAGCTGCGAGGGAAAGAAAGAGGCCACTAAAAGCTGCGTCAGCCAGCCGTCAATTTTTCTGCATAAGAGAGTGATTTTATCGACGTGTGGTGATGGAGTGATGTCATTGAGTGATTCAGTGTATTTTTACAGCGGAGCTGTTAAGGGCTAGTTTCCCCAGTTTCGTGTCCGTCACCAAAACAAAGGCCAACACAAAACTCTGGACAGCTACCGCCATCTATGAGCGACGGCGGCAACCTTTCCAGCCTTTCCACTGTGGTAGAACCAGAGTGGAAAGGCTGAATTTTTCTAGGCGTCGTCCTAGAAGTCACTCTCGAGGTCGTCCTAGAAGTCGTCCTTGAGGTCGTCCTAGACGTCGTCCTTGAGGTCGTCCTTGAAGCCGTCCTTGAGGTCGTCCTGAACGTCATCCTTGAGGTGGTCCTAGACGTCATCCTATGCATCGTCCTTGAGGTCATCCTAAACGTCATTCCTGAGGTCGTCCTAAATGTCGTCCTCTTGGCGGCGGAATTAAGGCCGTCTAAGAAATCATCCTTGAAGTTTGTCCCACCATAGTACAGCTTCGCTGGTCTTCCTTCTTCACCAGAGTGGAAAGACAAAGTTTTTTATCGGTGGTTGTTTGCTTTAGCTGTTTTTAAATAAATGTTCCGTTGAGAGTAAGCGCTCGTCCTGTTCATCTTCCTTTTTGTCCTTGTCTTTGTTAGCACTTTTAATTTTATGTTCATCACTTGGAATGTGGAGAGGGGGGCCCAAAATGCATGTATATATTATAGGGTAGTTTAAAAATGAAAGACGTTTACAACTCCCTGTAACGCCGAATTGGAGCGCAGCTCTTGAGGAGGAGGAGGGAAGGGTATGCCTCCCTCCCTCCTCCTCCTCCCTCCTCCTCCTCATCCTCCTCCTCCTCCTCCTCCTCCTTCAAGCTCCTGCCCTCCCGTCCCCGTCCCCGCGCGGTGCATTATGGGACATTTCCCATAATGCACCGCGCGGTTACGCCGACGCCGCTCAAGCCGGAAACGGGCACCTAAGAGCTGCGCTCTAAAATTAAAACAGTGCAAGGACACAGACAAGAAGGTAGACGAACAAGGCGCTGATTGTTCGTCAAACTTCTTGTTCTTGTCCATGTCCTTGCGCTGTTTTAATTTTTAATCTTGAAATACTAACTAGACCAAACTTCTACATTGGTCAATTACAGGGTAGGCTGGATTTTTGGTTGGGGGGGGGCTGAAGCCCCATAAGCTTCCCCTCTTGCTACGCCTCTGATCACAACACACCGTGTACATGAGAGTGGTCGTTGTACGAAGCACTAAATCGACATGCTTCCGAGATTGGGCCGTTAACGGTGTAGCCTGAACGCTCCATCCACGGACCTCAAACATGTAGCCCGCCTTTGCATCCAACGTCGAGAATCCCAAGACCCGCCAGTGGCTTCGCGGTACTTCGCGGTGGACTTTAGCGCCCTCTCCCAATATAATGATAGTATAATAATTCCCTTCCTGTCCCCCGGCTGGCAGCATGCCTGTCCCTGATCAGAGGAACTCATATCGAGTTCATTCGTGAAAGGGTGAATAATGGTTTAACGTGCATCCTGGTGCACTTGCACACCTTGAGTGCCGATCAAAGCTGTGCCTGTGCTGTGTTCGCTTCTTCTGAAATGCTATAGAGAAAGGTGTCCTCCAGCATCGTTTTGAGCATGCGCTGCAAACAGCATCCAACAATATGGCGTCTCGTGAATGCCTCTAGGCATGGTGGGCTATGGTTTGTTCCAACTCAAGAACAGCAGGAGACGAGTTGTTTCCTCCATCCATATTAGCAGAGCGAAATGCTGGAGAGGAGAGCGGACTCCAGCGTTTGCGAGGCTAATGTGGAAAGAGGAAAGGGCTCAGTCTCCTTCTCAAGTTGCAACGTACTATAGAAGGGGAAGCGCGACGATCGTGCTTGTGAAAGTGACTCTGTGATTCAGCGTGCGGACCTGTGGTGGGTCATAGCGAGGCAGAGAGCCATCAGTAAGTAAAGCCCCTTGATGCGCTGGCGTTTGTCTTTCAAGCGACGTCAAATGCGCCAGTGCACGAGGCCCATGTCTCGAGCGACCCTTGGAAGCAAATGGCGGTGGACCACCCGCTCATGGCACACGTGCGTTTCTACAACAATGGTTGGCAGTACTTGCGAAAAATGCCCTTATAGAGGGACCTGTGCACCTCCCCTTCTAGCCCACCACACCTAGGCAATGGTGGGCTAGAAGGGGAGGTGCGATAGTCGCTCACTTCGTCCAGCAGGAGGAAATGGCAAGGCTGCTCCGCATCAGCGTCGATATGCCCGCAGCAGGGCCACGACGGCACTCCGCCGCACTGTCAACACTAGAGAAGAAAATGTCTTCACCCTTAATCACAATCGTCAAGTGCCGCATAATCAACTTCGAAATGCAGCTCGCACACTGCCGGCCTCGTTTCCAAGCATTTGTCGGCGCCAAGTATAGCTGGCTCCCATGCGAGAAATTTTTCTCGAGTTCTTTTCGGAACTGTAAATGTCGCCTTTCTGCCTGCAGGCCTCGAGGATACATACCCATGTCTTGCAGCCTGGGACACAACAGTGTTTTTGTTGCTGCTGGTTAGCCATACCGATATTCTCTCGTGAAGCTACAGGGGGTCGTCCTTTTCGGAGGCGCAATGGGGACGACGATGCAAAAGAAAGCGATAGAAAAAAAAGAGGAAAGAAAGAAAAGCAAACTCCTTTGCCGCAACGAATTAAGGTACTTTTGAGTGCTCGCTGCGAGCTGGTGCCAGGGCTCGGCCGCATTCCAATCGTTCCGTTTTCTACATGTTCACACTCCAACAGGCTCCGAAAAAGTCGCCAACCGCAGAAGATGGCACCCACAAGCAAGACATCTCCGGAGCGCTCCCACACTTACCTTGCACAACACAGGGCCGCTTTGCACCATCCAGTCCCCATATGTGTGCCCACGTTCTCCACACTAACACATCACATTCTGCGTTACCACTGCCACACGTCAAAGACGCAACTTTTGTTTTTATGTTTTTAGAGAATGCTGAAATGCCAAGACTAAGGATCTACGCCATGTTTAGTCTGTCGATCAGTTCAAAAAACCAATTGACAAACTCTCCAGCCACGATACTTTAGTCTCCCTGATGAAGAGACTTCTCATAATACTGCAGATATGTAGAGTAAGAAAGTTCAGATAGCTCTCAATTGAGCGCATGCACTTAAAAGCACCAAAGCTCTCCTCATTTCACTCTCGATAATATCGAGTCATAAAAGCTCCAGATATATTCGAGTGACTGAGAATTACCGGGACTTTATATATAAAGCCCACAAATCTAGAACCCCAATTATAATTTCCTTTCAGGCACAAATACTAATCCATGTCTACTAATTGAAGCCCAATTCATTCGAGTTACAATAAACCGAAGCTTTATCTGGTAGTGGTGTTTTAGGGAGCACGTTGGTATTGGAGAAGTTTTATGAAGAATTGCACATAAAGAACAGAACACGGAAAGTACATTTTCTGACTTTCAACACACGATTATAAAGCAATTAAATGCAAAGGTGCAAGCAAGCTGGACAAGAATAACGAAAATAATCCCTGGAAAAGGGGAACAAGAGGGACAAACACAAATCTTCAAACACAACTAGGTGACTGGTGCTGCGACCGAAAAAATTCCGCCTGGTCTGGGTATTGAACCCGGGACCTCTCCATTACCAGTGGAGCGCTCTACAATCTGAGCTAACCAGGAGTTAGACGTCAGTAAAGCAAACAGGTTTTATCAGCTGCCACCAGTCTAACACCAACAAGGGTGAAACTTGCTGACGAAAATAATCCCTGGAAAAGGGGAACAAGAAGCTTGCACCAAATGCTTCACCCTTGTTGGCGTTAGACTTGTGGCAGCTGATTAAACCTCTTTGCTCTACTGACGTCTAACCGCTAGTTAGCTCAGTTGGTAGAGCGCTCCACTGGAAATGGAGAGGTCCGGGTTCGATACCCAGACCAGGCGGATTTGTTCCGAGTTTGGAGATTTGTGTTTGTTCTTTGTCCCTCTTGATTCCCCTTCTCCAGGGAATATTTTCGTTATTCAACACACATATATGTATTTTCCCCAGGCAGTGGGGCTCTAAATTTGCGGCTGGGAAGGTTAAAGAGGGGAGAAGGAGGCAGGAAGTCGAAACCAGCTTTTTTGGTTAAAAAGAGGCTTCCATAAATCCTTCACCACCCTCGTTGCTTTGTGGGAACTGGTGGGCCAGGAGCAGAGCGCATAGGGATTTTGCTGCCCACAGATTCCCACAATGCATAACATGGCATTACGCCACAATGAGGGAGTTTTGGAATAAGCTTGTTAAAGGGAAACTCTGCTCGATTTCGGAGATTTCGGGATAATGAGCGATTTTGATTCAAAAAGCCCTAGTAAAATACACTACGTCGTTTGCTTCGCGAAAAATGGGATATATATTTTTAGGGGCGAAGCTCCTTAGGGGCTACCCATGTCCGTCCGCCGTCCGTTGTCCGCCGTAGGCCGGCGTCGGGTGCTCGTGCTTCTGCTCGTGAGATCACGTGCTCACGAGCACGTGAGCACATGCTCACGTGCTCGTGTAGGGCAAAAAAAAAAAATTGAAAAAAAAAGATGAAAAAAATTATGAAAAAAGAAAAAAAAGAGTAGGGAATTCTGAGATGCCATCCCATCTGTCTGCTTAAAACAAGAAAAAGAAGAAAACCACACATTCTCCTACTGACATGAATGAAAAGGCTCAAAGAAAAAGAACAAAAAAAAGAGTAGGGGGTTCTGAGATGCCATCCCATCTGTCTGCTTAAAAAAAGAAAAAGAAGAAAGCCACACATTCTCCTACTGACATGAATGAAAAGGCTCTGCGTGCTGCGGCTCGGCGTCTACGCACACAAGCACCACCAGAGCTTCGCCCCAAGCAACATCATTCACCACGTGGAGATGCGGTCAATTTTAAATCTAATTTTAAACACGAGCGGAAATCAAAACAGAAACTTCGGCTTCGTCCGGCAACATTGGCCTCGGGCCGCCAAGAACATGGCCATCACGTGGTATGAGGTGTCACGTGATCCTCGGCCCACGGACAGGCGGGATTGAGGCGGGCGTGTGCGAGGCGCAAGTGTCGTCTGCACCGCACTCTTCGCCACGTTTTAGTATCTACGACATTCGACGACGTCTGCACAACTGCGGTATAAGTCTGCGCACGTGGTGTCCGTAGTGTGGACGAAACTCTGAGAGGCAATAATCACAAACGGTGAGACGACGACAATGGTTGTGACGCCGAAGACGGCGGTAACGGCGGGACCACGGCAGGCGGCCAAACGGCTCCCAAGAGGCGCGCTGCGCAGGTGCGTTACGCCAACCACGTGGACACCACTGAGCGCTGAGAGGTAACGTTGCTGACGTCATGCGCTACGCTTGCCCGGAGAAGTAGAAACAAGCAAAAGGGGGCAATGATAATGACGCTTAGCTCAATGTTAGCTACGCCCACGCCGTAGCCTTGACTGCGCTGTTGGTTGCGCCTGAATTCGCCCGCTCGAGTCGGCGGATTTCGGCGACGTGGCGAATTGCAAAGTTTGCCGGACCGTTTAAAAAACATTTAGACAGAACTGCGTCGTAATATTTGACGTGTGGTCTTCCTAGGCAATACTGAAGAGAACTGCATTGTTTTTTAAAAACCAAAAATGAAGCGACACCTGGTAGTGGCGGAACGAAGTGTGGGAAGCACCGGGAAATGGAAAAGCCTGTGGAAAATACATTTGTGTGAAAAGTCAGAAAATTTGCTGTCCGTGTTCTGTCCTTTGTGCAATTGTTTCGTGAAAGTTTTCTGGTACCAGTAAATTTGTGGCAGTGTTCTTTTTGTTTATAACCTTTGCTACTTCATAATTTTTTTTAGTTTTCTCAGTTGTCCAAGACTTGTACATACAATTAAGCTCTCGATAGGTAGCACAGTAGCAGCACAGCAGACGATGGACAATTTCTGCTCCATCTGGTATGATCCAGAATTTAAAGTAAATCTGCTTGCAATTAGTACCTGGTCAAGTTTACTAGTTTTACCCAAAAATGTCCATCCATATTTATTGAGGTTAGCCATACCTGTGACAGGAGGTTCGAGGATGAATCCCGCGTCAAGCTGGATTTCGCAAGTCGAAAGTTACTCAGGAGTGACAAGATTCACCCCAAAAGATTCTGAGGAGGCCGTTTTCTTTGCCCCACAAAACGGAACATATTAGCCAGCGATGCTATTATATTAGCCAGCGATGCTATTATAAAAAAGAGGGGGCGAGATCTGTCACTTGTGTGGGAAGTCTCAGATAAAGAAAAAAGCCAACAAAAGAGTGCAGTGCAACAGGTGTATGGTTACGAGCGTGGACTTTGCAATCTCTCGTGCACCTCTAATTGAGTGGGAGGCAGCAAGTTATGGTCCGGCTATCAATTGCGGTGACCACTTGGTGCAAAGATAAATTGGCAGAACTGCCTTGTCCAAAAGCAGAGGCTTTTGAACAGCGCTGAACCAGGCTGGGAACACCGCTGCATGTTGAGCTAACAAGGATATGTACAAGTAGGTGGATGTTGATCAAAAACAAAAGGAACAAATTTAGGAAACTAACATGTTTCATTAAAAATACTTTGGCAGTAAAAGAGTGGATCATGTAAACTGCAAAAAGTCTATCCTTCCGTTTTCCTCTTTCTAACCAAGCTAAAAACAACAATGGCACTGTACTTGTCATCATCTCCACCAATTTTCATCCACAAAATGTCTCGCATTTAAAGCTTATGACTCGGGAAATACTACTCCACTATCCCAAAGTAGATTTTTATTCTCTCAATCATCTCCACAAATGTCCGCCTCAACTGCAGATAACATCAAAATCATTACTCAAATGCTTGACTCTTCAATGGTGAGTAAGTGTGGTGGAGCTTTGCATAACAGGCATTACGAGTGTACCCGTCGAACCATAAATTTTGAATGGCTGCCACATGACCACAACTAAAATACACAAAAAGTGTCAAATTTTAATTTTATCAAAGTAAATCTGGCATGCAACTGCACAACAGAACAAATTGGAACATACATAGGCACACAAAAAAAGAGAATTACGTATACAAAAACATTATGATTTCACGAGTAATATGACAACAAAACAAAAGGAAGCAATATTAAGGACACAAAGAGAAGCCCTTCTTCCAAATTCGGTGTTGTCAAATTCTTGCAACAAGGACATCCTCGCTTAAAGGGGCGCTAAACCACTTTCTGCTAGTCTTTTTATGGTTCTAAGCATCCTAAAAAAAGTTTGGGTTTTTAGAATGCTTAGAACCCATAGATTGAGCTAAGACTATCGCAGAAAGTGGTTTAATGACCCTTTAAGGCACAATCTCTCTGGCAGTTGGTAGTGTAGAGCGAGCAACATCATCGAGTCAAATGTCCAAGTTGGCCTTGTCTATCCATTCGTAAAATGTTTTCCCTTGCACTTTTTCTTCAGCCAGCCTCCATATCTCCTTCTGAGAAGCCCTAAAATGAAGAAATTATAAATTTAAGAACAAACTTGGGGGATGCTTCTCCTTTAAGGAATGAGATAATGTCATGGGGCCCCGTCTGCAAAGCCTTCTCATAGAAACCCGCGCTCGTTCCCAAGGCGTGGTCTAGTCGGTAGCGCCACGAGTCACGTGACGTCACATGCGGCTGTGATGTCATGACCCTATCCATCCGCTAAATTTGTTGAAATTTTTTCACTAAATTTGGCGGAAAATATTTTCGCCAAATTTAGCGGAAACTTTTCTCTCCAAATATAGCGGGTCAATAGGGTTACGTCCTCACAGCCATGTACGACTTCACACGTGACTGCGCGCGTTGCATTATGGGAATTTTGGTCCCACCAATGTTGGATTTTTGTGCGACACGAGCTCCTAAACCCTATTGCCTTAAAAATTAAATAAAAAAATTAAAATTAGAAACTAAAACTTAGAAAAAATTAAACAACAAAAAAAATTGTTTTTGTTTCAACCAGTGCTTGACTGACGTAGCTGAACACCGCAATAGCATTAGGCCCGTGTACAGTAGAAAAGCACCAATAGGAGATATGCGAAATTGCTCGAACGTCTGTCAACAGTGTGCGCGCACGTGCGGTCAACCATCTTTTTAAAGGGGCACTGACACCCCAAAGGTCGTATTTCTTTTTATTGTCTAAAACGACGCAAGTTGTAGTCATAGACACGCAAAAAAAACCGCATCGCGAAAAACAATTTCCTTACGCGCGCGCGCGCCTTTTTATTTTTGGCGTTTAAATCTCCCGCCGCTACCTCCTCGCTTCTTTTGATCGGTGACGTCAAAAATCAGGAAATTTAGAAGCTATGTAGGTGACATTTCTATAACATTTAATAACGGCAATCGTAAAACATGTTTTTTGACGCAATTGCGAACGCACTACGGCCCATCTTTTTGAAATACCAAAAATCAGAGTTCGGTGAGATGTCCCCTCCTAGATGTGTGTCCTCTCTCAGAAAACTTGGCGGTGCTCGAGCAGATCGGCGAGTTGGGGAAGAAACCGTTTTTTTCCCGCGCGCCAGCTCGCCTGCTCCTCGCATCGGGTCAGCGGAGGTCCGAGAGAAAGTCGAGTCGCAGGAGACCGCAAAATTTGACTGACTGCACTGGCGGGGATCGCGCGGGAACTTCAAATTCGGCATTTGGAAATTGTTTTTTTAATTCACAAATACTGAATTCCCAAGTTTCGAATTTTGAGGGTAATGTCCCGGCACCGTATTCAATCGTTTCGAATAATAAAAATAAAAGTATGATTTTGACGTGTCAGTGCCCCTTTAAAGGGACACTGACAGGGTATTTATGCTCGCCGAGGTTTTTAGTTGTACGTGACATATGAGAACCCAACTACCCAGAACAGAATTTGCGGCTCGAAATTCGGTTTCTTTCCGCCCGAAAACCGCCGATCAAGAACTGGCCGGTTCGAGTCTCGCTCACTCTCTTTTCCGTGGTCACGGGCCGTTTTTGTAAGGTATCGATGCGACCACCAAATTTAATCAAAGTCGTGGGTCATTAAAGGCACACAGGCAATATTAAAAATAGAAATAAATATGAAACCCATTTTTTGTGGCTTCAAAAAAGCTGCAAATACGTTGATTGAAAAAAAAGGTAGCACAGACAACCGGAAGCTTTCTGTGCGTCGTTTCGCGTATCGTGGGACTAGCCCTAGCAGATGGCAGCAGACGACGGGCGTTGGACCTCTACTTCAGAACTGTCGTTCACGGTACTGGCGAACTCTGTCTTTCTTCGAAAGAGAAATTTTGGACCGATCAAAAGAACTTTTTTATCCCGTACGACACGCCCGACCAGCAAGCCGATTGCACGAAGACGTCGCCGAGCCGGCGTCCCTTCTCGTGGCTGAAGACATCGCTCGCTCAAACGTCAAGCACGAAGTGCGTACTTCGAGTTGAATACGCACGCGTACGGTTACTTTACGAGGTGCGAATGTGCCCTATGCTTGTTGCTGCTCGACTTCAAGCCGGGAGTGTATGTATTGAAGGGAAATCAGGAAATCGGAAGCAAACTTCCGACATACAGTCTACCCGCTGCATAACTACGCATGAGAGAGTTCCTTCAGTAGCTCAGTCGACAGACGTCCGCTTCACACGCAGAGGGCACGGGTTCGATACCTGGTGTGGGTGTACCTTTTATTTTTTATTTTGTCAAGCATTCTGCGTTGTTTACATTTCTTATTTTACAATTATCACAGAAAAAAAAAATTTTGTGGACGATACGTCGCTGCATTTAATGGTATGGATTCCATTTTTGACACCTGCGAACTCATGATTGGCGCAGTTGTCCTGTAATTGTTTACTCAGACTTCTTTATCACTTTCCACAAAATGCAAGGAGCATATGAATCGGGTAGCGTCCGCTTTCCGAGCTTCGCGTAATGGTTCTACAGGAATTGCAGCCAGCCATTGATCCCGACCCGTTGATATTTCGGAAACTTGTGCACTCTGGCATAACTCTGGCCACTTTCAGATGCAGGACATGTGAGGCAACTCTTCACGCAACATCTTGGTAGTATTCTTTTCGGAGCTGATCACGGGAATTCACCACGGCACTCGGGCACTCACTACTAATTGCCAATTAAATGTACAAAACAACTCATCTTGAAATACAGAACAGCGAGCGGAACAAACATAACTGCAAAGGAATACCACGGCGAGCGAACGCATTTCGTCTGCTACGGTGCTACGTGTGAAAAGAGGAGAAAAAAAAACCAAAAAAAAAAACCGCACGGTCGGGTGTAGCCACGTGACTTCCGCCACTCACGCTATCCTCTCCACTTCTCCATTTCGGTTTCGGTTTCGCGCAGTTGCGTTTTTTGGCTTTATTGAAAAAATATGTGACTCTGTAGCAAAATATTAATTGGGTAGTATTCCGACACCATAACAAATCGCCTGACAAAAAAGGAAAAAAAAATTTTGGGGGTGTCAGTGTCCCTTTAAGGTCCAGCTCGGTGAGCCGAAGAGCCGCGCCACCGTGTTGATCAACCGAGCAGCACACATTTCTGTGGAGCTTGCTTCTGCAATACTTGAGAAGGTGAAAACACTGCAACGCAAAATAACGTACGATGACGACAACGTGAAGTATATCAAGGTTAAAGTGCAGGCCAGCACGGGTTCCAAGGATTTCTGACAGCACAGTTGCTTCAGTGCACGTCCGTGATCAAACAAACAAACTGTCCGTAACAGATATATATGGTTGCAGATGGAAACAGATTGACGAGCGTACAACAGAAAATAGAGATTTGATCGGCAAACTAACGGCTAGAAACAAAAAAAAAAGGATGAGTGTCGACGGCGGCAGTTGCGAGCGAAGATGCGTTGGCGTGACTGCTGGCTGCGAGTCGACAAAGCCGAGCTCAGCTTCTTATTTACTACATTTGGCATTTCGAGCATTCCACCTAGAATGTTTGTTTGTGAGCTAGGGCGAGACTGACTGGGCAAACCTCATCCACCCCATTCGGCATTCGACCTAGAATGTTTGTTAGTGAGCTAGAGCGAAACTGACTGGGCAATCCTCATCCACCACATTCGGCATCTCGAGCATTCGACCTAGATTGTTTGTTAGTGAACTAGGGCAAGACTGACTAGGCAATCTTCATCCACCATTCGGCATCTCGAGCATTCAACCTAGATTGTTTGTTAGTGAGCTAGGGCGAGACTGACTAGGCAATCCTCATCCACCACATTCAACATCTCGAGCATTCGACCTAGAATGTTTGTTAGTGAGCTAGGGCGAGACTGACTAGGCAATCCTCATCCACCACATTCGGCATCTCGAGCATTCAACCTAGATTGTTTGTTAGTGAGCTAGGCTGAGACTGACTAGGCAATCTTCATCCACCATTCGGCATCTCGAGCATTCAACCTAGATTGTTTGTTAGTGAGCTAGGGCGAGACTGACTAGGCAATCTTCATCCACCATTCGGCATCTCGAGCATTCAACCTAGAATGTTTGTTAGTGAGCTAGGGCGAGACTGACTAGGCAATCCTCATCCACCACATTCGGCATCTCGAGCATTCAACCTAGAATGTTTGTTAGTGAGCTAGGGCGAGACTGACTAGGCAATCTTCATCCACCATTCGGCATCTCGAGCATTCAACCTAGATTGTTTGTTAGTGAGCTAGGGCGAGACTGACTAGGCAATCTTCATCCACCATTCGGCATCTCGAGCATTCAACCTAGATTGTTTGTTAGTGAGCTAGGGTGAGACTGACTAGGCAATCTTCATCCACACATTCGGCATCTCGAGCATTCAACCTAGATTGTTTGTTAGTGAGCTAGGGCTGAGACTGACTAGGCAATCTTCATCCACCATTCGGCATCTCGAGCATTCAACCTAGAATTGTTTGTTAGTGAGCTAGGGCGAGACTGACTAGGCATCCTCATCCACACATTCGGCATCTCGAGCATTCAACCTAGATTGTTTGTTAGTGAGCTAGGGCGAGACTGACTAGGCAATCTTCATCCACCATTCGGCATCTCGAGCATTCAACCTAGATTGTTTGTTAGTGAGCTAGGGCGAGACTGACTAGGCAATCTTCATCCACCCATTCGGCATCTCGAGCATTCGAACCTAGAATGTTTGTTAGTGAGCTAGGGTGAGACTGACTAGGCAATCTTCATCCACCATTCGGCATCTCGAGCATTCAACCTAGATTGTTTGTTAGTGAGCTAGGGTGAGACTGACTAGGCAATCCTCATCCACCACATTCGGCATCTCGAGCATTCACCTAGATTGTTTGTTAGTGAGCTAGGGCGAGACTGACTAGGCAATCCTCATCCACCACATTCGGCATCTCGAGCATTCGACCTAGATTGTTTGTTAGTGAGCTAGGGCGAGACTGACTAGGCAATCCTCATCCACCACATTCGGCATCTCGAGCATTCGACCTAGAATGTTTGTTAGTGAGCTAGGGCGAGACTGACTAGGCAATCCTCATCCACCACATTCGGCATCTCGAGCATTCGACCTAGATTGTTTGTTAGTGAGCTAGGGCGAGACTGACTAGGCAATCCTCATCCACCACATTCGGCATCTCGAGCATTCAACCTAGATTGTTTGTTAGTGAGCTAGGGCGAGACTGACTAGGCAATCCTCATCCACCACATTCGGCATCTCGAGCATTCAACCTAGATTGTTTGTTAGTGAGCTAGGGCGAGACTGACTAGGCAATCCTCATCCACCACATTCGGCATCTCGAGCATTCGACCTAGAATGTTTGTTAGTGAGCTAGGGCAAGACTGACTAGGCAATCCTCATCCACCACATTCGGCATCTCGAGCATTCAACCTAGATTGTTTGTTAGTGAGCTAGGGCGAGACTGACTAGGCAATCCTCATCCACCACATTCGGCATCTCGAGCATTCGACCTAGATGTTTGTTAGTGAGCTAGGGCGAGACTGACTAGGCAATCCTCATCCACCACATTCGGCATCTCGAGCATTCAACCTAGATTGTTTGTTAGTGAGCTAGGGCAAGACTGACTAGGCAATCCTCATCCACCACATTCGGCATCTCGAGCATTCAACCTAGATTGTTTGTTAGTGAGCTAGGGCAAGACTGAGTGGGCAATCCTCATCCACCACATTCGGCATCTCAGGCATTCGACCTAGAATGTTTTTACTGAGCTAGGGCGAGACTGCCTAGGCAATCCTCATCCACCACATTCGGCATCTCTAGTATTCGACTTAGAATGCTTGTTCGTGAGCCAGGGTGAGACTGACTAGGCAATCCTCATCCACCACATTCGGCATTGAGAGGACCTTGCTTCCTCATGTGCCCTCCTGTAACCAGTCACTGGCAGATAGGGACGGAAGAGGATTCCTTCAGCTATAGGTGCGAGCTTCCAACCCTCGTTGATTCAGGTTCCAGCGTGCACGCACGGCCAAGGCACAGCTGAAGGGAATACGGCCCACAGTGCACTTACAGCTTTTTCAGGGCTCTCTGAGACAGGCTGCAGGAGGTGAGAACGTCTGCAGCCTCGAAGCTCTCGCCCTGATCCAACATCAGCTTGGCTGCCTTGCCGACGGCCCCGGACTTCTCTGAAAATGAGGATGCGAGATAGCCTCAGAAATGACAGGGTACCCAACGTGCCTGCCCACTGGGTGCTGTAAAAAAATGTCGTCCATACTGCATTTCAGAATAACTTTGCAAACAGCGATGGCTGCGACGTCTCACCACCTCCGCAACAAAGTGTTATTCGCGTCAAAAAGTAGTCCCAAAACCTTTTTGCTTTAAAAAGCAACTGAATACACATGACATAACTTTGTTCTTTTTTTTAGTGCCACTACACAAGCAGGCGGTGCTTTTGCGAGGGTAGACATTTTTACCAAGTGTATTCATTTCAGAGCAGACGACTTCCAACTAGCAAACAACAGCAGGCTACACTCCCGTGGTTGCTGATGCGCATCTCGCTCCGATGCTCCTACTGAGTTGCAGGAAATGTGGCTTTCACAGTTTGCCAAGTTATCGTGGAACCGGGTAGAGTTAGACCTTGACAATTGTGCTGAAGATTACTTTGCTACAGCGGAGTCTCCTACGTGGAAAAGTTACAGCAACCTCCAAAATATCAGACGAGCTGTGTAAGACCAACACATAACCCATATAATAGACTAGCGGCTACAGTTTCATTTCCAAGTGCAAAGACCATTGCTATACGGTCGTCTTGCAGGTCCCATGCAGCTCCGAAGAAGAAATCTTCCACGCACTCAGCTGCATTGCGGGGAAGCAGCAATGCCGGGATCCAACATCCACAGAAGACACTAGGGGCCCCGCTGCAAGCTCTCCATTCGGCTATCAAATCACACTTTACATAAGCTTATTTTTCCGTAATGCTAGAAGTGCTATTTCTTCTGGGATATGCACAGCTTGTATAAATTTTGCTCCGATAGTTTGTCGCTACAATTAACAGTACAATGTGCACCACTAGCCCAGCAGAAGTAGCATAGACCGTACGCATCTTGCGTACTGCAAGATGCTTGCATTGCAGGCATTGTTTTTCTGCAGCTGTCCCCATGCAGATAGGAAGCACACTCAAAGATCCTAACTAACCCCTACCTACCGACCCTGAAAGAGATTTTTAGAAATTTTGAAGCAAGTATTACACTATTCTAATTAGCAAGTACTACATCAATTCCTGTTCTTCAAATTACCATGCAAAAGTTGCGTATATACTCCTACGCCTAACACCCCAACAATGCGGTAGAGCCCAAGTTATTTGTCGTAGTTTAGAGGGGGGAAAACCTGTTCTTACACTAAAATGATTATAGTTTAATGACCATAGTTGAAGAAAACAGAGCAGATTGTAGCAGTACGATAAACACGGCGGTAGTTTGGCGCAAATGGCGCAGCGATCGGACTAATAATGGCGAGTACAACTTTCCTACTTTTTGCAACAATCTGCGCTCCATCGCTTCCACACCTGCGGTAAACCTCACTCCCGTTGTTCTTCCTCACCCCCCCCCCCGCAGTCCCGCAACAGACGCCCCCAAGTGGACAGCAACCGTGGCTTGATTGTCCACTCGCTATATGCAACATTCTTAGGAATTCCTAAAGTAAGGTTTTCGCAAGAATATGTGCAAAGGTCAGGCACCGCCACTGCAACCCCCATTCAGTCATCCAAATTCCCTCGATACTCCTGACCCCAAACATGTTCTAAATTTAGAAATTGATGGGAGGGAACAAAAATTACAATAAAATTTGAGCGACTAACATTGCATCATTTCTCAAGTAAATTGTAGAATTGCTCAGCGACTCTCATCCCATGTCGAAGTTGCCACTTTTATGTCTCCCCACCGAGTGCTGCAGCCCCCCACCCTGAAAAGCATCTTGGGCACTGCGTCTACCTGGAACAGCGTCGGTCTCACAGCCCCCACAACCTAGAGGTCATACAATCACAATATACTTTCTCCAAACAATTCCAGCTATAGCGTGAAAGCATGCAATCCAACATCTAACTTCCTCGAGCTCAAGTACTAAAATTACTTCTCAAAAGTAACTTGGATCGAAACTAGGCGACGCAACTCTACTTACTTCGGAGGGCGTTTGTTGCGTCCGTCAATGACGTCAGCTGGAGCTCGCGGTAACTGTTCTGCAGAGCACCTTCCCGTTGCAGGAATGCGGGGTCCACGCGAACGTCCGAGTCCCCATGGCCGTTCTCAATGGCTCTCTCAGGGGCTTGGCTTGGCTCGTAGCCAACAAGCGCCGATCGAACCTGCTTTGTCTGCCTTTTGACGGCGTCGCCGGCATATTCAACTTGGTGCTTCAGACGACGCAATTCCGCGCTCCTCTTTTCTTCGATGTGCTAATAATGATAGGACCAAAGTCGGGTGAAGCATAAAGTGGGATTTTAATATTGCGACGCTAGCGAGCGACAATGTCAGAAAGTAAAATTTTGGGGTTTTCTGTGCCAAACGAACAAAGGGCATCTGGCACGCCCCAGAAGAGGATTAATTCGGACGACCTGAGGATCTTTTCACGTGCAAACGAAATATGGATTACGCCTAAAGAGTGGTTAAAGCGAGCGGGTTGCAAATATAAATACTTGGGATGAATAAAAACAAGAAGGGCAACCACACTCTCAGTGAACAATGACAGTTTGTTGTTGCTAACTGAAAAAGAGCGTCTGTGAACGTCCTCCTTGCTTTTATTCCTTCTACTGAAAAAACAAGATGCCCAACATTTGTTTTTTATTGAGGGGAACTTTTGATTCTCAAGTCTCCTCCCCCCTGTCTGCCACTGGCACAGCAGCATTTGCATCGTAGCCATTTTTGTTACAAATCAACAAATTTGGGGGTTTTACGTGCCAAACCAACGACGGGCATCTGGCACGCCCCAGCGGAGGACTGAGGATTAATTTGGGCCACCTGGGGATCTTTTGACGTGCAACCGAAAGCTCGGTTACACGGCGCCTCCTCCGCAATAAGCCTCCGTCAGATTGCGGGCACCTCGGCCGGGATTCGAAACCCGCCACACCGGGATCCGTAGGACAGCGCTCTCGCCTCGGAGCCACCGAGGCGGCTCCCATTTTTTTTTTTACGAAAACAAAAACAGAGCCAGCTGTTATGGCGCACCGTGCAATCACGAGGGCGCCCATCAAACCACTCCGGCATAGGTGCCGCGAGGCAGCTATGCAGTTGCCTCGCCTCAGACACGATCGCACGGTCATGTCGCCGCGGGGTCTATCGGGATCTCGAATTCGGCTCCCGACGTGCCGCTTTCTCGCCTAGCCACTGGATAGCGCTGCAGGCACCCAGTGGCGGGCAAGGAGAAACCTCCTTGCCCATCGATCGAGATATACTCGGTAGACCAGGGGGCGAAGAGCCTCTTAGGACTCCGGGCGGGCTCGAGATAGGCAAGTGCAAGCAACTTCTCTCGGGCAATAGCGGGACACGAGGCCTGGGGGCCCTCTTTGTGCCTTCGTGTTTAGCTTGGACTTTACGTGCATTTGTAAATATTAGTGTAATGTCGCGTGCATTCGTAGTTTAGATTGAGTGTTCCGAGCGTTGTGTTTTTTGTACCAATAAACGAGGAGCGGAATCCCGCTCCCGTGAAAGAACCAGGCTGGACTTGGGTTGTTGACGGACCACGTGGGAATTGGCGAATCGGGGGCGGCACGCGAATTCCTACACCGTCACTCGAGTAAATACTGTAAACTGCCCTTAACCCGTTGGAGGCCCGACCAGCCTTTATGTATAATCTAGTCAGTTTGGAACCCCCAGCATATTCTATTTTCACCAAAAGCGTGGCAGCTGAATCGAGTCACGTCAGACATAGCACGGATGTGCTGGGTTAGGCGAGGTATCGGTAGTAGACTCTCGGTAATTCATTTAATCATTTTTCTAGTTCGTACGAAGCTTGGTCGCAGTCCAGGCTGCGTGTATGAATATGAGTGTATATGGCTGCGAGTGAATATGAGCGACTATGAGTGGTGTGAAAAAAAATATTCCTAATCGAAAGTGTAACCTCCAGGTCTGGTTAACTTGGAAGATTTTTTTTTTTTTTTTGGGAGCATGAGAAAGCTAAAACGCAACCAGGTACGCTTTATCGCTTTTATCTGCCGTTTGGACGGTCATGAAAAGAGAACAAAAAGAGAACAGACAGCTCTGGGCAGCAGCAATCCGGGAGATTATGGGACGATGGGGTGCCACCTCACCTGTTGACTTTCAGCTATCTCCTGTGCCAGCTGCATATTCCTGGCCATCAGCCGCCAAATCAATTGGTCCAAGTTGGCCTGCGATCAAATTGCAAAAGCCTACATGACGCTGAAAAATGACCAGGATGAATCGTGGCAAAGAAGGGTGGCCCCAGTCTCAAATAAGACGCATATTTTGTCATTAGGTCGCACAACGTAACGTCATGTTCCATCCAGGCACAGGTTCCACAGAAATGCTTACAAACACTTAACCACAAAAAAATGATGCCCAAGTCACCGCTGTCGCTAGGCCGACTCTCGACGAAATGCGTTGGCATTTAGCGGGGGGTTCCGACTGAGCAAAGTGTAGGAATTCCAACCTCGCAACAGTCTGCATACTGCTGTCTCCAAAGAGCCACTCTGTTCTCTTGGGCGGTGTCGGATGCAGCCGCCGCAGCTTCTGTCCTCACGCAGTGCATCATTCGAAGCGTGCCAGAAGACTCTTCCCTTCGTGCAAGTGGGAAAGTGGACGTAACGAGCCAACGGAGAAAAAGAGCACGGCGGGAACCCTGCTGCGGCTTCACAAACCAGTCCACTGCCGTCCAGTCCAAACCAAACCACGCCCCTCCAAACAAAAGACAGTTGCATGCACCAGAGTAATAAATGCCAACGCGTTTAAAAAAAACGAGTACCGCCGCCATCGTACTGCTTATCCAGTCCCGACAAAAATGACCCCCCCAACGAAGCAACTGCCGTCACTTGACACTGCTCGTCCACTTATTTTAGAATTGTCAAAATTGAGCCATACTGCACAATATGCCTGCAAATGGATTTGTTCTCCTACATTGAAACTCTTGCTGCAACATAACATTCCCTCGACTACTGCCTAAAATTGTATGCAAGAAATTAAATGACAATGCTAAAGGCAGAATTGTCCATATTTAAACCTTCCACCCGCCTTCACTGCCACCTTGGAAGTGAACCCCTTGCACGCAGGCACCGTTAGATAGCTCGAGTTATTTGCACAATGTATTCCCGCTTTTCATTGTTCCTTACCACGTTCCTAAATGGTGTTTATGCTTACCACCCGACGCATGCCACTATCGTGCACAGCACTTTTACAGTAGCCCTTTTAACGAGCTTTTTACATTTCCAGCGTCGGTACCCAGATATGTAAGCGGGATAACCGATGGCACTGGTGCACATTGAGCAGGTGGACAGCCGTAAGACAGCACGACGGTTTAAAGGTTGGTTACTTCGACGGCACAGGTCTCCGAGCAAAAGTTGCCGAGCATTTGCAATAAGGAGTGCACGGTGCATTTACGATCGCACATTGGGGATCTTACACATATTCAATACAGTAAAACCTCGTTAATTCAACCCCCGCTAATTCGGAAATTCGGATAATTCGAACTGCCGATCCGGTCCAGTCAAACGTATGTATTAGTCAATGGGAGCAAACGCTCATTAATTCGGAGGGAACGTGGCGCGCTATGGTTAATTCGGACGAATTCGGCAGGTGGCGCTATCTACCATCCGTTCCAAAGGGTATGACCACTATCCATCTGAGGTGCACACGTGGTTTTTCCGGTTTTCCCATGGTTCTCCGCTCTTACGGTTCTCCGTGTTTCGCACCAGTTTTGCTCTGGATTGCCGTGCTTCAGCGCGCTACCCGTTACTCTCCTGGCATGGAAGCGGCGGAAGCATAGCTGCAACGGAAAAAGGGTAGCACAAGTGACCGATGACCGGAATGGCAAAATCGCGACACGTGGGGCTATTGTTCCCGAGCGCGCCGATAGCGAGAGTGACAGTCACGTTTCATGCCTCAGCGCAGGGATCCTAAAGCCCGCCATTTTAACCGGCCACCCCCGCGTTGTAAAATGCAACGTGACTGGCACTCTCGCTGTCGGCGCACTCGGGAAAAATAGTGCCGGGTGTTGCGATTTTGCCGCTCCGATTATTGGTCAGTTGTGCTACTCGTTTTCCGTTGCAGCTGTACTGGGCTAAAGCGTGCTTCACATGCAGCAGTTGTGGCCCTAGAGCGGCGCGATTTCTGCCGTCACGGCGCTCTGACCAGCACCAGCGGTTGAGCGGCACGAGCCACAGTGGCACGAGCGCCGTGACGGCAGAAATCGCGCCGCTCTAGGGCCAGAATCACAGCATGTGAACCAGGCTTAAGAATTTAGCGACGAAAGTGGAAATACTAAGGGCCTTGAAGGACAGCGTCTCTCGACAAGTGATTGAAAGTTACGACTTCAAGAGAAGCAGTTTGGCCACGTACGTGAAAATTGAGGCCGATATCCTACGGGCTTTCGAGAGCGAGAAGTTCAACGCGAAAAGAAAGCGGCCGTGGGCGGTGGTGCACCCGAAACTGAAGAGGCCTTGCTGTGCTAACTCGTCAGCGCACGGGATGCGTAGCTCCGACTGTGTGAGTGCGATGGAGCACTCGACCGCGCTAAGGAAAGTTGCCGTCTCCACCCAAGTTTTGTCCAGAAAGCAAGTGGTAATAATAGATTTCTTCTCAAAATAAAGGTATGTCACAGGGAAACGTTATCGCGCAGTTTTCTTTGTCCTTTCAATATTTCGACTTTCGGATAATTCGGACATTTTTGCCGGTCCCATGAGATCCGAATTAACGAGGTTTTACTTATACAAATTAAAGGTGAAAGAAATAATCACCATGAGGAACCACTCTGCAGATTCTCTGAAAGCACAGCGCATTGCCTTTCGTATATATTGAAACAAACACGTGGAAAAAGAAGGTACTAGGTAGCAAACATGCATTACCGAAAAGGAATAAAACACCGGAACATGTGATCTCTGGTACGCACCGAGCGACCTAGCAGCCAATAAAACTGCGGAGTGGACAGGGTGCCGCGACAGCGCGCTCCCTTTGGCAACCCTGCCCTCGCGACCCCTGACTCCGCAGTTTTATCAACTCAAGATAGCGTGGCATGTGTTCAAGGCTACATCTTGCGGCGTCTGCCTTCCGTTCCCTTCCAGTAGTACCTCACCATTTATCCGACGTATTAAAATATTCCCAACGTCGACACAAAGCAATTCTTTTTAAGATGTTACACCTAAATGCGTTAGATCTCGAAAAATTTATTTTCGCGATATAAATGCTGGCTTAATCTATTCATTAGACTGTTCTCGCATTGTAAGAGGCGATCGGCAGTTGCAATGCAGTGCATCAGTCAAATGCAAATGCGCGAACGAGCCTCGAGAATCGCCCGGGTGCAGCGATGTCCAGATCGCACAGAAATGTCCTCGCGGCACGTGGAGCATGCACACGGCGAAGCGTCGTCGAGGGCGGGAAGATTGCGCCGGAGGCGGGACGAGCGAAACTCCTCCCTCCCGGTCTCCCCTCGTCGGCAACTAGAAGGGTGGCGGCAATCGAACCAAGGGACGACTCACGATGTTCCACGTGTGCGAGGAAAGCTGGCCAGCGAGGGACTGCAGGGAGCTGCCCTGCTCCCGGATCTGGGCATCCAGTTGGGTCGAGTGACTCAACAGTTGCCTCCGCAGGTCAGCCGGACCGGGCGGTTCGGTCAAGCCTGGCTGCCCCGACCTGCGCCCGGGAAGAAGGTCGTCGTACGTCGAGACGCAAGGTCCGAGCTTTAGGAGGCGAGAGCAGACGTCTGTTTGTTCAAAGGGACGCTCGACTCTCAAAGAAACATCTTTTACGGCGTCGGCCGTACCCTGCAAGCGTCGCGTTGCCGAAAATAAAAGGAGCATGCGCGCATTTATTGCGGGTGGTTTTGCCGCCCGAGATCGGCCAATCGCCTTTGCGCCGGGGTCATGAGATTGTGCTTTTCGCCACCTGCTCTTTCTAAGCCTTTGCGAGCAAGAATGGGGCAGCCAAGACGTACGGCAGCCGCCCACTTCGTCGTGGGCACACGACTGCTGCGGTGTGCCCACGACGAGCCTCTGTCAATGGAGACCCTGCCCTGTCATATTGGCACCTAAAGTGACATCTGCACAAAGTGTGGAAAGGCCAAACATTTGACCCCGCGCAATGAACGCACCCCCGAAATATGCTTCGATTCTTCGGCAAAAAATGTGTTCATTATGCAAGTAAATACGGTACACTGATTTTGATTCCGACATCACATTTTAGGTAGGTCCCCTCGAATCAAAGATGCAGCAAAGCATAACATCCTAACCGAGTACCTTTTTTACTGGTTGTTACGTAGAAATTCTCCTTACAAAAAGTTTTTAGCTATATAAGGGGTTTTTCAAGGTTCCACCATATACTCTAAAGCTAAAGATACGTTAATAAACTGGCTTTATTTACTACAAAAAAAATCGCAGCTAGCAAATGAAAAAGTAGGATCCTAATTACACCGAGTAATATGTATCTCAATACTTTTTATTGCTTGACTTCAAAAAGACAATATCAAGATCCCGTTCAGTTATTGCAGGAAGTAACGATATCTCAAGTTTACCGATACCCTTTCTTCAGAATATTAAAAAAACTTTAGTAAAGCTTCACACGAAAAAAAGAAAGACACTTAGAACATCAGCTTCAAAACAGCACTGACAGCAGTGCTGTTTTGTATGTGTGAAGAGGTGTTCATAATAAATCAAGCTCTCCGACACTCACAATTTGGTGTTTATTGAAAAGCTCGAAATTGAATCGAGTAATCATATTTTGTGACTGTGGATTGTTATTGAAACTTGCCGATTTTTAAAAACCCTAAATTTTCAGCCATTTTCTAGACACGTCTACGCACGACGCTTCCCAAATAAAGAAATAAAACCAAAAACCTCGACTGGCCGAATTCTCTGGTTCGAACATATACAACGAAGTGCAGCACTCTGGAAACATCTGGTGGCTCTAGCCCGCACCAGGCGAAACAAGTCCAAAGCAGCACGAGGGGCGGGTGTAGACATTAGCGAGTTTTAAGATAGGGACCCCTAGTTTAACGCGATCCAAGGGGCAAGTGGTTTGCACCCCCGTCGTGCCCCGCTGCTTCCCCCTCGTGGGATACTGCTCTGCCCTTCCTCGCGTTTCCGGCGCCACTAGGGCCAAGGAACAACGTTCTCAAAAAAGAGTCAAGATTTCTGTCAGCTGTTCATAGCCAAGACAATCTGCACCGTAGCACTTTGGCTTTGGTATGCAGGCTGCTCCTGCGTGCCACAAACACCCGACCGAGCCAAGATAAGACAATCTACTAGGATTCGTGAGGTGTTGCCGTACGAGCGATTACCGCAGCCTCTCGGGCTGAGGAATGCCAGAATCTGAGAAAATCGGGCAAGATCACCGCTCGCAATTTAAGCGAGGTAACGCGAAGCCTGCTGCCCTCTTATCACTGCCGACGAATGTGGCCAAAAGTGTGGAGGCCACGACCGATTTGCTCCTAAAGACCTACCTCAAGCAGTTACCGTAAAATCCCGGGAAAGCGTCCAACCCACTTTCGCCCAAAACTGGGTTAGTCTAGACATGGGCGCCCGCCCTGGCCAATCGGTTAAAGCCGAGAGGGCGGTCCAATGGGCCTTTGAAGGCAGGGTGAATAGAAGCGGAGAAAACACATTTTCGAACGATGAATGATGGGCGACACCTACGACTCTCCCGTGCAGAATAGGAGGTCCTCGCTCTGGTCACAAGTAGTTTTTCCCTTTCCATCGCAACAAAGCGGATATTGCCGATGGCGGTCTCGTGGCCGCCACATTGGGATGAACATTTTCGGCTCATGCCGGCGCTGTGGAGAATTTCCAGAATTCCCAAGCTTGGGAAAGTTTAATAGTGGGCACTCGTACAAAGTGGGTGTTCCCACGGTAATTTACACTAGAGACCCCCATGCTATTTGTCGAATTTCGCATTACGGATGAGCGCTAACCCAAAACCCAAAATGCAGCCTACATTCGGCATATGCGCAGAGATGAGCCCCTTAGGGGACCCTAAGCCTTCCCTATTTTCAAACTCGGTACTGTCCATATTTAACACCTCGTCGGCCACGCATCACTCCACAAAGCTTAAGCTTACTGTCGCAGCCAGACTAGCGTCCGCACATTCAAACACAACATCAAGCGGCGAGAACAAAAGAAGCCGCAGTACGCACGATCCAGTCTTCTTTGGTTCTTCCTTGAGGTGTTGCCCCAGCACCACACACATACAGCTCCAGTACTGCAAATGCGGAAAAAAAATCATCAGCATGGGCGTTCAGAATCCAGGCATCAGGGCACAGTATGCTGGAACATGGCTCATGTCGCAAACCAGAAGGCCGCAGAAATGTCCCATTAAAGGACACTTGCAAAGAAAAAAAAAAACATTTTTTTAAACAGCCGGTTCGGGAAAAGGAAGTCATAAATCGAATTTACAACGAAAAATCAATATTTTTAGAGCTACATTCACGGCGCTATACGAATTTGCAGTTGGCGCCCGCGGGCGCCGCGGAAAAGTGGCCCATATTTATCACGTGACTGGCCCTTATTTGTCACGTGGTACTCGTAATCTTTCGGAAGCTTCCTATGGTCTCGAAAAGTTACTTATTCATCTTCGTTTGAAGTGCAACAAAAAACAAAGAATAAGAAGTAACGTTTAGAGCCCGAAGGAAGCTCCTGAAAAAGCGCAAGCAGACGTGAGAGACCTGTGCGCCGGTCAGATAACGGCGGCGGCGCCCCGAAGCAGGCGAACTTGTGCGGCGGCGGCGGAGTGGAGAAACGCGTTGAAGCGGCGTTCGCACTACGCTCAGCGTGCGGCGGCGGGGTACTTTGCGGCGCCGGCGACGGAGCGCGGTGGCGCGCGGGCCTACCACGTGACCAGCGGCGGCTCCCGCGGGCGCCAACTACAAATTCGTTTTGCGCCGTAAATATAGCTCTAAAAATTTTCTTTCTTCGTTGTAAATTTATTTTATAACAATCTTTTTCCATCTAGACTGTTTAAAAAAAATGTTTTTTCCTTTGCATGTGTCCTTTAAGGGCTGGCTAGAGGTTCAATTTCTCTATTTATAGGATCGGAATGAAATTCGCAGGGGAGATTTAACGTCAGATGTAGGTGTACTGTGCAAACTCAGCTCCCTAGGACAACTTTACATACCTGCATAAGAAGATGTGTCACTCGTCGTTAAGAAATCTATGATATGTAAATGAAAACATGGTTTTAACTGCTTGAATATAAAGTGGAGAATGTGGGACTTCGGGCTATCTAGTTTTCATAAATCAAATGTAAATATTTCAGGAAGAGGGATTACAGTCGACTCTCATTAATTCAAACTCGAGGGGGGCCAAAAATTTGTTTGAATAAAGCAAAGTTTGAATTATCAGGAGTTTCTTCCCATAGAGACGCATAGGATGGGACCTGCATGTTAGTTTGAATTATCCAAAAGTTTGAATTAAGAGATTTTGAATTAACGAGAGTCTACTGTACCTCAAAATTTGAGATGCATATCTGTCCTATGTCAATTTTTGAAAACACTGTCTTTTCTCAATGAGGACTTTAACTTAAAACAAAATAAAGTAGGTAGCCAGATTCCCCAGTAAATTTCAGTTCAGAAACATCTTGAGTGTGGTATCAGAATAATTTTACCTTTTAACAAAAGATTCCTTCGAATGAAATTTGCAGCAAAAAGTGGAACTGAGAAAAATGCATTCAAACATTGAACTCCTTTACTTTGTTACCGCCTCACAATGTGTTGAAAATATTTTATATCAGCATAACTATTTGGCGCATGGTTATGAAATTTAGTGTAAGAGTGTATACATAATTAGTTCCTAAAACCGAAAACCTCAAAATTGAAAAATGAATTTTTTCAAAAAATTTTGAAACTTGGGCATATGTCCTTTTTAAACAACTTCAACATTCTATCATCTCCCAACAATAATACACAATATGGAAACTAAAAATGGAGTGCTCTAGACAGCATTAAAGAAAGCGGAACATTCATTACACCTGTTAAACAGTACTACTATGTATATGGATACGATGAGTGACCAAGATCACGGTATTATAATTATACTTCAGGTGGCAACGCTGCGTCCCCGCCGGAAAGCATTCGTGTCGAAGAATGGCATGCGGTTCTTTTTCCTTCCGCCAGGGCACGCTACCGACACTAAGGTCTGCGAGCAACAGCATTCGCAAGGCTGCAACACTGCGCTGTTTTCCGCAGTTATCACTTGGTTTCTGGCCGGTTTCAGGCTACCAGAAGCTAACGACAATAGGGAAGAAGTGCTTCGGGCCACAGTAAAACGCAGGATACGAATTATGCCCGAAAAAGCTGGCCCTTTCTGCTGCTCCCAAAAAACCAACCGCATGAAGGTACAGCATTGAGCAATCCCGCGAGGCTTCGTCTGCAAGCAGCGTTCCGAGTCAAGGTTCGTTAGCAAATCGTTGGAAGCACTCTCGAAGGGCCATGTCCTCGTTAGTGCTTAGTAGTAGTCCATAAAATTTACAAACACATAAAAGAAAATGGGCCTGTGAATAACCGAGATGTATCAAGCAGACGCTACAAGCCATCCAGTCACTCCAGGGGCTCTAAGCTGGGTGCTGAGTAAAAAAATCGCCGAAATTGATGAACGACGCAATTGGCCAATGCTAAGGTCAAGTGAAACACTGGCCAATGGAGGTGGTCACGAAATTGCCGACATTCTCGCCGAGTGTCCAGCGTGGGGCGCTGAGAGGATGTGCCTTTTCGTTTTGGCCTGGCAATTCGCAGAGCTCAAGGTCACGTGGTGCTGGACTGGCTGGGACTTAATGAAATAGGTTGCTGCATCGGCCACCTCTTGAAAGTGAAAGGAGGGCGCGGGGCACGGTGAAATCATATCCAGTTTTCCCGTTGCCATCGCATCATTACGTCATACATACAGCGTCTCGGACTGCTCAGACCTATTCTCTGGATGGCAAAGAATTCTCGCAGTTTTCCTGCAAACCGATTTCGATCGCAATAAACGTCAAGCTACTTGACGCAACTTGCCGTGGTTGTGAAGCCAAAGCTATTGACGCCTGTGCACTCGTGCAGTCTGAGCGGTGATCAAAGCTGGACACGTGCACTCTTCGCTTCTGATATACCGCAGAAAGTTCTACCCGAGTATAAACCAATTCGGGAAAGGGCTGCAGGCTGGTGCCATTTTCAGCATTGTGCGTACAATGCGCGTTTTGCTCAATTTATGAAGCCACGATTGCATGCGAGCTGAGCTGTGAAGATTGCATGCTGGGCTGTGCATTTGTAAACAGTGGAACGCTCGCTCACATTGCGCAGAAACAACAAGTGTGTAAAAGAAAACCAGAATTATAAAAGGCCATTAAGAAAGCATTGTTAGCATTTTGATAAGACAGTGAAGGCGTGTGCTTTGTTCCTTTTTAATTCTCTAAGCTATATTAGAGCGCGTGAGCAAACGCTGACAGATGCTTACACACCGATCCAATGTTTACAAAATCACAAGCCAGCACACGCTTGTTCGTCGATTAGGAAAGTGAACCAAGCACCCACCATACACACGAATACTGAATATTGCACCAGCCAGAAGCCATCTGTTTACAAAATGGCTCGTGTACCAGCCCAGTACGCGCATGTTCGTCGGTTCGGAAAGCGAGCAAATTGCGCGCCTATGCGTACAAACGCTGAAAACAGCACCATTCAGATGTCCTTCTCTGCCTACGGCCGTGACTCCTGCGTGATCAGACGCTAATCATTATATATTTGCGTCTAAAAACTTACTTGCATGAGGTGAAGTTTAACAGCGAAATTCACGACTGACAAAGTTTATTAACGCGCCGCCCCGTATTCGCCGACACCAAACGCCATGCGACGAAGACCGCTGAGGTCGCTTCATGCGACCGAGGTGTCAGTTGTCTCGGCGACTGCATAAGTCACGATGCTATGCGACTGCAAATGCAGACAACCAGCGTGAACAACCAATGCACAACACAATCAGCAATGGTGGTGTTCACTAAATAGACTGGAATAGTCCGAAATCAGAACCATGCAGTTCTACGTCCCGACTGGCTTGTACCCTGGGAACGAGATCTAGAGTGCCGAAGTCAACGGCAAACAGCCCGTGGCCCAAGCCAACCGCAAGCTGCATACACAGCTTAGAGCAAGTAGTTTGTTCTGGAAAAAATCAGCACCATCCATCGAGAAAGAGGCTACAAATAAATTGAGGGTAAATCACCCTTAAAAGAGTGTGTAATTTATAAATTTTGTTAACAAACAAGTTTTATGTTAAATAAACATAACGATAAACCATATCGGCAACATATAGATTGAAGCATAGTATCTCTGCCAAGTCACTGCCTCGTGGCTGTGCTTCGTCATAACTAAAATCCACAGAGTCCTCCCTGTTAGCACCTCTATTGAAACAAAAAAAAGTAGCTTTCACACCCAAAAGTATTTTTTATATATTAGCGCGTAAGTATGCTCCATGCAGATATATCCTTTAAAAGATAGCACTAATATTCATCTTTTTTTTTCCAAATAGATTTGTTTGTGCAAACAAAAAAGTGTTTTGCCGGCCGTGGAATCGGAGCATACTTAACACATTAATAGCATGCTGCCGCCCCGACAGGACTTGAGTGTCGTTTGCTTGACTCGGAGCACCTTGCATGGCGATAGTGCACTTGAACCCGAGCTCCGAGTACTCCGATATGTTTACTATACGACAGTTCAGAACGTGGTCTCAGCAGCCTAGCACACGCATGCTTCTCACTTCAGTAAGTAAGGACGCATACGCACCAATTCTGAAAATGACAGCGACCAGAAGCCCTTCTTTGGAACAGTTAAGAACCTTATATAGCATGGATCTCAAACTCCTTCGAGTGAGGAGCCAGATAGCCCATCCCCAAAAGGGCGAGAGGATTTTGTGACAAAAACAGACATACACCAGTGGTGTTTTAAGTCGCCTAGCACCCGAGTGTCCCAGCAACACCCCAGAGAATTTCTAGAGAGGAATGTCGTGCTTTCTGCAAGCTCGCCATTTTGCCACCTTTAGCTTTCATCCGCATATATGACTACTTTGGTCTCGCACCTGTTTTCGATAGAATGAGAGCAAGCACGTCTTTACCTGTCGCTCATCATTCACTATGCTCAAGAGGCATAGAAAAAATCTCTTCAAACTGCAGTTTTTGGTTCCCTCGCAATTTTTATTGCGGCATTTAAAGAAAATGTTTGTATTTTGAAAGTATTTTCTAACAGTAAGAAGCCCGAGCTTATAGCTTTATCTTTGAGAGTAGCATTTGCCCAGCACGTGTTCGTACAGCCGAGGTGCCTCCTCGAACAAAAACCTCGCCCTTGTAGCCTAGAATTGGTTTTAGCATTCCGGTTGATGCACATGGGAAACGGCTTAGAAACAAATATTTACGCAAAGTAATACTCCATCCAAAAGAACGCAGAAGAGTGCCAAATGTGTGAACATAATATATGAGCAGAGCTCCTTTTTAAGCAAAAATGAATCGACGATATAAAACTTATTTATGCCGCATGTGGCGCTCGAGGCATGGGAACGCGGGCCGGGTCCAAGACAGTCGTGGGCCGCACGTGGCCCGTGTGTTTGAGACCCTGGTTATATAGCATCAGGAATATCCTTGCCCCGTAGAAGTGCCACATTTCACTGTCCCGTTTGGTTCAACACGGGCAAAGTTCCGTTGCAGTCGCTCAACGTTTCGCTCTGTGCCTAGTAGACAGCCCTGTGTAGGCCTTGGCTATGCTGCCATCTGGTGGCACACGTGAGAAACTGGGACAAAAGTATCGCGCCTTCGGCAGCGTCATTACTCAACCTGAGCCTTCCGAGACCGTGACTAAGACATTACTATTATGCGGATTAAAGAGGGTGGGCAGGCGTGCAATTGCTTCCCCCCAAGAGCCCCCAGGTCAACATATTTAAAAAGAAAAGGAATACACCAGCTTTTTTTTTAGGAAGAAATGCCATTTTGGGGAAAGGGCAAATGTAAGGTCACCCAAATACATCTGGGCAATGGTTCGTCCACGACGTCACATCCGTCCGCAACATAGAATCTCTCGGCACATCCCCCTCCCCAGCCTAACCTGTAATCCGCCCCCCAAATACCGTAGGCCAGTGGTTCTCAACCATTGGTGTCTCGCGGACCCCTTGTGGATCGGCGGAGATGATGGAGGACCCCGTTCGTGGTAAGGGGAAGGGAAAGGTTAATTATGATAATGATTTAATTAGTGAACATAACTAAGGGCGGGTGTGAAGTAGACTTCTCTCATTGACATACATACGAGAAAACTCACCCGAAAATTGGAACGTTTCTTCTCAATCGGATAAAAGGACTTTTATTGCCGGGCTTCACTGACGGGGCAGGGTTTCGCGGACCCCAAGAATGCCTTCGCGGACCCCAAAGGGTCTGCGGACCCCCATTTGAGAACCACTGCCGTAGGCTATAGATCCAGATGTGTTATGCAGTGTTCGGATTGATTGGTTGTCCCTCTACAACGGTGAAACAAAACAAAATCCAAGGTGGGACTACCATAGCATCGTATAAACACCGCAACAAATTCACTCGTGGAAGTGCTAGCACAAATTACGTGTCATGTCTGACTACAATTCGAATAATAACCGAAGAATGCTAATAACCGAAGAATGCAGTGCACAATAGGACTCGCTTCTCATTAACAACACCACGTGCACTATGTTGCTTACCGTGATTGCTTCATCGAGGGGATCAGCGCACAATTTTTGCGAGCAACATTCTTCCTTGCTAGACCTGCAGTTCAATGTAACACAAAAGAAAAATCGGCGGTAAAACACTGTAAATGATTCAATTTCTGCAAGATGCCAATTTTTGTCAATTTTGCAAATTGCCTACAATTTGCAAAAAAAAATTGGTCCACTGAAAAACAACTAAGCAAAACTGGCAATATTTTGAAAACTGTTGAGAAGCTTTGTTCCATTCAGCATCAATTCGTGAAAACACATTTATCAGATTACATGTGACTGTGCGTAGGTTCTATCGACAACATATTTGAGATTCAACGTGACCTAAGCCGGAATGCATGTCTACTTCAGCAACATCATTCCACACCTTCATCAACATTTCCTGTCAACGTATAGCCCGATCGCACAGCGTGTCAACACCTCTGCAAATCCTCAAAGGCTACAATCTTGCTTTTATTCACCTACACGAAGGAGCGCCTATGGACTCACAATCATGTGCATCGAATGGTCTCTGGGTTGTGGAGATTGGCTGCAGTTCTTGCCAAAAGTTCAAAGTAGCGGAGTATAAACATTGTGCAAGGCCAACTGCCATGAGAAAATTCGCTACACCAAGAAGGAACTTCCTCGCTTCTTTTTTATGCGCTCACGACCACAGTGATGCCACTCCCAAGCAGATTGTGCCCCCCAATCGCTCGCGATTGGAGGGCACTAGACGACTAATTGCAGCAGGCCACTTGTCATTCTTTAAAAAGCGAACTTGGAATAAAGTTCGAAGAGCAGCAAACGCTCTATTAGAGAAACGTTTTGGGAAGAGACTCGGTGAGCAATGTTCGTAGTGCACCGAGGAGCAAGACCGGGGACGGTACCAGCCAAACCCGTCAAACAAAGGAAACACCAATGCTAATCCGCCTCTTTTTAAAAGCCGGCCACAATGTGCACTGGCTTGGGCTATTTCTCATGTCACAAAATATTACGAAGCTCTCGCTCGGGTCAAATTCACAAAATCACGCAAAACAAAAAAGAGGTTGTCTCAGTAACCGAATGCTGCTTTTAAATTCGCGAGTGAATGGTACCAATGTGGATGGGTAATTTTAATTAACGAATAAAAGAACCGACAGAGGGTTTTTGCGGCTTTGGAGCCTGGTGGGCAAAGGTAAATAAATTACTTGCCACCTATTCGAAGCACAAGCATAAAGAACAATGCGCGTAGCTGTCAAACAACTGAGCTCTTGAGACCATCTATGAGCAGTGACTGGAGTACTGTCGATGCTTACCCGAAGCACGGGACCGATGCCTCCTTCTCTGCCACCTCGTGTACTTCCTCCAGGACCAAAGCCTACAAAAGATGTTCCACGCGCATGTAGCTCGAGCACATTTAAAGCGGATCAGTCTTCAGCTTACCACTGGCCTTGCTTCGGCCTCATGGACCACCTCTTTGAGCCTGAAATGGAGGGGTAGAATCCAGCAACACTTTCTCGAAACCAGAGTGCAGTTTCTGATCACAAGCAGTCCGAGCCATCCTTCTTATTCAACTACATCCTCCGAGCATAAAGTGTGCCCCTTTACGGCTGTCCCAACAGTGCTATGGATAGCTGCGTGGACAGGCCTCATCAAGTTTCTAGCTCAAACGTTAAGACCTTTCCTGAAAGGAAATTTTAGGAACTGAACTATAAAAAGAAAGTTATAAACTGGCAAGCAAGCATTGTTCCACACATTGATTTGTTCCAATGGCTTAGCTGATCAGACTTGTTCGAGCAAAGGGCCAATGAAAAAAGCAAACTTTCTGAAACGCCATTTAAAAAAAAAAAAAGGCACAATGAACTAAACTGTAGTTTGTACAATGTGGCAACCATAATATCTTCCTTTAAGGAAACATGAAACTATTTCATCTGGCGAACTTGCACTCGGAATAAACCCTCCATGCATGTCCATGAAGCATGCAACAGGCATCAGTTCTGTTTACATACACCAATTTTTGCAATAAATACATTTATGATGCCAGCGTGTCTTTTCCTCAACTACCCATTTTCCCACTTACCGGATAAAGGCATTACAGCCTACAGCTAGACCTTCACTGAGGCTAGGCAACACCTTAGATCTTCCAGTGTTTATTTATAACAAAAAAAATCAACCGATATTTTTCGGCGCTCATTTTTTATAAATAGGTCTATTTCGGCAATTTGTTCGATACACGCACCAAAAACAGTGATTGTCGGTAAAAACATCTAATGAAAGCTAAGTTTGAATTGCATTTACAATTTGTATACACCATTAAAACGCTCCACACTTCTCAGAATTTGACAGCACTGACAGACAAGCCTGAACTAAGTCTGAGTACTCAAACACGATACACAGAAAGGGGGACGGACAACAATGAATGCTACCAACACGCTCGTTTTGTACTTAATTTGAGCTAACGTAATCATTTGGAGCTTTTTATTTACTTTGTATCGTGCTAACCTTCTCCATGCGATAAAAATGGAATTCTCCTCAAGTAAAATGCTTTGCGAGCAGGGAGAGTTGTTCTTATTTCTTTCGCCAGATCTAACCGACAACGACCGCCAGTGCAGTTTTGAACACTGTCGTCCAGCTCTGGCCTGCACAAGAAAAGGGCACAGTGACAATCAGCGGCGACCGACTAGCTCATCCCTCATGCAACTATCCTCCCAGGTCAGCGATTCCAGAAATTTAGGCATAGTAGGGTCCCTGATTTAAGAGCATGTACCAGACAAATGTCTAAGAAAGGAGGATTTCGACAAAAACAATTTTCCCTTAAAGCAAACATTTTCAGAAATATGTGTTCTTCGGTTTTAACCGATTTTGTATTGTTGAGACTAGTGCATGTTTATCGGTGTCTTTTGGTAAAAAATAGAAAGTCTAGAGCCTAAATATAAACACTTTATGAAGTTTAATGCAAAAAACAAAAGACAATGGTACTCTCTTATATCCATGCTATCGAAAAGCTACAACCATCCGTGCAGATTGTATTACGGCTGCATTGTGTTGCTTAGAACCCTGCATTAGCAAGATCCCAAGCATCCCTGCAGAAACTAAAGGTGAAGGAACTGTGAGTGTACAGAAGACAATGAAAAGGACTGCCGACTGGCCACTTGCTCAACACGCCATAATAAACGGCCCTTCTTTCTACTCTGTCGGCCTCCCACAAATATTATTTCACAATATTTTGGTGCCGAAACCCGGGATAAGGTATCCACAGCCTTTACCGACCGGAATCTTTGACCACAGACTGGGCCAGGTCCGGCATGAGTTCTCAAAAGAAGATGGAATGTGTCAAGTCCAAGCGAAAAATTCTTCCAACTCGGGCGACAAGGGTGATGAACGGTGCCGAGAACGCCTGCCAGCAAGGCTCTCGAGCTTCCAGCAGTGAACTCAACATCATTATAGAAAGACTTCGAGACATCGAGAAAAAACTGTCGGATACGGATGACGAGCTGAATGAGCTCCTATCGCCCACCGAACTCAGAATTGAATTCACTACTGCATGTGACAAGCTTCACAAGAGGTCTGTTCGATTAGCCTGAACTGGCTGAACTAGTTCCGCAGTGCAGGAACTGGTGCATTCGATTCAACCGAAAGTTGAGCGGCCGCTGCACTGGCGCGTTTGATTCATACCAGTTCTGAAGGAGTTCAGACCCAGTTCCTCAAAGTCTTGCACCGGCTCCGGAGTCAGTTCAGCGTCCGTGCAGAAGCAGACAAGAGCAGACGGCGATAGCAGACGACACTCCTCGTCCGTCTCTGCTCGTGGTGCCATTTTTCGCAGCTCTTGCTCAAATGTCTGCGATGTTTAACAATAACGCCGATACGGAGGTTGCATTTCCTCTCATTTATGATAATAACGTACCCGCGGTGGACGCGGAATTGAGATCATAACCGAGGGTAGGAATTTGCTCGAGTATGATATTCTGAAAGCGTTTTCGGCACCTGCTCGCGTAGGTTTGGCTTCCTGCGGTAAGTGTTGAAATATTGGCTCACGTAAATTGCTTCTTTTTGATGCTATGTGGGAATCCAAACTGTTGATATTCTTCCTTACATACACGGAAAAGGTATTGCACTCTTGATAGTCCCCTCCTTCAGTTTCTCTTGGATGCATATTGACGACTCCGATACATTGCAGAGGTCTGGGATTTAGTACATTGGCCCTCTCATGCCCCGTAGCTGAGCACAATACTGCGTGCTTTGTCCGCTGGTAACTGTTGACGCCCTCTAACAGGCCTGGGAAAAACGCCAAGAATCGGCACTGGCTTGGTAGTTCCATGCAGGTCTTTCTTAAGAATCAGAATAAACGCTTCAGCTTAACGCCAAAGTTACGGTCGATAACTGTCTTGGCCAAAACGCTAGCGTCAGGCCTTCGTCTTCGAGGTGACCGCTACCGACCGCGCGCTGCTGCCAGTGACTCCCGACGCGAAATCATCCCGATGCCGCGAACCTATCGTCGAAATGCAAAACGCGAGAGACTCGGAATGAATCTACTATTGCTAAATGAATGTGAAGGACACAAACACTTATGGAAACGACAGGAACCGAACGGCCGTTAAAAATGCAGACAGAAACACATTTAGTACACTCGAATAAAAAATATTCGCAGAAAAGATTCCGTTATTATACTTAAAACTAAAGAAACACGAATGGTCTCATCAAACCGCGACTAATTAAATGTAGCATACAACGTGGCGTGGAGAAAAAAGAGCCAACAGATGCAAACGACACCCTGCGCTTTCGCTCGGAAAGCCGATCACAGCGCCAGTCCTAGCGCGGCGGCTGCACTGGTTCTGCGCCGCCGCCGCACGACTCCTGCACTCCTCTGAACTCGGACAGAACTAGTTCGGAGCTTTTTGGCCAAATCGAACAGACCTAAGGTAAAAGTTCCTGTAGAGCAACAGGCATCTGCCACTGCCTTCCTGACAATTCCAACAATGCATGCCAAGGGTCCAAACGAGAATTCAGTCGACAGGGTCACACGAGGTGCAAGAGCCGCCAAACTCGAACCAACATATTTTGATGGCGCTAGAGACAAGTGGCGAGCCTCTGGTCACAGTTTGAGAGAGCTATTCACAACAACGTAGACCTAGTCATCAGGGACAAGTTCTATCTTACCCGATTTTCGAAAGGTGAAGCAAGAGAAGCCACCGCCGGACTCACCCTAACAAAACAATGCTACAATGATGCTAGAGACCAGGGGTGGTCAAACTGCAGCACGCGAGCCCTGTGCGGCTCTTTACGGGTCTAAGAGTGGCTCACAGCTCTCTGTAAGCCCGCCCCCCTTCCCCTCCTGTGTCCCCAAAACAAAAGGAGTTCTAGAATTAAAAAAAAACAAAAAAACTCTGTCTTTGCAGCCTTGCACTACATTATGTATATAAAACTGGACTGCTTTTTGACACATAGATGTGTCCCGTGAGCCTGTATCCTTTATTGTTCCAGATAGAATTTCGAACCGCACAAACATAATGGGCGTCGGGGGTAGCGGCTGGGGCAGTGGTTTGTACGATTCGAAATTCTGGGTGTTAGTTGTATAGTCAACAATTATACTGGTCCCGTTTGGAAAGGACCGCTCCCTCCACATCGTTTCTCGTTAAATGTAGCCCCCCACCCCTTTTTTGTTTCCTGCGGCTCTCTGAACTTTTGAATTTTGTCTGCAGCTCTAACCACATATCACTCCGGCCACCCCTGCTATAAACATTCTGCAAGAAAGGTACGCATCTTTCGAGACTTCTAGACATACACTCTATCGAGTGTACAGACGACATCCAAGGAGATTGATGTCGTCTGTACGTGACACGTGACGGCTTTTTATGTTCACAAAGCCCTCACCTTGCTGCGCCGGCCAAAGGAGAAGCGAGGGGAGACGCTAGAAATGCTATGCATTTAGAACGTCTTTAAAAAGTCCCAAAGAGACGGTAAAATTTTTTCTGTCTCCAAAACTTGCTAGAGGTTTGTCCAATGAGAGGGCGACAACATGGCCGGTAAGGAACAGCATCACCTCTCTTCCAACAGGGCCGAAGTCTGCTCAATCCTCCGCACAACCTGGTCGGCTGTCTCGTCAAACTGCCTCAGTTGTGCAGCCTTTCCTTCCAAGCGTCCGAGTAGCAACCTGTGGTCTGTCCAGGGAAGAAGGGTCGCTCGCTGTCAAAGGCACTATTCAAAGCTGTCTAATCAAATTCAGTGCACCACATAAGCCTTGCACCTTTCAACGAGAAGAGTCACCTTTCTCAAAGGCAAAGATCTTTGCCTTTAGAATCACCAAACTGGGGCATTAAAGTGAAGCTGGATTAGCATTTTACCAAATTCACCGCGTTGTGTTATGTTTAAATAGCCAGAAGCTGGTCGGTCCCAATGGGCATCCAGTGCGCGACACTGTAGACCTAACATTTAGCCAGTGCAGCATCACAGCCAGCCTGGGGTCTTGAACGTGCTTCACACAGCAGTGATGCGCAACAGCACGCCGGTACGATGCTCACTGGATCGAAATGGGCAGCGGTGGCAACTGCATCGAGGATCCCTGGGTTGTGCATCACAAACTATCGCTTCATAGGCTCCTAGCTGCAGCGCACGCAAATTTGGCTACCGAACCCCTCTCCCCACCCCCAGAATTTTACAAACCAGTTTTAAAATACCACCTCCTCTCCCTGCACGTTGGCACGGATCATGCCCTCCCCTTTAGGCTGAAATTTTTTTGGGGCTTCATCAGAAATTTGAGCATAATACTGCATGCTAACATTTGAATCTACAAAAACAGACGAGACTGACCTGCTGTCAAGACGTTTGCCAAAAATATAGGGCAGCAATGCCTCATTCTTTTAATTGTTACATTTCTCGCATTCATCAGAACCCTGTGCACAGAAAATTAGCCAACTCGTGCCCTTACAAAAGCACGAAGCTACTAACACAATGTGACTCTACTTGTGCGGTTTGGTCGGCTGTCGAAATGATAAATGTGTTCAGAATGGGGCAAGTTAGTGTAGACAAAGAGCAGAAATGACCAGAAAAATTCTCGGGACCGTATCTTTTAACTAAGGACACGGTCCCGAGCATTTTTCTTGTCATTTTTACTCGTGGTCTTCACTAACTTGCCCCATTCTGAACGTATTTATAATCTGTTTGAGCACCAAATTTTGCACATTAACACCGCCAGGGTATTATTTGCACCGACAGAACTGCAGGGTGTGTAACGCCCTGCAGTTCTGTCGGCGGACTGCAGTGGACTACAAAATTCACTCTTGAAGAGCAAACAACGACAGCTGCATTCTCTGTAATGACCAGCCAAGACTCAAATGTCAGCTGCATTGGCAGCGAGGAAAAGCTGTAATCATAGGTATCATAAAAAAACTGCGCAGACTTGACATAACAAGATAAACAGTTTAATCAAACGTTTCGTCTCCCATGTGGGAAACATCATCAGCGAAACCTTCAAGCAGGAATGAGCGAAAAAACTTCAACAGTCCTATTTAAGCAAGTCCGCGCACACATCGGGGAGGGAGCCGCAGTTGGAGTTGCAAGCCGATGAGTCACTTCAGATGAACCATGATTCCACGAACCTGCGAGGACCCCACCTTTGTTCACGTGCCAGAGTGGACGCCTTCACAAAGTCGAAACTGTGACCCGTATTCCAACAATGGTCTATGATTTCCGTCTTCGCTCTTGTAGCATGCGTGGCCTTCGCCACGTCCCTTTTGTGTTCTTTTAGGCGGGTGCAGCGCCTTTGGCCTGTCTCCCCAATGTAGGATGCGTCACAGTCTAGATAGTTCAGTTTATACACAACACCGCACCGAAACTCTGGGGGGGTGTAATCTTTAGGTTCAGAAATGAGGTCACGCTGTTTACGATGGGGTTTGAAAGCTGCGCGGATATTCAAAGGGGCGAGGGCCCTGCGAACAGACTCAGAAACACCTTTCAAATAGGGTATTGTTACTTGCCCTATCCCAAGTCTTACATTATCCTGACTTCTTCTTTGTCCCACCTGCTTGCGCGTGTTACCAATAAAACGTTTCGGATAATTCCGCTTCATCAACAGGTCAACAATAACAGCATCCTCAGATGCGCGCAATTGAGAATTAGAAGAAATGCGTTCGGACCAATGTAGTAGGGTTTTTACAACCGCCCTTTTATGTTCGACGGAATGATGCGAGTTGAAGTTTAAGAGGTTGCCTGTATCGCAAGCTTTGCAGTACATAGTCATTAATTCATTCACACCTTGTACGGCTCTGCTGCCTTGGGCAACTTGATAGAATACTTCAACCAGTCCACAAAGATTGTCCGCCTGGAATGCCATCAACACTTCAACCGCTGAGTGCCTGAACCACAACGTGATTCCACATGGTCTACGATGTCGCCCCCGGGTCGACACACCCTATGGAAGAAAACTGGCCCAAAACTTCAGGCGCGACTGTTTCAAAGCACGGATGCTGGACAACAAGCAGAAACTCATCGACTGTCGGCACCGGCTTGTTACAGCTGAGAAGTTCCTACAACGGACTCTCCAACCCGACGACATGCATCACGTGTTTGGCGCACGGAAGCAAGCAGAAGAAATGGAAAAGATCAAGTGCACGGACACCCATGACAAGAAACTGTCCCAACTAATTCCAAAGGTCCCCACACCACCGGCATCAGCGGTCTACAACTTGTCATTGAAGCAGCTCTCCCCTGGTCATATAAGTCTTTCGATAGGTCTTGATTTCGCTCGAGCCCCACGTGTAGTTCCCAAAAGAGACTTTATAATCGAAATTGAGGAGGCACTTGGTCACCTACAGGATACGACCGGGATTAATCTGGCCCGCAGCCGCATATCGACTATGCTTAACAACGCTAAAGTAACGCCATCGAATCTGAGCAAGGCGGAGCAGTCGGCACTACGGGATCTTAGATCGGATCAATCAATTATTATTCTTACAGCTGATAAAGGGAAAGGCACTGTAATACAGTCAAACCCGTTTATAACGAACAGCAGGAAACGCTTACAGGTCAGTTCGATATAGCGAGTAATTCGATATAGCAAAAACCAGCTACCACGAACTTCCGCGATGTGTTCGTTGAAAGGCGAGAGCTTCTCTTTCTTTCTCACCTCTTCGCTTCCGCCTTGGAACAACACGCTAAAAAGTTTTTGTTTTTTTTCCATGCGTGCAGAGTTTGTTTTTTTAGCTTGTCTCTCCATTTGAATCGCTTCTCTTTGTGGACAACCGTTTTGGGATGAAAAGATTTTTTTTTGTTTTTGTGCGTGCAGAGTGTATTTTTTAGCTTTCTCCCTTTCTGAATCCCTTCTCTTCGCTCAATTTTGTTCGCAACTTGAGCTTTTGGAATTTTCTTTATTCCCTACTTTTTTTTTGGGGGGAGGAGGGGCCGGATAGAAGACGATTGTTTGTGCGTTTTTGGAAGCCTTCCCGGGGGGAAACGTTCGATATAGCCAATATGTTGTTCGTTATAAAAAGTTATTTTTACATGCATTATTATTTAAATCTTCCGCGAGTTCGATATTGACAATAATTCGCTGTACGTGGGTTCGTTCTAAACGAGTTTAACTGTACTCAATAAAGAAATTTACTATGAAAAAATGCAGGTGGTTCTTGACGACACAGCGCATTTTGTGACGTTACCACGGCACCCCACTCCTAAATCTGAGAGATCCCTTGTTGATCACCTCCGCGATCAAAAAAAAAAAAAATCTAAAAAAAAGACGACGGTATGTGGCATCGTCTAGGCGTTGCCACATACCGTCATCTTTTTTCTTCTGACGGATCTAGACCTAGATTGTATGGTCTCCCCAAAATTCATAAACCCGAGTGCCCGTTGCGTCCTATTGTTTCATTCATTGGGTCTCGGACGTACAATCTGTCAAAATATCTGGTCGAACTCATCACTCCGGTCACAGGAAAAAATGGTTTAACAGTACAGAATTCCCAAGGATTCGCGGGCCTGGTTCGGGATCACGTCCTAGACAAAGACGACATAATGGTTTCATTTGATGTTGTGTCCTTGTTTACGAATGTCCCCACCACTCGGACAGCCTCCCCTCACACACATCATTAACGGTGGATGATATTGTAATTTTGCTGCGTCTATGTCTTAAACAGTCGCTTCGCGGACAAATTTATCACCAAATTGAAGGATGTCCAATGGGTAGCCTAATTTCTGTCACAATGGCAAAATCTTGTTATGGAGTATGTGGAGGAAACTGTCCTTAATGTGCACCCGATAGGGTTTTACAAACGTTATGTGGACGACTCCTTTGTAATTTTAAACAAGGACCATGTTGCTGACTTTCATTTAGCTTTACAGCGTTGAATCACTAATTCAATTCACACATGAAGTTGAACAGAATTGTGCGCTGCCTTTTCTGGATGTTAAAGTGCTCTGAAATAGTACCGGACGCTTAGATACAACTGTGTACCGCAAAGCTTGCGATACAGGCAACCTCTTAAACTTTAACTCGCATCATTCCGTCGAACATAAAAGGGCGCGCGGTTGTAAAAACCCTACTACATCGGTCCGAAAGCATTTCTTCTAATTCTCAATTGCGCGCATCTGAGGATGCTGTTATTGTTGACCCGTTGATGAAGCAGAATTATCCGAAACGTTTTATTGGTAACACGCGCAAGCAGGTGGGACAAAGAAGAAGTCAGGATAATGTAAGACTTAGGACAGGGCAAGTAACAATACCCTATTTGAAAGGTGTTTCTGAGTCTGTTCGCAGGGCCCTTGCCCCTTTGAATATCCGCGCAGCTTTCAAACCCCATCGTAAACAGCGTGACCTCATTTCTGAACCTAAAGATTACACCCCCCCAGAATTCCGGTGCGGTGTTGTGTATAAACTGAACTATCTAGACTGTGACGCATCCTACATTGGGGAGACAGGCCAAAGGTGCTGCACCCGCCTAAAAGAACACAAAAGGGACGTGGCGAAGGCCACGCATGCTACAAGAGCGAAGACGGAACTCGTAGACCATTGTTGGAACACGGGTCACAGTTTTGACTTTGAGAAGGCGTCCACTCTGGCACGTGAACAAAGGTGGGGTCCTCGCAGGTTCGTGGAATCATAGTTCATCTGAAGTGACTCATTGGCTTGCAACTCCAACTGCGGCTCCCTCCCCGATGTGTGCGCGGACTTGCTTAAATAGGACTGTTGAAGTTTTTTCGCTCATTCCTGCTTGAAGGTTTCACTGCTGATGTTTCCCGCACGAAAGATGAAAACGTTTGATTAAATTGTTTATCTCGTCATGTCAAGTCGGTGTAACGCTTCACGGTTGAAAATAGGGTGCACGTGATGTTTCAATCACGATCATGCAGAAAGATGTAAGAAGCAAATGTGCCGCTCAACTGTTTTGCTCGGACAGAGTTTAACCGCTCGGACAGCAGATTCCCGGCCCTCAGTGCCTGGCGTACGGATTATGTCAATTGTTCCGCTAGTCGCACTCTTCCACCATGATTTTGGATGACCGGGATTGAAACATCACTGTGCATCATATTTTCAGTTACAGAAAGTTACTCCTATGCACTTTTATGTTTGTTTCTCGTGACCACCGCCAGGGTACTATTTCCGGCTTCTCGTTGGACCACATTTGAATTCGTGAAGACTCCCTGGAACACGCCCAGCACACTTTCGGCCAATGGTGCCTCCTGATTTCTCTCCTATACTTCCCAATGAATGGCCAAACTCTCAAAAAGTATGGCTTTGATTGTAACGGCTTTAGCCTTTATAACGGGCGGTAGCTTGCACCACCTAGCCAGGGATAACAAAGATGAATATCTTTTGTTTTAAGAAAAGAGGGGTGCGGGTTATGGATGAGGCGAGGGCTTTGCGGACCCCAAAAATGGCTCTAGGGACCCTGTCGGGTCCGTGGAACCCCATCTGAGAACCACTGCTCTATAGAATGCACAGTTTTGCAACCACAATCTAGACGGCGCATCAAATGACGGGACTGATGTGAATGAGGGGGGGTGCCCCCTCCCCGGGACAACTGAGGTAATCTAGTAATGTTGGCTGAAGCCTCTGGGAATGACGTCACACCCAGCGATTGGTTTTCTTGGTTTTTCTCACTTCTGTTAGTATGTTTGGGTTAAATTCTCACGATATTCATATTCACAAATATGCCAGAAATCACTGCTAGCTCGTCTCTACCATTGCTTCAGCTTCTCGTATGCCATTTAAATATATAAAAATAAGTTAGCATAAGTTTGCGCCCAGAGTGCGAGAGGGCTGCACTTTCAATGATGATGAAAAAGAGCACATCGCTGTGTGCAAACTCCAAGTAACAGAGATATAATGATAAAAAAAATATATCCAACCAAACAACAGCGTTATAATTATAAAAAAAAAAAACATCCAACCAAAGATTTGTGTTATAAGGATATAAGAAAAAAAAAATATCCATCCAACTATGAGCCAGCCAAATGTGTCAAATCTAACTCCGTTTCTTCATGAGACTGCAATAATCTACCATTTTAACTCAAAGACTCGTTGAATATGTTCGTTTGAGGACAGAGTCGAGATTTCGGAAAAGGTTGCTTCTTGCGAAGCGAAGGTGGTCACGCGATCCCTGTTGTCACGTGACTGACGGATGGATGGATGGATGGATGGATGGATGGATGGATGGATGGATGGATGGCAGAGCCGTATATGTAGAGAGTTTGGTCAATGGGAGGCGCGGGCAGAGCCAGGGCGTGCGGCAGACTCGGAAAGAGGGCTTGGCATGCTCTCTTGACCAACCAGAATCCGAAAAGAATCCCCTAGCGGTGGTAGCGAGAAACAGTTCTGATCAAAGGTCTATGTTCGTAAACGGTTTTAATAAGCGCGTAAGAGTGAAGTAACTCTTCGTGGTTGAAAATAGGGTTCACTTGTTGTTTTGATCATGATCATGCAGAAAGATGTAAGAAACGAATGCGCCGCTCAACTCTGTTTTGCTCGGACAGAGTGTGACCGCTCGGACGGCAGATTCCCGGCCCTCGGCGCTTGGCGTACGGATTATGTCGATTGTTCCGCTAGTCGCACTCTTCCACCATCATTTTGGATGAGCGTGATTGAAACATTACGTGTACCATATTTTCAGTCATCGAGGGTTTTTCCAATGCAGTTATCAGGTTTGTTACTCGCGACCACCACCAGGGTATTATTTCCGGCTTCTGGTTGGTCACATTCGAATTTCTGAAGACGCCCTGGAACACGCCCGGCCCGCTTTCGGCCAATGGCGCCTCCTCATTTGTCTCCTATATTTCCCAACGAATGGCCAAACTCTCTACATATACGGCTCTGATGGATGGGGCTGAACCCTTTGAATCGGGCGGCGGCTTGCGCCACCTAGCCAATATTTTTTTTTTTTTTTAAGCTATTTAATTTACGAGTTACAAATCTAGATATTTAGTCTAGATTTGCAAAAAACGACGTGCAAAAAAGGTGCCCCTCCCCCCCGTAATTGCGATTGAAGTATTGGGGACTTTTAGCAAACCGCTACCGTGTTCTGCGTACCGAACTACCCGAGCCTTCGAATAATAATAATATTTATTCAACTCGGAAAGAGTTGCGACACCACACAAGGCGAGGGGCCCATACCAGGAGGTCTGTGGTGCCGCAGTTACATGAGCGACAAAAAAAAAAAAGAGAGAAACAACAAACAAAACAACACTCTGTTGCGTGCCGCTTAGGACCGCAAGTGCGGTATTGCCCCCCTGCAGATGGGTTTCATATCTTCTTTCTCCTTCAGACCCGCTGTCATCTCTGATGGCAGGGACCGCCACAGATTTACTGCCCGGATGACGAAGGTATTCCGGTGCCGGTCAGTGCGGGCAAAGAGTGGTTGAAGGCCACCATTTCGGTTCAGCCGCAGCTGCCGAGCGAGAGGAACCTCGGGAGCCTCTGGCAGGAGGCAGGTTGCCAAGAGTCGGATAGATGAGATTTTCCTGCGCAGGGCCAGAGAGTTCCAACCCACACGTGCCAACAGATCGTCCGTAGCTATGTCCCGGTAACGTGGGACATGAGGGGTCTGCCACCGCAAGATAGTGTATGCGGCACGTCTTTGCACACTCTCAACAGAAGAGGATAGGGTAGCCTGAGGGGGGTCCCAGACTGCGGCACAGTACTCGAGGTGCGGCAGCACCAGCGCGGTGTAGACGTGCCTCAGTGTTCTTGACCCGGCTCCTCTTGAGACACGGGTAACAAACCCCAGCATCCTTCGAGCTCGGGAGGTCACTTCAGCAATGTGAGTGCCGAAACTGAGTCGACAGTCCAGCCTGACGCCTAACAACTTGGTGCTGGTCGTTCTGGAAATGTTCACTCCGTCGAGGTTGTAGCAGGGGAGTGCAGAATGCTGCTGCCTGGATGAGGATATCTGCATCGCAGTGCACTTGGCAATGTTCAGTGGAAGTCTGTTTTTGCTTGACCAGGCGACAACATTGTCCAGGTCAGCTTGGAGTAGTTGGTGATCGAGGGTGCGACGGATTGGCTGCACGAGGGTGAGGTCGTCGGCATAAAGAAGGGGCGTACAACCTAAGTCCCGGGTGACGTCATCAATAAAGATGTTAAAGAGGGTAGGGCCTAGGACACTACCCTGAGGAATTCCCGACACGACCTCTGCGGTGTTGGACCTCTGCCCGCCGAAGACTACGTGCTGGGTACGACCGAGCAGGAATGACCTTACCCAGTCCAACAGGTTGTCGGACAATCCTATGTCGGAGAGTCTCTGCAACAGGATGGAGTGGTCAACTTTATCGAAAGCCTGCTTGAAGTCGAGTTGGACAAGCTCGCATGGTGTACGTCCATCTAAGGAACTGCTGATGGTGTGAACTGTGGTTGCGAGAGCTAGCTCACAGCTCCGGCCGGGGCGGAAACCATACTGATGTGGGGAAAGCAACTGGTGTCGCTCAATGTGTTCCAGTAAATGTCGGTTAACTATTCTCTCCATTGTTCTGCATACGATGGATGTAGTTGATATTAGCCAGTACGAGGACACGAGTGACAGCCCACTTCCCTTGTGTATCGGAGTGACTTGGGCAGTCTTCCATTGTCGGGGTACAGAGCCGGCCCGAAGAGAGTTTGTGAAAAGTTTTGCAAGAATCGGGCTGAGTTTGTTGGAGCACATCCTCAGGAAAGCTGGGTGCACGCCATCAGGTCAAGCCTTTTGAGATGGGTTTATACGCTGCAGTGCTTCTGCAACGTCTTCCGCACGCACATCGAACGATGCAAGTGGGGAACTACAACGGGGCGTGTTGGAGGGTAGAGGTGACGGGTTGCCAGGGGTGGTCCAAGCCGATGAGAAGTGGTCACTGAAAAGTTCCGCTATGGCCCCGGGTTCTATTACCTGGCTTCCGTCAACTAAGAATTCAGGACGGGAGGATGATTTTCTTTGATTGTTTACATGGGCCCAAAAGAGCTTTGGGAACTGGATGGCTTTCTCTGCAATCGACTCCATATAGGCTTTCTCTGCAATCGACTCCGGGCGCGCGCTTAAAAGCATGCTTCAAAGGCTCCGGTAGTGCGGTACGCCGAACACAGTAACGGGGTAACGGTTTACTCAAATTAATTACCAAGTTCGCTCCCGAAAGATGGAAGGGAAGCGAACGCCCATGTTCAGGAATACGCTTACGCTTACGCTCACAGCTCTGGCAGCCGCGCCTGTTCGTCGTACGAGACTTGCATGCACCAAACAGGCAGACAGCACGAAATGACAACAGCCACAGCAAAGGACTCACCCATCTTCTCGAGGTTTTCAACGAGTACGCTGTACGTGCAAAAGAGGATTTAAGCCAACCCTTTGGGTGCTACTGACAAGTGAGCCTGCTGCAACCTTGTCGAGCTCCGAAAGGTTCCGAACACAGTTGACAGAGTCAACACGGTGACACGGTCGAACGGTCACACGGTGGTCGGCGGTTCCCAAGATTTCAAACTACCAGATGCACTGCGCGCGCTTCAGAACCTACGCCTACGCCATCTACGCTAGATCTGAGTATTGCCTTGTGAAGTATCTTGATTTGTTTAAATTTGCCGAAATCATTTTGAGCAGACTCGGAAACACCAACGAGGTGGGAAACACAAATAAAAGCAAACATACGTTGTTATTTTTTTTGTAATAAAAAAAAAAACTAATAAGTGTTTGCGCCGAAAGTTTTGTTTTGTTTTGTTTTGCACGATAAAAAAATTGGGTTGTGTGTATGTTTATACAGCCTAGAACTTGGTCTGCCTCAACGGCGATAAATAATTAATGGATTGCTGCAGGATCCAGCAAATTGTCAAAACAGGCGGAAATCGAGGGACCACTTTTTCAACGAGGTAGACCACTGTGAGGTAGACTTTTTTTTTTTACTTTTTTGGACAGGGTAAACACACCAGTCGGAGAGCTCAACGCCAACAACAACAATCGCTGCATGGCGGCTTCCTTTCTGAGATGGGTGCTGTACGTCCTGGCGTCGACTTTCCAGAGACCATTGGCTTTTCTGCGACGAGGGTGGCCTGCAGCGCCCATGGCCATGGACGAGGTGACGATCAACGTCCAGTTCTCCACCAACCTGGCGATCTCGGTGACTGTCAAGCGCGACTGCACCGTGAGGGCCATGAAGGAGCGCCTGGCTTCCCAGCTCGACGTCCCTGTCCAAGAGCTGCGCGTCATATTTGCCGGAAAGGAACTCCGCGATGACGCCTACTTCAAGGCAAGAACCTACGAGAAGGAGAGGAGGAGCACTTGTTCGAATAATTAGGGGCTAGACCCAAAGCTGTTTTTGCATAACTCGTCGAACCTATTCGAATGCGAAAGCCAGACGCCGGCGTTCTGACGCTTTCTACGGGTGCAGTGGAGACAGCTTTAGGTCACAAGGACACATCACCATCAATATCACCAAAACTGTTTCAAAAGCACACCCAACTCGACTCTGTTAATTGTTTCGTGCACTGTATACTGCCTAGGCTTGAGTACTGTTAGGTGTGGTGCCCATTCCAAGCACACCTGTCGACAAACGTTTCGTTTCTCCTAAAAAGAAACGGAAGTGACGATATCGCGTCTTATTGGTTACAGGCTCAAATGACGAAAGAGGGTACTTTCGTCATTTGAGCCTCTAACCAATCAGACGCGATATCGTCACTTCCGTTTCTTTTTGCGAGAAACAAAACATGTGTCGAACATGTCCTTCCCTGGCTGACAGACTCTAAAAACCCGTTCACACTCTTGCGACCTCTTAAAAACCAGAGGACACACTGGCGCCATCTATTGGGTAGCAGTGTAAACTCGGCGGTCCGGCATATTTTTTTTATTTCTCTCGCGCATTATCCTTTCTTTCTTGGCTCGAAAAACTTTTGTCAATGTTATAAACGAGCCTTTCTATGGGTATTACGCATATTTGACCTCGGAAATCCCGCAAAACCTTCGCTCTTGTGAAATGCAGTTCCAGGGTCACCGCATAGATGGCGCCACAATGCCAGTGTGTTCCCTCGTTCTAAAAATATTTAAGAAGTTTTAAGAGATCTCGTCTCTGTCAGTCGTACTCGGTTGCAAGAGTGTGAACGGGCCTTAAGGCGTGCAGTATCGAGCCACCCTTTATTTTCGCATGCTGGGCGGGCGTGCCCCTGTACCCCCGTATGAGGCGCAGCCGCCGGACTGTGACTGGGGTCGGTCTCCCGTGAAGGGGAGTCCCCTTCACTCCTACATCTGAGTAGGGAAGCTGTCCAGCCAGCCAGATCCGCAGCTGTGCTCCCCGCCGGCCTTAGGGACTTGTCTATTTTTTCAGCCCTCCCTACTGACAGAATCGGCCACCCTTCCTTTTTCTGCACCCGAGTGTTCAATGTTCTCTTTAATGTTGTTTTTGTTATGTGTTTTTTTACTGCGGCAGCTGCTAGTCGCCCTTTCCCCGATTTCGCTACTGCGTCAGTGTAAACTAAACAGTTTCCCCGCTAAATGTAGCGGAAAAATTCACGTCACGAGACCTATGCACCAATTCAGTTTCCCCGCTAAAGTTGGCAGGAAAGCGCATCACAATCTTGCTGCCACTGTTTAAAGGTCATCCTGGTGATATTTAAGGGGAGAAAATTGGCTTAGGGAAGGGCGGGAGGAATCGGATGTTTGTCTTTTTAGACTTAAGCTAGGTGGCGCAAGCTGCCACCTGTTACAAAGGGTATAGCCATTAACATCCATCCACGCATCACGTCGTGTGATCATCGCGCAATTTTTCTCCTGCCCCAGGTGGCTGGCTAGCAGACACCCGAGCATACGGGCCTTTTTGCTCTAGCTGAGCGAGCCATTGGGGGTAAAACTCCTCCGGAAATAAAGATGATTATTCTTATTATTACCACCCACTAATCATTCCAACGAGAGCTGGGCGTTTCAATGTCCCTGCACACTCTTGTCTCCTCCTCAGGCTCTCGGCGCACTCTCTCTTTTCGGGGCCTGCGATGGACATGTCAAACTGGTCCTATGGGTTATTTTTGGTTAGGATCGGCCTGTCGGAAGGTTTGCTTAATTGGTTACTTGTGAAAACATATCTCGAGATTGTAAGGCAATCTTATTATCAGATCGTCGCACAGAAGAAGAAAAACCTACCTCGCTATGTGATTAGAGCTAAGCTTAGTCACCCGTGATCATAGGGTATGGTTGCTATCAGATCGTCACACACAAATCATATCTAGAATATGTGTTTGGAGTTCAAGCACTAGTTAGAGCTTTCACGGAGAGATCACAGCCTAAGTTAGCACGTAATAATGGCAGGCTTTAGTGTAAGTATGTGGTCAACGATTAAGGGTAGCCTTGAACCGAGCGCACATTCAAATAGCTGAATATTCAGCCATAAACCCAGATTTTTAGGAGAGAGCGCAGTAAGGACACGGCTGTATTACTATAATGGAAGCTTCACTCCTAGACAAGGGTACATACGAAGCTTTTACCACATTAGTTAAAAAAAGTTGGCATGAAATACAGGAGGCATTGTGTTTTTCCCCCTTTTTGCCTCAGTCTCAAGTTTTAGTTGAAAGACGACCATATGTGTTCTCTTCTGTGTATGGAAAGCTCTCCAAAAGCATCTTCTTTCTCATGTAAAGTTTGATAAAAAGATTTAAATTATAAAACTATTTATTGCTTCATGTATCATTTGGTGTCGATCATGGGCCATGTACAGTAAACTCTCACTTGAGCGAATGTCTGTTTAACAAATATTTCAGAATAACAAATTTTGAAAAAATCCCCGGAGGTTTTCATATGCATTTTATGCAAAAATGTTTCAGTGAAACGAAAAACGAATTTCGGAATAGCGAATATTTCGGTTCAACGAACTTGATCATGGGCCATGTACAGTAAACTCTCACTTGAGCGAATGTCTGTTTAACAAATATTTCAGAATAACAAACTTTGAAAAAATCCCCGGAGGTTTTCATATGCATTTTATGCAAAAATGTTTCAGTGAAACGAAAAACGAATTTCGGAATAGCGAATATTTCGGTTCAACGAACTTGATCGGTGGACCCATGATTATTTTTGCAATCGGTTCAATCAGGTTTGGTGCTCTGCAGTGCTGGCGTAGCCGATGCCCGCCACCCTGTCGCCTCTGCAGCGGCGGCGTACCATCGCTGGCGTTTACAGCACTGCCGAGGCAAAGCGGCGGTGCGGTAGACGAAAACGAACCACGTGGTGTGTCTGTTGCTTCTTTGCACGCACGTATTCAGGGGGGGGGGGGGGGGTCCCATGGGGCCCGGGCCCCCCCCCCCCCCCCCCCCCCCCCCCGAAATCCTCCATTTTGCTGGGACCTCCTCTCCCCCTTCCCCCTCATACAGCATTTTGTCATGGGCGGGCCCCCCCCCCGAAACAAAATCCTGGCTACGTGCCTGCTTCTTTGTCATCGGTTCCGTTCGGCCATCTTAGTTTTGGGTAACAACGGCAGGACGGCTGTTTGTGCGCCCACTTTCGTAATGAGTACGACGAAACAGAAGCGGTTGTCTCTATCAGACAAGCTCAAAATCCTTCAGCGTCTGGACAACGGTCAAAGGTAAGTGGACGTTGCAAAGGACCATGGGATTCCACCGTCGACGTCGTCAATGGTAGTGAGGAAAAGTCGAAGCTTGAAGGAGAAACTGCGTTCAATCCCAACAGGAAACGACTCTGCACGGGACATTTCGAGCCAGTGGACGATGTCGTTGTGGTTTCGCTTTGTCACCTGCAACAAGCTGTGCCAGAGGAAGTGCGAAAAAGCATAGACTCTCTGGACAGCTTTGTTACTTCATGCGCTTTAAGAGTGCCGGTACAAAAGACGATTTTTTTTTTTTTTCAAAATAAGAAAGGCAGCACCATAACTGTTATGCGCTTTGTATATATCGATGTACATGACTCCATAAATTGCATTTCACACTTTGGACTCAATGTGTGCTGTGCCCTATGCTGTTCCATGTTCTGGGGAAAATATTCAGTTAACTTTCAGTTAAGTGAATTATTTCCTTGGGTCCCTGGAAGTTTGCTCAAGTGAGAGTTTACTGTACTACGTCGGGTGTTAGCGAGTCTGCTGGGCTTCAAGCATCGGACGTTTAGGGCTCTCTGACATTTCACCGTAAATGAGCATTAATTCTGTGGACGCTCATACAGCACAGCAGTGCTTAAACGTCGCCTTCCAAACGAGTTAAGGAACCATGGGGCATAGGTGAGGTTTGTCCTTCGTACAAAATGGCTTCGAATCTGTCGTCATACGTCCTCGTCTCGGGAGGGGGTCTTTCGGAGGAATCGACCCCGTAAGTGTGCTAGGGGCGTTGCTATGGACGAATACGTGGTACTGGATTTAAACTCCGAAAGAACCATGGTTAAAAAGTTGGACGTGGAATTTAAACGTCTAGAAAGAATAAATATAGGAAGCTTAGATTTCACACTTACCACGACAGAAGTTTGCCGAGTGACGGCTGTTTCTGAAATATTTGAGATGGCAACTTCCGGTCCTCGAGACATCTCGAGATGCCGGCTGCAGACGACGAACGCATACCAAGTGACTGAGGGATGCCCACTGGAAAAGCTTGAATTGTTTTCAAAATGCTGCAATTTTGAACTTTTATTTAATTGGTTTTCAGCAGGTCTAAGAAAACTCGTCAGGTTTATGAAAATTAATTTTATTTCTGCGCGATACGGGATACTGTCTGACGAAAATCATTACATGTATGGAGATCTGCTAAAAATACAGCGTGAAAAAGTTCTGTTTAGTACATGATATAAAAGCAGCATCAGGACCCCTTTTTTATTTTGCCTTTTGGGTGTGTGTGTCATACCTGCTTGTAAACCTCGTACTGAAAAAGAATCCTGCTGATTCTTCTATCTTCAGAAAGACCCCAAATGGCGAAAGCGCTGGATATATCTGTTACGGAGAGATCATTTGATCTCACAATTGTGCGCTGAAGCAACTGTGATGTCGGAACTCCTTGAAACATGCGCTGGCCTCAATGGCTGGTCTTCACTTCGACATTGATACACTTCACGTCGTCGTCGTACGTGATTTGGCTTCACAGTGTTTTCATCCTTCTCAAGTATTGCAGAACCTTTGTGGGCGGGCGTTAGTGCGCTCGCTCCCCTTGAGCGTCGATCTAAGTTGTGCACGTGCCCCCTTCGCTTCCAATATTTTACAGGAAGTTGACCCTGAGAATCATCACTCATCACCAACTTAATTTAACGAGTCGCGTACTCCCTAAAAAAAAAAAAAAAAGATGAAAGATGTTTACAATTCCCTGTAATGCCAGATTAGAGTGCAGCTCTTGAGGAGGAGGAGGGGAGGGAACGGTATGCCCCTCCTCCTCATCCATACCCTCTCCTCCCTTCTCATCTGTACGGTCTGTACATGCTTTTGCTTCCTAACACTTCCTGGATAATGAGGCCATAATGCTGGACTTCCTATGTCCCTTACCAAAACACGGGCACAAGGGCCGTGTAATCTGTGCTCCGCAGTGTCCTCTGCTGGTGACACAAAAAATTCAGCGATACGGCCTCGTCGTCTCAGAGGTGCAAGAAGAGTGAGCGCGCAGGCAAGCTGGGGAATACCTGGCATGGCTGAAGCCGAGACAGTGAAAGAAAACAAAGATGCGTAGAAACGGGGACCGCTGTCTCGTCTTTGCGTGTCTTCGTGTCCCTTCCATTGTCTCGGCTTCAGGGATGTCACCTAGGACATGTCGAAGTGACCTCGTGTTGGATGCAGGACTGCAACATCGAGGAGTACACGACCGTCCACGCGGTGCGGTCGGCGGCCGGCGCCAGGCCCGGTGCAGAGCCGGTCGTGAGTGCCGAGATGTGCTGCGCCCCTTTGGGAGGAAGCCTGGCCAAGGCACAGCTGACGGAAGAGGAGCGTCTGGCAAGCACGGCGGGTGAGAGAGACATTGATGGACCAAGAGCGTGTTGGTGCGGGTCAAGAAAGAAGAAACACGAAGGGACGAAGACGACACAATTACATCTTTCACAAGATGCGGTTGTGTCATTATCGTCCTACATGTTTCTTCAATCTTGAGAGAGACACCCTTGTGTGGTGGCTCATACTTGTTTGGTAAGAACAGCGCTAAAAAACATGGGATGAGGAAACACACAGACGGGGCACTCACTTACTACTGAAAGTTTATTGCTGCGCAAAAACAGAAATAAACATGAAAAGGGGGAGGGAAGATAACAAAAAAAGCAAACCGATAACATTTGGCATCAGCCATGCCTACATACAGTCACACGAACCTGCCACACTTTTTAATGAAATCTACTTCGTCACCTATGAGGGCAATGGAAGGAGCGCTCGCACACGAGTCCGCTCCCTGAGCCGCCATAAAATATGCTTCGCCTATCTCTCTCGCAGTCTCGTTTTTGTGTCTAAACAAAATCTTAATGTCATGGAACGACGGCAAGCAGCCACATTTACTACAATGGACCGCCAGGTTCCCCGAGGGAGAAGAACGCTGAGAAAGAGAATGTTCCTTCGCCCTCATATATACGCATCTGCCCGTCTGGCCAATACCGTATAAACTCGTGTAAGGGCTGCACTATTTCTTCCCGATTTGAGTGCAAATTTTCGAGGTGCGGCCCATACACGGATTAAAAGAAAATATCTGTATCCACATTCCTAAATGAACGTACATGAGCGCGTTCGGCTGCACTGGTCGGAAAAGCCTTCACTCCGGAATCCGGACTCAATCGTCAGTCGGATTTAATTAGTTTACATACTACGCAATACGCTTTTTTCTTCTTGCCGTACTTGATAGCATGCGCGGCAACTTTCGGCTTGAATCCCGTATGACTGTTGAAGTGGTACTTGCCCATAGCTCTCAGATTGCGTGAAAAGGCAGACAAATCACGACGCTTTGACATGAATCGAAGAACAAAAGGAAACCTCCCCAGAGCGTACAGTGGCGTCCGAAACTTGAGTTTCCGAATGGGGATTCAGCGAGCCATGCCCGCTGAATCCCCATTCCTCGCGCTTGCCACGGAACCTGAGATATCCTTTATCTTTTCTCAATGCCTTGCCGCAACATAAATGCATCCCGACAGTGCGGCCAACCACGATCGAGGTCGACAGCCATTATGCCATACGGTGATACGGATGAGTGGAGAGAAAATATCGAGGATGCGGACACGTACCACTACGTGCTCGGGCGGTGGCTAGCGCCACCTAGCGATATATTTTCGTAGAAACATGGCATTACAGTCGGCGCACCTCAAAAACAAGGGGGTGCGGCGCATACGCGAATAATTTCTGTAATTTTTTTTTGCAATACTTTGTCCTAAATACGGGGGTGCGGCCCTTACACGGGTGCGGCCCTTACACGCGATTATACGGTATACACCCTGCCACGGGACAGAGGAATCTGGTGCACAACCCCGTTTGCACATGCAACGTACGGGGCGCGATGTTTGGTGTCACACTGAGCGGCGTCCTGCTCTACTCACAGAGGCACAAAGGCGACACAGCTTAGATGGTGCCGAGAAGACGACAGGCACATGAAACTTCTTGGCAGTGCGCTTGATTTGGTGGGACATGCCATCCGGGAGTGCAGCAGGTCTGAAGGTCGGCCTTGGTTTTTCTCTAGGTCTAGTTAAACATTCTCACGAGGGACTCTGCAACGCACGCAACAACCGCCGAAGGGAAGCCTGCAGAGGCGAGCCTTTGGTACACAAAACGCACCTATGACGACACAGTTTACACAGACGCCCCAAGACACGACCAGACAGTTTCTCTTTTCACCAATTTTGAGTGGGCTGAATGTGTCTGTAGTAACCTGTCAAATATGATTTTAAGATAATGAGGCAGCCACTCTCCATATCGCTTTAAAAAAAATCAGTATTTTATCTAGACCCGCTGATTTTTTTTGCACGAAGAAAATGTAACTTAGCGAAAATTCCTGAGTGGTAGGATGTTAGTAGAGCACAACAATCATGCTTCAACATGATCTCTTATTGTGAAACCTTGTTAACGCACATCCAAGTCGGGGAAATCCTTGTTGACCAGCAAGTCCGGTATGAGGTCCGTGACCAGCTGGCGCTGGGTAATCACCGTAAACAAGTCCGCCTGCTTCGAAATCCTTTACGACTTGGTTGTCCGCTAAGCTGCCTTGGCAATGCAAGCTGCGTGTTTGTTGGTACCGTCCAAATCATTGCTTGCTTCTTATTGTCTGACCTAGAGTCACTAAATAAAGCTACGCTTTCAGAGTACCGCATTCCTTTTCTTTGGCACTTTGCCGACAATACAGTCGCTCTATTCAACAATATTCTGGTTCGCTGCGGCGGCATTGGACAGCGGCAGTCACGGGAGTCGCTGTCACCATCATCGCGTTTTTTCAACGCCACCATCTTGGGTCCAGCGATCCGCTGCCTGCTGCTGTTTTACTGTTTACTGCGCGCGCACGCCGAAGTCTGTCGCTCAGCACGCACTTTTTCCTTCTTATGACGAGATACGAACAACACAACCTTGATTCGCTGCCATAGCTGCGGCTACGGCAGCTGGCGCAGGCGATGGCTACAGCTCGGCTTGGCTTAGCTACAGGCACCCCTCCATCTGCGCCGCGGACCCAAGATGGCGGCGCCTGACGTGCTTCAGACGCGTAGTTTGGGAGTTTCGGTACTCTGAAAGCGTAGCTTTATTTAGGGAGTCTAGTCTGACCTTGCTCTTTGCTCGAGTGTATGCGTAAAGAGCATGATGATGGGTGCAAGACCGACGGTTGACTGGCGGAACCAGCACATAGCTTTCACCGCCCTGATAGCTTAGCGGTGAGCGGAGCATTAATTATCCGCACGTTAATTAATACATCACACGAAGCCTATGCCACATACAATCGCAGAATGGAAACCGCTCCGTAGAATGCAAATCCAACTAGAAAATACGGTTGAGACAGAATTCGATAGGAAGCACCCGAACACGCAATGCCAATATACCTGGTGCTTCCACACGACAAACACGATCAACGACAAGTCGACACTGCATTTAGGGTCCACACAAGCGCAACATATTTCTCTCTAAAAATCTTATTCCCACCGAAAACGCAAAGAACAATCTTAGTTTGCATGCAGTAGATGGAACATTCACTAAATGTTTTTGTTCTAAAACGTAAAATGGGAAGAAAAAAAGGTTGCAAATGATCTGTTTTAAAGTATGTACGTTTATTATTACATCACACGCAGCCTATGTCGCGCACAAGTTTGAACGTAAATCCGCTCTGTAGAATGCATATCGCGAGGTAAACAAATTTAGCTTTAATGGTTTAAGCGACGCGGCGATTGTATCCTAGAAACTGGCAAGAACAGGGCAAAGGTCTGTTGCCACAAGTTTTGGGCGGATATACTTAGGATGAGAGCAGCAAACCCTAAAGGTGTAATCCGAGATCGCTCGTATACAACAGAATCACGAGTGAAGCTGCACACTCAACGTTGCGCGCACAAAGGACACCGCAAATGCAACGTCAGCGTGGAAACGAAACACTACACGCAGACACTGACCAACCGACCCCACAGACGTCAACCAGGAATGAAAGTGGCATGCTCGCAGCTTGTAACGGTGCGCGATTCCCGCGTTCAAAACCTTCAAGCTAACATGGGAACTGCTAATCAAGGGTGACGCAATTTAGTGTGCTCTCAGGGCACTCACGTGTTTCCTTTCGCTTTTCTGTTCCTACAATGGAACAGAATCCAGCAAACAAGTACCGCCCGGCGCACCCATGCGTACCGGGCCGTACTTGTTTGCTATTGCATTCATTGAAAATATGAAAACAGTTCTGTTTACTAATGTAAAGTAACTAGCATCTGTGCGCAGTTATTGGAGCTGTAAAGCATGGGAAGACGTCTCGATCGGCAAATGTAGTAACGCGAACAGAGTTGGAGTCGCTCAGGTGTAAAGATAAGCTTTCTCCAATGTGCCGAATGCGGACACCTTAAAAAAAAAGCCAATGCAGTCCTGAGTACCGTATTTTCCGGACTATAGTCCGCATCCGGTGCATAGTCCGCAAGGGCAAATTTGGGGTCAAAAATAAAAGTTTTTGCTTAGATAGTCCACACTCGGGGCATAGACCGCACTCGGTGCATAGTCCGCACTCAGTGCCTAGTCCAAGCGTAAAAATGATCATACACAGCACACTTTGGCGAATGCCTGCTGTATAGCTCACAAAAAAAGCTTGTATCATGCATAAATCAACATTACTATACTCCATTACAGTCAAACCTCGATATATCGAACACGGATATATAGAATTATTGCCTATATCGAACGCTTTCTATATCACGCGGAAAATCGCATGCATTTTTTATTTTTTATTTCGAACGGGGTCGGACATAAAATGGATATATCGAACTCCACCATACCAAACAACCCGCGCTCTTTTGACGGGCGGCGAGCTTTCCCGCAACACCCTCGAAGATAGCGGTGGCGCAATGGGCGTTTCCGACTGCCTACACACACGCCGAGGGCGCCATTTGAACGTAGCGGCGCACGCACGCCGCTGCCTGGATAGTTCGTCGCAACGTCAACGACGCACTGCATTTGCCGCACCAACTCCTCCTCCTCGGTATTATCGGTAGTGCTACGCGTGTGATTGTAGTTGTTTCGTGCGTCGTGTTGCCTTGCGTGAGTGATGGCTGCAAACTGCTAAAAAACGGACGTCCCTGACATTTGCTGCAAAACTGGAAGCTATCCAGCGGGTTGAGAATGGAGAAAAAAAGTCGAGCGTCGCCGAAGCTTTAGGCTTACCAAGAAGCACTTTGAGTACTCTACTGAAAAACAAGAGTGACATAAAGGCCAAGGCAGAACAGAACTAGCACTCAGGCGCGCGGCATGTACGTAAAGCTGCCTTTGAAGATGTTGAGAAGTCGCTGCACAAATGGTTCATCGACGCAAGGATGCTGCGAGATTTCCCAGCTCCCGCAAGCTGAGCGGCACGGCGGCGCGCCGTAGCAGACGACACGTGGCTGCTCCCGCCTCTGCGGTTGGTCGGCGCGCATGTGCCGCCTGTCGGCGCTTCGCGGAGCGCGACGGCCACGCGCTTTTGACAAGTTTTTGACGCATTTTTGATGTGACTTAATATATCGAATTTTGGCTATATCGAACTATTTCGCCATCACCGCGCAGTTCGATATATCGAGGTTCGACTGTATTCATAAAAATCTTTGCGTCTTGTCACAGTGAACAGTCTAAAACAGGGGTTCTCAAACTTTTTCGTCCCAGGGAACCCCAGCAAGCCTCGAAAAGTCCCAAGGAACCCCCCTCCCTTTGTCGCCATCTAAAAATACCGGGCAATAGACCCCTTTCAAAATACGGCACTTTGTTGGCAGCTGTGAAATTCCTGCACAGTGGCGGACCAAAACCTCAACGTCACGGCACACTGGAAAAAACACACCCACTAAAAAAGGTAATGATTGCAGTTACGTTGCACTTTCGACGCCGTCTGATTGGCTCCTGAGCTCGTAGTGTTGGCCGCGCTCCAACGTTCGCTATCTTATGGAATGACTTGCACATTCCTCGATGCAGTCGCTCCGCCATTGTGCAGTGGTTCCGCCCCCCTAATAATCGGCACGTGACTTTTGAAAGGGGTCTATAAAGGCCTTTAGATAGTGAACGAGAGTTTATTGCACTGACAGAATAACACAAAATGGAGAACTACAGACAAAATGGCGAGGCAAAGGGGTTGACCTGGGGCACAATGTAAAATACATTAGTGCGAAAGGGGATGGTGCTTTATCGGCAACACGACCTTGATCCATGGCTCAGTCCGTAGAAGGTTAAACTAGGGGGGGGGAAGGGGCACTGCAATTTCAATGCTCGCAGAACCCATGACACCAGCTCGTGGAACCCCTGTGTTCCGCGGAACCCAGTTTGAGAACCCCTGATCTAGAAAAAAACAAATCCTTTTGTATAGTCCGTGCCCGTAGATAGTGTGCATCGGGTAAATTTTCAACTTTTAAACATGTGCACGCGTCCCCAAGGCCCGCAACCCTTACTTAGCGTACGCTCTACTAAAACTTTTTAGTATCTTGAACATTTGCAGACTCGGCATCACTCGAGTTAGGCCAATAAAAGACAGCACAACGCGTGTAAACCCAGGACTTTTTAGTAATTTTTAGCATTTCCGATAGTTTTGCCAAACCAGGAACTTGATCTACTTGGTACACATTTTATAAATGTTGAATACAACCTGTACGTGCGCACGGAGGAATACATATACGACATCTGCTAATTAGGCGCCTTGCGCACTTAACTGCCCATCAAATACATTCTCCTCTTCCTCGGAGGCTGTCGAAACTTTTTCCAATTGATCCGGCGGAGTCATTGTCTTCGTCGCTGAAGATTTTCTTTTTCCGTCGGGACGATAAAAAGCTTCTTCCCTTTTGCAGTGCTGTTTGTATAATCCACAGCGCAATAAGATGACCTTGCATTGCTGCAGAGGTCGTGGTACAAAAAACAAAACAAAGAAACATGGGCTAAGCAACGCAGTCACTGCCATACTCGGCACGAAAATGGCGCCGAATCAGAGCAGACCACCGAATCGTGCGGGGATCATAGGAAGGCAATGGTCATGTGTCACGCTTGATCCAGTGGAGGGGATAGGAAAGAGAAAGTTTTGACGGCATGGGGATGGAGGCATTTTCCTTCCCCATTTGAGACAATAATTTGCGCTACCTTTCAGTAAATAGGGACCTTAGCGGCAGCGACTGCCTCCCCTAAGCCTCCTGAGGGCACCTTTCTTTTTTATGGAAAACGCAGCATACCTTCATTTAGGAAGAAGTGTTTAGTTTTTGCTGAAATGGCAATTATTGGGTCAAGAAAATAGGTCCGGGCAGTGATTTGCCCATGATGTCCCATCCGTTGGCGACATCCCCTCCCCCAACCAAATTCCCATCGCTCCCTCCCCAAGTCCTGACTCATCAATGTGGCCTTGCTTCGTCAAGCCCTTCTTCGGTGGTCCTTGTCTCACGTTACATTGCCGCAAGGTTCCCTCAATTCGCTCTACTGTAATCTTTTGTTTTTACAAAAGATATTGTACAGGCGAGGATTGCTTTCACGGTCGATGGACTTTTACGGAAAATCCCGCGTGGCGTTGCATCGCAGGGCGCAAGCAGCAGTGGGGCCTTGCTGACGTACGCTCGGACCGACTTGCATGCGTCCTGCTACCCTCAGAACACGAAGGAAACGCAAGAAAATTGATGCATACCCTGTTTTGTTATCATTCATTCCGAAATGGCAAATGCTAAACCAGCAGAAACAGCTTCTTCTCTTTGCGTCATGTGCCGTACATGGGAATACCGTAAGTGGAGTCGTTGTGCATTTCGGGAATGGTTTGCGAGGTTGGGACGGTTTTCTGAAAAGACAGAAATGCCAACTCGGTGGCTCTGGACTAATAGAATGCCGATTCCTGGCTGGTGGGTCGGAGTCCTTGCCGACGGGCCAGCAGTTTGACAAGGTTTATTGCTCCCAACTGACTTCACATAAAAGAGTCCTTTGCTGGTTTAGATAAATACTTCACCTGTGTGTGGCATATATTTAGGGTTGTTCGTTTTCGGGTTTTATAATTTTTTACATTCGGGTGGTAAAAATCGGTGCTATTTTTCAAGCTGATAATCGGGGAGAAATCAGGGTTTTTTGAGAAAACGTTCCGAAATTCGGATTTTTTCGGGTTTAATTTAATAATGGATTCAATAATACATTCTGTTCTTTTTTTATCGGAGGGTATTACGAGCTCCTTAAAGCTAACGCGTTAAAATTAGGGATCTGTTTCAAGCTCATAATCGGGGGGACATGAGGGTTTTCCAGCCCCGATTGCCGTCGGTCGCTTCAAGGGAAGCACCGCCCAGGGAATCTGGTTTTGGAATTGGGGGAGAAATCGGGTTTTTTGAGAAAACGTTCCGAAATTCGGATTTTTTCGGGTTTAATTTAATAATGGATTCAATAATACATTCTGTTCTTTTTTTATCGGAGGGTATTACGAGCTCCTTAAAGCTAACGCGTTAAAATTAGGGATCTGTTTCAAGCTCATAATCGGGGGGACATGAGGGTTTTCCAGCCCCGATTGCCGTCGGTCGCTTCAAGGGAAGCACCGCCCAGGGAATCTGGTTTTGGAATTGGGGGAGAAATCGGGTTTTTTGAGAAAACGTTCCGAAATTCGGATTTTTTCGGGTTTAATTTAATAATGGATTCAATAATACATTCTGTTCTTTTTTTATCGGAGGGTATTACGAGCTCCTTAAAGCTAACGCGTTAAAATTAGGGATCTGTTTCAAGCTCATAATCGGGGGGACATGAGGGTTTTCCAGCCCCGATTGCCGTCGGTCGCTTCAAGGGAAGCACCGCCCAGGGAATCTGGTTTTGGAATTGGGGGAGAAATCGGGTTTTTTGAGAAAACGTTCCGAAATTCGGATTTTTTCGGGTTTAATTTAATAATGGATTCAATAATACATTCTGTTCTTTTTTTATCGGAGGGTATTACGAGCTCCTTAAAGCTAACGCGTTAAAATTAGGGATCTGTTTCAAGCTCATAATCGGGGGGACATGAGGGTTTTCCAGCCCCGATTGCCGTCGGTCGCTTCAAGGGAAGCACCGCCCAGGGAATCTGGTTTTGGAATTGGGGGAGAAATCGGGTTTTTTGAGAAAACGTTCCGAAATTCGGATTTTTTCGGGTTTAATTTAATAATGGATTCAATAATACATTCTGTTTCTTTTTTATCGGAGGGTATTACGAGCTCCTTAAAGCTAACGCGTTAAAATTAGGGATCTGTTTCAAGCTCATAATCGGGGGGACATGAGGGTTTGCCACCCCCCCCCCCCCCCCCCCCCCCCCCCCCCCCCCCCCCCCCCCCCCCCCCCCCCCCCCCCCCCCCCCCCCCCCCCCCCCCCCCCCCCCCCCCCCCCCCCCCCCCCCCCCCCCCCCCCCCCCCCCCCCCCCCCCCCCCCCCCCCCCCCCCCCCCCCCCCCCCCCCCCCCCCCCCCCCCCCCCCCCCCCCCCCCCCCCCCCCCCCCCCCCCCCCCCCCCCCCCCCCCCCCCCCCCCCCCCCCCCCCCCCCCCCCCCCCCCCCCCCCCCCCCCCCCCCCCCCCCCCCCCCCCCCCCCCCCCCCCCCCCCCCCCCCCCCCCCCCCCCCCCCCCCCCCCCCCCCCCCCCCCCCCCCCCCCCCCCCCCCCCCCCCCCCCCCCCCCCCCCCCCCCCCCCCCCCCCCCCCCCCCCCCCCCCCCCCCCCCCCCCCCCCCCCCCCCCCCCCCCCCCCCCCCCCCCCCCCCCCCCCCCCCCCCCCCCCCCCCCCCCCCCCCCCCCCCCCCCCCCCCCCCCCCCCCCCCCCCCCCCCCCCCCCCCCCCCCCCCCCCCCCCCCCCCCCCCCCCCCCCCCCCCCCCCCCCCCCCCCCCCCCCCCCCCCCCCCCCCCCCCCCCCCCCCCCCCCCCCCCCCCCCCCCCCCCCCCCCCCCCCCCCCCCCCCCCCCCCCCCCCCCCCCCCCCCCCCCCCCCCCCCCCCCCCCCCCCCCCCCCCCCCCCCCCCCCCCCCCCCCCCCCCCCCCCCCCCCCCCCCCCCCCCCCCCCCCCCCCCCCCCCCCCCCCCCCCCCCCCCCCCCCCCCCCCCCCCCCCCCCCCCCCCCCTATTTTGGGCACAATTTTCTATTCTTTCAAAACACGGAAAGATAACCCCCCTCTAATAATTGCGGTGCTCTGGCCCATGCTGACCTCGGCAGAACTGGTCTTACTCTGCTACAGCGGGAGAGAAGTGAACATTGCAAACTGGGAAGTTTTCTATGTTTCATTGATGTGAAAACAAGGTTGGCAGGTCACCCGATTGCCGTCGGTCGCTTCAAGGGAAGCACCGCCCAGGGAATCTGGTTTTGGAATTGGGGGAGAAATCGGGTTTTTTGAGAAAACGTTCCGAAATTCGGATTTTTTCGGGTTTAATTTAATAATGGATTCAATAATACATTCTGTTCTTTTTTTATCGGAGGGTATTACGAGCTCCTTAAAGCTAACGCGTTAAAATTAGGGATCTGTTTCAAGCTCATAATCGGGGGGACATGAGGGTTTTCCAGCCCCGATTGCCGTCGGTCGCTTCAAGGGAAGCACCGCCCAGGGAATCTGGTTTTGGAATTGGGGGAGAAATCGGGTTTTTTGAGAAAACGTTCCGAAATTCGGATTTTTTCGGGTTTAATTTAATAATGGATTCAATAATACATTCTGTTCTTTTTTTATCGGAGGGTATTACGAGCTCCTTAAAGCTAACGCGTTAAAATTAGGGATCTGTTTCAAGCTCATAATCGGGGGGACATGAGGGTTTTCCAGCCCCGATTGCCGTCGGTCGCTTCAAGGGAAGCACCGCCCAGGGAATCTGGTTTTGGAATTGGGGGAGAAATCGGGTTTTTGAGAAAACGTTCCGAAATTCGGATTTTTTCGGGTTTAATTTAATAATGGATTCAATAATACATTCTGTTCTTTTTTTATCGGAGGGTATTACGAGCTCCTTAAAGCTAACGCGTTAAAATTAGGGATCTGTTTCAAGCTCATAATCGGGGGGACATGAGGGTTTTCCAGCCCCGATTGCCGTCGGTCGCTTCAAGGGAAGCACCGCCCAGGGAATCTGGTTTTGGAATTGGGGGAGAAATCGGGTTTTTTGAGAAAACGTTCCGAAATTCGGATTTTTTCGGGTTTAATTTAATAATGGATTCAATAATACATTCTGTTCTTTTTTTATCGGAGGGTATTACGAGCTCCTTAAAGCTAACGCGTTAAAATTAGGGATCTGTTTCAAGCTCATAATCGGGGGGACATGAGTGTTTTCCAGCCCCGATTGCCGTCGGTCGCTTCAAGGGAAGCACCGCCCAGGGAATCTGGTTTTGGAATTGGGGGAGAAATCGGGTTTTTTGAGAAAACGTTCCGAAATTCGGATTTTTTCGGGTTTAATTTAATAATGGATTCAATAATACATTCTGTTCCTTTTTTATCGGAGGGTATTACGAGCTCCTTAAAGCTAACGCGTTAAAATTAGGGATCTGTTTCAAGCTCATAATCGGGGGGACATGAGGGTTTTCCAGCCTTGATTGCCGTCGGTCGCTTCAAGGGAAGCACCGCCCAGGGAATCTGGTTTTGGAATTGGGGGAGAAATCGGGCTTAACCCGATTCTCCTCAAACATGTTCGGAGTGTAAAAATCGGGTAAAATCGGGTTTCACCCGAAAACGAACAACCCTACATAAATTACACCATTTCATTGTTAACAAAAAGCAACCATCCATTGTGCAATAAAAAGAACCCAGCGCCTGCCACTTGCACCAAATGCATTAACATCTACCGTAAAATACCCCCCCCCCCCTATTTTGGGCACAATTTTCTATTCTTTCAAAACACGGAAAGATAACCCCCCTCTAATAATTGCGGTGCTCTGGCCCATGCTGACCTCGGCAGAACTGGTCTTACTCTGCTACAGCGGGAGAGAAGTGAACATTGCAAACTGGGAAGTTTTCTATGTTTCATTGATGTGAAAACAAGGTTGGCAGGTCACAGAATATAAAAGTAGCATTCTTAAAAATGTTCTTGTTTGGACACCAAAAATGAGCCCACTCCTCATTTGAAAAAACAGTTTTCTCTCGCTTTTAGCTGGGCTATCTCAAGATATTACGGTAGAATGGCAGTTGCAACAAGATTTTTCAGCGACGGTTTAAACCCTTTATTGGTTTGAGTTGTAAACCACCAAAGTTTTCAACAGACAAAAAGCTTTTCTTTGTGGCAAAACATTGCATCTTTTTCTAAAATGCCTCTGGCCAAATAAAACTTCAAAGGAAAATAAACACGAACCTAAAAATATAACAGCTGCCATTTAAGACTTATTTGTGGAAAAGGTGCGCGCAATTTAGGACCCATACAAAATTTAGCAAATCTAGACAAATCCATTTATGCTCGAACCTTAAAAATTGGTCCGCAAACGTCCAAGTTAGGAGCATGCGATGCCTTCCACCCAGATTGGCTCCACGGATGGCAGGGGAGCAGTTTACGCCACGGTATCGCTACGTATACGCACAAAGGCGACGACTAAGCGCTTCCGTTTCCCATTTTTGTCACGTCGATTCTATAGATCTACTGCGATGTCACGGCCGGAGATGTCTTCACGCAAAACAGTTTCGGAATCTTGTATTCCACCCGAGAGTCTTTACGTGTCCTCCGACGGTAGGAGAGACTGGCGTGCAGTGCGAGGCCGCACGGCAGGCAATATTGGTTCGTGTAGGAGATTCTTTGGCCATGGTACGGCGCCTGGAATGTGTATTTCAGTCACCGTACCATGGCCAAAGAATCTCCTACCCAAACCAATGTTGCCTGCCGTGCGGCCTCGCACTGCACGCCAGTCTCTCCTACCGTCGGAGAACACGTAAAGACTTGGACTGGCGCGTTTGGAATTCCCCCACGCATCAGAAATGGTCCCGAAGGAGCAACGAATTGCGTCGCAAGTGCCAGTGCATCGTGCTGTCACGATCCTAAGTCGTAGAAGTTGGGGGGAGACGGAGGGTCCACGTGTGGGGTCAACACGCCGATCAGAGCCATGCGAAGGCTCATGCGAAGGGCTCATGCGAAGGAGTTGCAGAGTTCTTGAAGGCTCATGCGAAGGGGTTTTCCAGAGGTGGACAAGACCCTGTTCTTCGTGTACTGCAAGAGCCCCTGCGGACGGGTAGAGCCCGGCAAACTCCGGGTCCGGTGCGCCACCTGCGGCCAGGGCTGCTTCCTGCTGGACAGGGTAGGTGGGACACACGTCTGGGGGGCGGAAGTAATTAATTAAAATTTACAATTTAGCGTTTAAATAGTAAATGTATGGCTCTAATTAGAAACTCGACGGACATCGTCGACGACCACTAAATCTATAAAACTAACACGCGGTAGCGTGCTATAGCTACCCCATGTGCTACACATGCGAGGCAGGCAGGGCGCAAACCAGGCTGTCGAACCGGTCATTATTTCGGTTCGGTCCGGGTTGGGGTTCAGTAGCATTGTATTTTGTTCCGGTTTGGTTCCGGTTTAGGGTAGCGCACATAATATCACTCCGGTTACTGGTTTTAAAAAGCGTGAACCGGTTCCTAACTCGGCCTTTGAATATTGACCGAGCACTTCCTGCAGCCTTTCTTGAGCACAAGATACTTGCCAAAGACCCATCCCAAAGCTACTCCCTCTTTAGGTAGATCTGAAAACCCTGCACACTGAAATGCACAAAAGACACCATTAATGTGGCAAGGCTATTTCTTGTATAATACTGTTCTTAAGTGAGCTATATATATAAGCGATCGGCTTCCCATTTTTATGGTATCTTTTGCACACGCAGCTGTGCAGTATTTCAAACTCTGCCAGAAGAGGGCATAATTTCAAGATGGGTCTATAGACCTTTCCAAAAAAGAGCTTGTGGCCGGTGCCATCTTTAGTGTTTGTGCGTATAATGCGTGCTTTGCCCGCTTTCCAAAGCGACGAACACGCACGTGCTGGCCTGTGAAGATCGCACGCTGGCCGAGCGGCTTACCGGCCAGCTCGTCCACTCTCAATTAGCAGCCCAAAACGTTCGCTTAGGTTAGCCAAAGGCTCCCATAGTGACAAAAGTGCTGTCAACCTTGCCTTACGGGGAAGCCACCCACCGTATCCTACATAAATTGTCCTACTCACTAGCTTCCCAACGAACAAAAACACGTGCGGAATTTTGTTAGTCTCAAAAAAAAAAGCAAAACATGAAAACGCACTAAAAATGGCAACGACTTTGAGGTGTCTCAACTGGGCACCTCTCCCCAGATCCTCTCCAGAGGGTGTCGGTGGCTTCTTCGCAGGCCAAACAAACAACTCTCAATAGTCAACAGGTTGGCTCGCGAAAATCGGAAATAAAGTCATAGAAAATCATTCAAAATCATGACACCCGTCCGTGAGGTGCTTGCCACAAAACGGTTTGAAAGACACAGCAAGTTGGGCAGCAATCGCTGAGAGTCTGCTGCTTGCGAATGGCCGAAGCAATCTGGCACAAAGATTACGAGGCCGCCCGTGCGGAGACGACATGAACCATGTTAAAAGACCATACACGTCGTGGGTCCATATCACATGAGCGAATGACGTTTTAGCGAACAGCGACATTTGAGCGAATCAACGTTTTAGCGAATAACGGGGGCACGCGTTAAGCCATCCGCCGCGCTGCGCTTTACGCCGCTTCGCGGTGACAGTCTGCAGCGGCTCATTACAAAAATGTGAACCCATTTGGCCCACCCGAAAACACCGCTTCGCGGCGTCTGACTATTCGCTAAAGTGTCATTCGGTGAAACGTGGGCGTTCGGTAAAATGTCATTCGATCAAGTGTGTGCCTCCCACGCGTCGTATCTAAACGAATTTAACAAGTTATTCATACCAAGCACCTTTGTTTTGGCACGGGTAAAACATTTCGCTCGTATAATGAAATGTTACTACATCTCTTGACAGCGCTTCGGGTTCCGACGGAAAATCGCTGTTCTAAAGATCTCATGGCGATACTTTGTCTTGTCTGTTTCACTTTTTATCGCCAGCAAAGCTCTATGCAAATGACCCGGTCCGAGAAACTCAGAACCAGTTACATAGCATGAATTGTTAACATTAAGTCCGTGATATTATTATATAACAGTACTCACATTTGAAACTGTCAGCCACCGAACAAAGTTCAGGTGATGCTGCCGGGAGGCACTCACTTGATCGAATGACATTTTAGCGAACGCCCACGTTTCACCAAATGACACTTTAGCGAATAGTCGGACGCCGCGAAGCGTCGTTTTTGGGTGGGCCAAATGGGTTCACAATTTTGTAATGAGCCGCCGCAGACTGTCGCCGCGAAGCGGCGTAAAGCGCAGCGCGGCGGATGGCTTAACGCGCGCCCCCGTTATTCGCTAAAACGTCGATTCGCTCAAATGTCACTGTTCGCTAAAACGTCATTCGCTCATGTGATATGGACCCGATGCCGCCACAGCGAACGACGTTTCTCGAATGCTCAGTTGAGGACGATGAAAGAGGACTGACACAAAAATGAGAAAATGGTTGAACTAAGGCTTTAGGTTGAACAGGCGGCATGCTGGCATTGCTAGTCTGACAAACCTACAAAAAAAAAAAAATATACAAAGGAACATTTTCGTTTCACCCTTGCCTCCCCCCGGCGTCCTTCCAAGGCGTGTCACGTCGGAGAATCATCGCCGAATAACGTTGCCTCCGACGACCCATGTTTTTTTGTTTGGCAAGGTAACATTCGGAGCACGTTGAAAAGATTGTTTTTCATTGAAACAGCCGACCCATAATGCCGATGGAGCGCGGTCCCATCTTCCTTCAACGTGTCACTCAAGCGGAAGGTCACGTGGTGCGCTTTTGGTGCTCGATTGGCTAAACGGCTCATTGACTGGAACTGCGGTCCATCTTGAGGTCAAACATTCGCAGACGCCTCTGTGCCTAGAGTGGCGGAATCCGACACTTGGACACTTCGTAGCCAAGCGGTACTTTGAAATCGCCGCTATCGCGCCGCCATGGTCTATCCAAGAACTAAAGTTAAAGCTCTCCAGATGCCCATGTAGAAAAGGGAACTGAGCGAGCTCGCTGACCGTCTTTTTTTGTCTCTGCTTTCGATGATGTATTTTTTATTACCGTATATACGCGTGTAATGGCCGCACTTGCGTAATGGCCGCACCCCTAACTTTAAGCAAAAAAATCCGAAAAAAATATATTTAAAAATTACCCGCGTATACGCCGCACCTACAATTTTAGAATCATAGTTGCGGCCATTTTTGTTTTAAGTACCGCCGGCAGATGGCGCTCACCCGGCTGCGGCAGCCAACAACATTGAGGCACTCTATCCTGTCTGTTTGCACGTCTCGCTTTATCTCCAACAATTTGGTAGCAGACGCATCTCTTTGTGTTTGCCCCCAAGTCTCCCCCGGTTTCCTGCTGTCATCCACTTGAGGCTTCTGGATGGGGAAGTAGGCGAGTTACACGGCCGGCTTTAAAGTTGTTGCCTTTGCTCGAGACAAGAGCAAAAGAGCAGTCGGGCGAAAGTTGGGTGTCGACGAGACGCCGAATGAACTTCCGAAGATGAGTGCTCTACTGCGGACGAGTGAAAAGGGCACGCCTTTCTATGCAATACCCATTAATGTTTTCTCGTTCTACCCAGACTTCCATGTAATGAAGGCAAGTAGTGAAACGTTTTGGCGAAAAAAAAGTATTTCCAAAAACTTTTTCATTTTTCTCCGTGTAATGGCCGCACCCCTAGTTCTTGCCCGAAATAATAAAAAAAATACCCGCGGCCATCACGCGCGTATATACGGTACACATGCAATAAAAACAAGATATAAAAATATCTGACAGTATGTAGGATTAGTCTTGGCAATATACGAAAGAAATGCGCCACAACGTTTCCCATTAACCAATTATTGACACAACTGGCCCTGAACCGCTTTCGCTGAACCGGTAACCGGCACATCAGATTATGGTTTCGTTCCGGTTCGGGTTCACTATGAAGCGTTTAATTTCGATTTCGGTTTTGTACTGGTTCGGTCAAAAATAACGTTTTTTTTTTTTTAACCGGTTTTCGGTTCGGGTTCGGGCTCGGTTCGACACCCTGGCGAAAACGCGGATAATGATAAACAAAAAAAAACTTGTGGGCGCGTCCAAATCGAGTACATTTTTAAGACCCAATAAAACAAAGTGCATATGGCCCAAATAGATTCTAAAATTGAGTTTATAATTGGAACTATCTGTTTATTTTCTTTGATGATAAAGTTATTTAGTAAATTTTAGGTTATTAGTTAGCCAATGCGGAGCGCAAGTTCGTCTGCTTGTTGCAGAGGTGTTGCGATGATGTCAGGGCGCCGACCTCTTATTATTGGCTGATTGAAAAAAAATAGTGGGTAGACCTCGAGTCATCTAGCATTGAGGTCCACCCACTATCCTTTCAATCAAAGCCAATCGGAGCTCGGCGTCATTCTGACATCACTGCAACTCCTGCTCAAGAAGCAGACGACTTGCTCTCCGTATGTTTCTTGGAATCCCCGACGTCCGCCGTGACTGGCAGTTTCTTCCCGAGAGGCAGATTTTTCTCCACCACCCTATTTTTAGGAATTTTTTGAAGTCTTTGTTGAAACACCCAGTATACATTTTCTTACGAAGGTGTACTGGTCTTTTTTTCGATGATAGATGTGGTATCTCCATTCAAACCCCCCCCCCCCCCCCCCCCTCTTCTTTCCAAAGCCGACAAGCTTGAGACACGATGAAAACAATCCAAACCCCATTGAAACAGAAAGCTGCTTCACAATGAACACCTTTCATCCCTGAGACAAGCCCAGATATTATCCGCCCCAAAAAGCTGTCAAATAGAAGCAGAGTTTTTGCATCATTACGAATACTGTAAACAACTAAATTTTCGCGAGGACCTAATTTTCGCAAATTTCGCGAATCGCCTACGATTCGCGAAAACTAGGTCCCGCGAACAATTTGGGCAATATGTGAACGCTACGGAAGCTACACTCGATTGGCGAAAATTGGAACCCGCGAATAATTTGAAATTTTCAGCTTTTGCCCGATTCGCAAAAATTTAAGCCCGCGAAAATTAACTCGTTTACAGTAAGTGCGCAACATTTTTGTATAAGGTTGTTAATGGAATTACAGATTCGCCTGTCGTGTTGAGCTCAGTCTGTTTTCATGCCTTACCGCATACTAGGCCTAGTCCCAGCTTTCCTACCCGGACATTCTTTGGCTAGGTGTTGAGCATTTCCTGGAGTCCAAAAGTGTAGCCTGGATAGAAATGTGGCTTTTTGAGTGGCCATCGGAGTAAAAAAGCGTTTGCACCAGGTGGGAATCGAAACGAGAACATTTAGATTATTAAGCGTTTTCCAGCATGCCACGACACATTGCCGTGTGTTGGGGTGCTATTTGACGGGAAAGCCCTGCGGGGCATCCTCTCTGCTGCTATCCGGCAGATAGCCACATGACACTGCCGCATGTTTTAAAAACCCGGGTTAATATCTCCATTCCAGGAAGAGCTTCCGAGTGTACATGCCACGCGCTAAGCCAGTTGCTAAACTGACCCATGAAGAGAGCGTAGATGCCACACATTTCACGTGCAACACAATTGCCCAGCAATTTGCTACGTTTTTTTTCCCACATCTTCTACCTTAAAATATTTTGTAAAAACTGTCAATAACTAAAATATAAATCATTGCATCGCAAAAGACTTTGTGATATAACAACATTTTGTCATAATCTTGGCAGTATATTAATTGCATAGTTCAATATCTGTGTCGTTTTTTTCTGTATTTTTTTAGAGTTGCGTTATATTTGTTGAGTACCACACTGAAGACCTTGACCTGTTTGGGCACACGTTAAAAGGAAGGTTATTATTAATATTATCACGATTGCATGGGCATGCATGCTTTTACTTTGCAATTGGCACAATAGACCAATGGCAGAGCAAGCCGTCCATGGTGCCAAAAGGAATACCGGTAACTAGCTGTAGCAAATGATGGAGGTGACCTTGTAGGTGACTGAGGATGTGCAGGTGAGCGGGTAGATTCTCTCTCTCCTGTGTCATGGAATAGGCGCTGCAGGGCCAAGGAGGATATGTTCCCGTAGTTCATGGGACAAAGGTTTGTTCTCGGCGACAAGTGGCAGATTTTGTTAGCTTGCGAAATCTGGCATCGCAACCTAAGAACTTTCTCTCGTTTGGAGACTTTGGGGAGTGGGGGGAATGTATAAAATCCGGCACTACCGCCTCGTCGCCAACGTGGACTAGACACTCCTCGGGGGGGCAACTTTGCGAGAGGCGCTTCCCGTCCAGGAGCCCTCGTGCTGGCCGGACGTGCTGGAGCGAGGCCGCCTGAGTGGCAGCTGCGAGCAAGAGGGCTGTGGCGGTCGCCTGGCCGACTTCTTCTTCAAGTGTGCCTCCTCCAACCGGCTGGAGGGGCACGACCAGCGGGGGTCAACGGTGCTGCCCCTCGTGCGCTGCAACTTCCTCGGGGTGCCCTGCCTTTCCTGCACCGACGTCAGGTGGGTGGGAAAGAGTCGGCTCTTTAACCTTACCAGAGTAAGAAAAAAAAAATCTGCCATACTCGATTTCACTTTTATAGCCGCGCGTGGCACTGCTCGTGAAACTGAAACTGCTTTGTAAGCAAGATGCTCCCAGCAAAGTTGTCGTGCCGTTGCCACTTTTCTGTTTGCGTTCAGTGCACAGACCAATGACTTCTGCCTGCGATCAATGTGCAAACAAAAAATGCCTATGGGAGCTGTGAACGCAAGTTTATAACTCCGCAAGAATGTCCTTCCGCGCTTGTGCTCGTGGGACTATGATACCTGTGACACGCTACAACTTGAGTTTATAGCTCCGCAAGAACATTCTTCTGCGCTTGTGCTCGTGCAACTGTTATAACTATGGTACCTGTGAGCAATAATAATTAAGTGCATATACAACACTCTCGGTACTGTTTTCGATGTTTGTCTGTCGGTTTGGGAGAGTTCCCCCGTATAAAGCCAAAGAAATTAGACGTCATACCGCGAGATGGCGATTTGCCCTCAATACTTGACAGCACCGGTTCAAAGTTGTCGGGCGCATTTTGGCCAGTGCAGCATAAGTACCGATCTGGAGTAGAAAAAGAAGCTTGTTGCAGCAGTCCCAGCCCCAACAGAAAGCTCAGGTGCACTCGACGCTGCGCAGCCACGAGCATCAACGTGCATGTGAGAAGGTACAAGCTCCACAGTCATGTCCTCGAATGGGGACGTCGTGCAACTGTTGTCACTTCCAACGAGCTCGGTGGCAACATCTGACGTGCTCTGCGGTTCAGAGGCAACAACGTAGTTATCAAACGACTCACATTCACAGTCGGAGATGGGAGCTGCCACCTTGGCCGTAGCATTCTCCATCTTATGTACCTTTGCACGCGAGAGATGGAGGATGTTGTGGCGTTCCCTTTTGGTGCCATCTAGAGTCGACGGCATAAGAGTCCCTGAATTTCTCGCAGCGTTCATTCTCTTTCGACTGAGATAGCAACTCTCCGTCCGTAGTGTGTCACCCTTCTCTTTAAAAGTGAGAACCTTCGTTTGCCATGGATAAACGGAAGTCGACAAATCGTTTATTCTCGTAACGCTACCAGCACGCTCTGATTCGTCGAGCTTTCCTTTTCACAAGACCAAAGCTACCGGTGGTCACGAGCCCTAGGAACCCCAAACTCTACGCAAGATGAAACTAGCAGAACCGGAAAGAACCAAGCACAGCAGAAGCATGTGCCTTACAAAGAGATGGCAAGATGGCTGCAGTGGGAGCATGTATTCCTTTCAAGCCTACCGTATTTATTCGAATATAAGTCAACCTTTTTTTTCCGGAAATGTTGTCAAAAATTAAGGGTCGACCTTTAATCGTGACCAAAGAATTTCGACCTACATTCGCGACCAAATTTTGCGACCCTACCGAGGGCATCACCGAGGGCATCACCGAGCCGAGCCGGCGTTCCGCGCCGCTTCTTGTTTCAAAAAGCTTTTGGTGCACGAGAGCAACCGCAACAGCAACAAACAACAGCCCCCCTCCCTCCCTCCCTCCCCTCCCTCGTGGCCGCCGCTCGCGCACATCCCTCGGGCTTCGGGTTTCGAAATCGCGCCTGTAGCGTTCCCCTCGCTGGGGAAGGGGAGGGAGAGGAACGCGATGCGCCATGGACTTTGCCCTCCATGTCTCTCCCTTGCAAATGCCCTCAAAAACAAAAACAAAAAAAAAAGAGAAAAAGAAACAACGGAGGTTACTTTAGCTTGTTGCTTGCGGCCGCTCGCGTGTTGCTCACGGCGACTCCGGCGTTGCACGCGTATTTGTATTTGGTCTTTCGTCGCTTCCGGTCTCCACCTTCCTTCGTTGCGTCTTGCGCAGTGTCATTTTACAACGGACAGGGTCAGTGAGGTATTGTGTATTGTTGCGAATTTGCGAGGATGTCTACCAAGCTGACGAAGCTTCGGACGACGACGACATGTCCGGAAGTTCTGACGATGATTAAGTTTTTGACATCGCCCTGCGATTTAGCCGAGAGTGCTGTAAATAAAGATTTGTTTCTTTCTTTTTCCCTAACTTTCCCCTGTTCCTAAAAAAAAAAAAAAGGTCGACCTATATTCGAATTATATTTTTTTATTCTCAGTGGGTTCAATAAATAGTGGTCGACCTATTTTCGTGGTCGACCTATATTCGGGTAAATACGGTAGTCTAAGGTCGTGCCGCCTGGGCAAGGCTGTCAACACGGAATGTCAGAATTTCCCTATTTCTGCTTGCCCAAATAATTATATAGGGTGGTCCAAGTCACCAGGATCGATCTAAAATGGACCGTAGAAATCGACGCCTGCGCGTAGCAATTTAAACTTTTCGTCAAAGGTGTAATTCACTGGTCGGTGTTTTCTTGTAAAATTACAAAGCATAGCTCTCTTTCTGAAAAGAATAAGGCCAAGAAACTTGCCAGGGTCTACGGCGGGCAGCAACGCAGACGACAGGGGTCCAGTAGCGGGGTGTGTTTGGCGTTCGTATTGATAGATGGCGCTAACTCCTTATCGCGACGGCTCGCGACCACCGTGGTTTATTAAAATGAACATAATCTTTTTGAAATGTACCTTCGGTTAAAAAATAAAGGCGAACAATAAAAGCGAAACTTAAAGTAAAAAAACGCGTCTGTAAAACGGCGGCGCTTTTGCTGCCAACGGATTTCGTCTGCGTGTCGTCTGCTATCTTTCGCTGGTCGGCTGCACCTTCAGACGCTGCTCCCGACGCCCTCTATCAGTATGAACGCCAAACACACCCCGCTACTGGACTTGGTCGTCTGGGTCGCCAGCAAGTTCCTTGGCCCTATTTTTTTACTAAAAGAGAACTACGCTTTGTAATTTTACAAGAAAAAACCGACCTGTGAAATACACCTTTGACGTAAAGTTTAGATGGCTTCGTGCACGCGTCAATTTTTACGCTCCATTTTAGATCGAACCCGGTGACTTGGACCGCCCTATATAATACTAAATATTCATTGTTTTCTGCACCACTTCTATTTTTACGATGAGAGATATATTATGTAGCCTTTAGGCCTCGCTTGTTTCGCAAAAATGAGTTTATCGGGCCAAAAGAGTGGCCAAAGAAATCTGGTGAGGGAAAGTGTTGCCGGGAGATTGCAAACTAACGAATGAAACCCTACAGTGCGACCCACTTATAACGATAATGAGAAAACCCGAAATTTCAATCGTTATAACCGAATATCGTTGTATCTGGACTAGAAACTGACCATTTCCAGTCTAGAATCTCTAGAAACTGATCGTTATAAGCGGTACATCGTTATATGTGGTATCGTTGTAAGTGGGTTGCACTGTATCTTATACCTGCCGAGTTTCCCGTATTACCCGGGAGACTCCCAAATCTTGATCAGTTTGTACGGTTGTACGATTGACAGAAGAATCTCCCGGGAAACACAAATTAGCCCCACCCCCTCCCTCCCTCCCGCACTTAAAGAATGAGATTTTGCAGTCACACCAGATGGCTGAAATCCCATGAGCATGAGCAGTGCAATATATAAATGTAATGAAGTTGTCTTTATGCAAATTTGTTGTTAATAGTCCTTTTCAAAACACCAGCTCCCCCCCCCCGCCTTCCCCCTCCCGCTGCTTAGAAATTCTCCCGGATTTGGTTTCTGCGAACTTGGCAGGTATGCTATCTTCTCTTTAGATGTTATGCACGTCATCAGAACATGGTACTGCTTTAATAACTTCTTTAGCACTTTTTATAATAGTCAGTCCAAAACAAAAGCTGTAGCACAAGCTAGAGTTCTCAAACTCAAACACATGGAACACGACACATAGTAAGCACCATTTCGTGCACGGCACTTGACAAGTTATTATTAGTCGTGGTAAGTCTGTATCTTGGACACGGTGTCTGTATCTCCAGACATTGCTGTATATCTTGTTATAGTCTTTTTCCGCACAGGCGCAGCGGCGCTTTCAGAAGCTTCGATTTGACTGGTCCCTTCTTTCATAGTTTTCACGGCGGCGATGAAAATTGATTTTGCCGAAAAAAGTTGTACGAGTGCTCCTCAGTGTTGCCAGATGGTCGCATAACAAACCGCCAAATGGATGGAGGGGATAAACCAAATGTAGCGAAAGCCACTGAAATTCCATGTTATTTTGAAAAAAAATCATCCAAAATTTCCCTCAAACTTGCAAGATTGCCTTGTTCCCACCATACCTCGGCAAACCTCACTCATGAGGGCCCTCACTCACCCTCATCTTCACAGGTGAGGTGAGGGTGAGTGAGTTTCTGAACCAGGAAAATTCATGAGTGTGAGGGTGAGTGAGGCCCGTGAGGGCTGTGAGGGTGGTGAGGACCGTGAGGGCCGGGAGGGCGGTGAGGGGCGTGAAGGGCGGTCAGGGCCGTGAGGGCAGTGAGGGCTGTGAGGTGCTGTGAGGGCCGTGAGGTTCAGTGAGGGTGAGTGAAGGGCTGAAGGTGAGTGTGACTGTTAGGATGAGGGTGAGTGGGGGGCTGAAGGTGAGTGTAGCTGTGAGGGTGAGTGAGGGCGACCTAAAATGCCGACCTCTGGTTCCCACATAGACCTGAATATTACTTTGGGAAAGTTCCCTTGGGTTGGCAGCCCTGGGCGAGAGGCACGGCTCAGAGAGGCAGTGAGATGAGAAGGCGGAGAACCAGAAGGGGGGGCAGTCGGGCGGCCCAACATGTCTTGTCTGCGTCGGACATTAGTGTCAATGACTGGGAATACGGTCCCCTGGAAGTTGAACAAAACTGGCATTCGTAAACGCAATATTTGAGAAAACATATCAACGGGCAGTGTATCGAAAGCTTGCGGAGATTATAGGGGGCCTACAGAGATTCCTTGTGTGGCATAGAAAGCTTATTTTTTATACTGTCATAAAATCCTAAAGGAACACCCAACCCAAACCATTGTGCACCCTGTCAAGTTGATGCAATGTCTGACGGGACTTGCCCAGCTGTTGCCTGTCTAAAAGACAGTATGATGGAGTTTGAAACATAAAAAAGTTGGAGGAAAATGCTGGGCTACGCATGCTTTCAATAGGATTGAGCGCACATTATTTGTTGCAATTGTGATAAGTTTGATAATTAAATGCGCAATAAAGAACTGCTTACAAGTGAGTTAGCATGATTTCTTATTTCCCAGTTTACATGTATTGCATTTAAAATTAGGAAATATGAAATTTAGGAAATACCAAAAATGAAATCTTGCAGCACTCACTTCAGTGAGCAGACCTTTCCACTATGTTGGGAGGCACCGCCTAGTGGACAATAGAAGGGTCTTTGCGGCTTCCAGTGCCGCTGCTGTCGGCTAAATGGCGCTGCCTGACCCAGTGGTGCGTGCAACCCAGGGACAGACGATTCTCTCAAAACTATCCTGTCTGCACATGTGGGGTGCAAGAGACACACTGAAGAGATTTTCATACCCTCCGCATCAATAATAATAATGTTTGTACAGCCGGAAGTTAGTCAGCCTCAGTGAGCACCTGCTGTCTCCGCTGAGATGAGAAATTTAGTCAGCACCCGCAATACTTCGTCTCACCTTAGTATGAACTATTGTTAGCCGCGCGTGCTAAAACGCGAGCTAGTCGGTTTGAATGAAGCCGCGGTGGCTGCACGAGCGCTCGTGCAGCAAGTGCTGTAGTCAAGTCAGTCAAGGCTGGCCGCTCGCGTTAGCACTGCCTTCGCGGTTAGTCCATGCTAGGGTGAGACGAAGTATAGCCTCGGATCTTCAAATGGGTACTCCAGCATTTTTTTACGGTCACTGATCTGCCTCAAAATTGGCTCAACACACTGATATACACGGCTGTACCAATCCCCCTAGTATTGTGTGAAAAGAAAAAGTTTTTGCAAAGTTATTGAATTTTCTAATGTCGTTCCCAACTGATTGTAGTAAAATTAGTAGTAGTAGTAAAAGACGCAGTACACCGACTGATTACAAGATGTTTGATGGTGGGAATGCTTTTAAGCTCATTCACTGAGAAGCAGGAAAGAACGCTTGACGTGCCCTGTTTAACACAACCTGCACTACCTGAAGGTCTGTACTGTTTGTGTTGTCACACCACCGGAGCGGAAATTTGGATGTCTGTTTTGGCATAATTTTCATTTACAGTTTTCTCAATATCTATTTTGAATATCGAGACAACAAATAGCATACTGTGAAGATTAAAGTCCAGGTATTCAGAAAATGCAATTTGTTTGGGTAGCTGAAAAAACGCGGAGTACCCCTTTAACTTGCACCACGCAGTATCGATAAACGACTGCACGCCGGTACAATGCACATCCAGATCGAAATGGGCAGGGGTGGGGATTGAACCCAGGATCCCTGGGTTCTGCAGCACGAGCTTTCGCTCCATGTGCTCAGAGCTGGTGCGCGTTCGCCCACGCTCGACCACCGATCCCCCTCTCCGTATCACCGGTTCGGTTCAAGAGCAAGAAAATGGGGTCAGAGTTGGTAGCATTCAAACCAGGTAAAGTGGTTCCATTTTTGTGCAAGGAAGGAGTGATGAGTCAAGTTAATGAGCTTGGGACTCCAACTCTGTGCGGACGATCAATGCGGGATGGAAAAGGGGCGAGTTATCACTTGATCCCTAAGATGGGATTATGAAAATAAACTTTTGTGGAATAAACCTGAAACTTGAATTTTTGCACTGCAGACTGAGAAATGACAAAGAGGAAGGGGATTTTCGTTGCAAATTCTCGATGCCGCTTGGGCGGCTTTGGAAAGGAAGGGGCCAAGCGACGTCTCTCTCGCAGCCGCATCGTCCTGGTGTTCCCCTGCACGTCGTCGCATGTCATCTGCCTGGAGTGCTTTGGCATTTACTGCCGGAGCCGCCTGGATGAGCGCGGATTCGTGCAGCACCCGCAGCTGGGATCCACGCTGCCCTGCCCGGGTGGGTTTCGGGTGGGCACGGCGGTCTGGTCACGGCGCCCGGAACAGACTTCCGGCCGGCGCGTTTACCGCGTCTTGGAGTGCGGTCCCCGATCGCACATACTTTTTGCCGGAACTTTTGCGGTCGCAACAGCGTGACACTCGGGCTTCTACTTTGTTGCCACTTGGGGACTGCGGGCAGGCACCACTTGGCGTGCCTGCCCGCAGTGGTGAGGTTGCGGGAAATGGCCGCACTCCGTCCGGGCTTGCTTTCTTGCCAAACCTGAGTGGGTGTCAACCGTTCTCGAAGCGGTCGTCGTAGTAGTAGTAGTATTTAGTATTTGCGAAAGAATACCTTTTTACGTATAAAGTCGGCAAGCGCGAGCCGTTTTCTACGTCGCGCCGTCGAGCGACCCTCGGTGGCCCAATAATGTGACCATCGTACGTCGTGTGACAGCGGTCAGCGTGATGTCATCGGCGTGAGTTTGGTCACGTCGAGTCAGTGGGACAACTACGTGACCACGTCACGTGAGGTCGCAGTTTCATGTGACGATGTTGCGTGGCACCACTACCCGATGCTGTTACATCTTCGCGTTTCCCCGTGGAAACCGATGTTATCATGTTTTCGTAACAACTTTTCGCTTTCAAAGAGAAAGTATGCGTTTGTGGCAGTATTATTATATTAATTAAAAGGCAAAGACGTTAGATGCCCAGGCGTCCCGTTTTGGCTGGGACAGTCCCGTTTCCGAGGTCAATTTCTGCCTCCCCGTCCTTTTGTCTCACTGAGGCCTCGTGTCTTATTTTCGTTGAAAAGTGCAAGGTTGCAAAATCAGTACTAAGCAGTTGGAAGAAAAGCGAAAGAATGTTTTCGTGTTATGGGCTTAATTTTATATAACTGGACATACTACGAAAATGTTACTTGTCATAGAGTACAATGTTGGGCTCTCCCTGAGGTTACATTGTCCAATACATTTTGTTTGCATAAACCTGCGTTACGGGAGACTCGTATATTACCAAATATGGTCACCCTATGAAAGTATGTACGATGATTCTCACAAGTCCAGCAATATTCTTTTCAATTACCGAGCATTTCTATGTGCTAGATTTTAGCACCACATTCCAGATTTCTTTCGTTTGCAGTGGCCGAGGAATGTAATCGAAACAGTCGGGGGAAACCTTCGGAAGTCGAGGAATTTTAAAGAGACAGCCTGGGTCTTTGTGGGCTCCCAGTTTAGAACATCGGGATGAAGTGCGGTGCGCCACCATATTTTTCGGAATGTGGCCAGTCTGACTTTTTTGCCCCTGAATTCTTTTTTTACATTTTGCCGTACGGCAAACATTTTGCTCGAGCGACGGTCTAAGGGAGATCTCTCGTCCGCTCTCGAATGAAGGCACTTTTCGCCCAATCGGTCATTATTTTCCCAATCGGTCATTCATTCGTGCCTTGCAGTGGGCTGCGACGACTCCTTCATCCAAGAGACTCACCACTTCTGCCTCTTGGGACCAGAGCAAGTACGTAAGTCACCGGGAAAATGAAAGGACACCACCCGATCTTGTCACGGTGTTCTCTCAAGGTGTGCGGGCAGCCTGGCGATCCAAGGCGTTGGACCGGGTTACCCGCACGTTAAATCGTTTCTCGCAATTCCTACCACAAGATGACAAACCATAATCGGCGCTGCGAGCAGCACGTGTCGACAAATTGGCGCGTGGTGTGATTCTCCGAAATGGGTAACAGCGAGGGAAATACCTCGGGTGATACGGTATGCCACCATAACTCTCAGAAAATGCTGATTGTAAAGCAACAATGGAAGCAGATCTGCCCTCCTTCTCAGACATAAGACACCGAAAGGTCCGACGTAGTGATCCACAGCATGCCCTTCTACGCATTTGGTTTCCAGCTTTGCCCCGAAAATTCTAGGCTCTACGCTTGTCTCAAGTTTGCCCCTTTTCGCCAGTGAAGGAACGCATGTGTAGTTGGTAAAGAACCGCAGACTCCCAAAAAATGTTTTTGTTATACATGCGTAGCGTAACGCTCCTCCCCAAAAATATAACAAAATTGCGGGATACATTTCGAGTTGGGAGCGATTTTGATATTTCGACATGATGACCTGAAATAGAAGAATGTTTTGAATCGATTCTAGAAACACTGAGCTCCCTCAAAAAATATGTTTTAAGTGCCTGGATTGTAGACATGCAACCGAAAATAAACTCCTCCCTCCTCTCTCTTTTTCAAAAAAAGAAATGTATGTATGTTGTGAGAGAGTGAGGAGCGTACTCAAAATAAGTCTCGCAACCTAAATATTGCGGATAAATTCTTTTTTTCTTTTTTCCGCAAAAGCTTATTTTGTTGCATGCATGCTCTATCCAGGTACTTAAAGGACACTGACAGGGTATTTCTGCTCAGCGAGGTTTTTCCTTGACCTATAAGAGCCCAACTACCAAAACACAATTTGCTCACTCTCTTTTCCATGGTCAGGGGGCATTCGAAGTATGTGTTTCATATATATTTAAAGTCACGGGTCATCTAAGACACACATTGCATATAGAAAAGAAGTGAACCCCATTTTTGTGGCCTCCAAGAAGCTGCAAATACGTTGATGTACACGTCATTTTCAATATGGCAATGTACCGCGAGCTAGACAACGGACGTGGGGCCGCTACTTGGGAACTGTCCTTCTATCTTCCAATACAGAACAGAATGATCGCGCGACAAACGGTACACGCAACTTGGTCATTCTCGTCGTCTGCTTCACGTTCCAAAAAAGAGTAAAGAAAGAAAAAAATGCAATTGGGCGTGGCCACGTGACTTCTGGCCTTGAGCTTTCGTGCTCGTGTTTCGGTTTCGAGCGCAGTTGAGTTTTTTGGCTTTATTAAAAATACATATGCGACTCCGAAAGAAAACAATGATTTGGTAGTCTCCCGACACCAAATTAAACCATCCGAAAAAAGATTTAAAAAAGAAATTTGAGGGTATTAGTGCTTTTTAAAACATAAATGTATTTTCTTTAGTTCAGTGTATTTTTTTTAGTTACCTAAAAAGAGATACAAAAATTTGGCTAAATGAACAAGGAGACCTGATTCTTGGGTTCATCTCTATTTTTCCTCTCTGCTACCGCAGTATCCCGACGCCCATCCCCAAGACGTCGCCCACCCCAGTTTTAAGACAAAATCTCAATTTCTTAAAAGACACCCGTACAAAAACCTAATCCACGGGCCATGAGATGACCCATCCTCGCCGAGCTTTGTGACCGTGAACGGTCGGAGCACTTTGGGGACAATGAGGAAAGGAAGGAGATGACAGAGGCAAGTTCCTTGTTGAATGCGAGTCTGTCTCTGCCCGGTAAGCCCCAATCAGCAGATCGCAAGGTCGGCGTAGCAACGCCCATTCTTTTCGAATGTCGCGACCACGAACCCCAAGATTGGAAAAGAATGTTTGTGGAAAGAAAGATACTTTTTTATTTTACGTAAAAGAAAGTTTGTCTCGACGTTGGAAGCTCCAACCACATATCGCGAGGTCAGTTCGTAGTTCCGGGGTTATCCCGGAATCACAAACCCCAAAACCAAAGAACAGTAGTTCTTTGGTTTTCGAAGAGGTTAACAGAATGGAGCGTCAGCACCGGAACTTGGCAAAAGCTTTCAAGGCGAAGCACTTGTCGTAGCGTTTGATTCGGAGAATGATGCCTCGTTCGACGGCTTTGAAGTCGACGACGAGCGAATAAAGATTTGTTCGGGCGCCCCGGTCAAACGTTTGCGAGGCTAGATTGCCTCAATTTGTTTGGCTCAAACTGCGCGTAATTGACGCCGTGCTCACACAAGCATCGCGAGCACTTGAGTTCACCGACGGGGAAGTGAGTGAGAGAAAGAGAGGGAGATAGAGTGCTTTCTCGGCTCCCCCTAGCAGCCTACTATCTCCACTCTCGCTTTGAGCCTTTTAGGGGCGAAGCTCCTTAAGGGCTAGCCATGTCCGTATGTCCGTCCGCCGTAGGCCGGCGTCGGGTGCTCGTGTTTCTGCTCGTGAGATCACATGCTCACGAGCACGTGAGCACATGCTCACGTGCTCGTGTAGGGCAAAAAAAAAATTGGAAAAAAAAGATGAAAAAATTATGAAAAAAGAAAAAGAAGAAAAAAAAGAGTAGGGGGTTCTGAGATGCCATCCCATCTGTCTGCTTAAAAAAAGAAAAAGAAGAAAAGCACACATTTCCTACTGACATGAATGAAAAGGCTCAAAGAAAAAAAACGAGTAGGGGTTCTGAGATGCCATCCCATCTGTCTGCTTAAAAAAAGAAAAAGAAGAAAAGCACACATTCTCCTACTGACATGAATGAAAAGGCCAAAGAAAAGAAGAAAAAAAAGAGTAGGGGGTTCTGAGATGCCATCCATCTGTCTGCTTAAAAAAAAAAAAAAGAAGAAAGCCACACATTCTCCTACTGACATGAATGAAAAGGCTCAAAGAAAAAGAAGAAAAAAAGAGTAGGGGGTTCTGAGATGCCATCCCATCTGTCTGCTTAAAAAAAGAAAAAGAAGAAAACCACACATTCTCCTACTAACATGAATGAAAAGGCTCAAAGAAAAAGAAAAAAGGAGTAGGGGGTTCTGAGATGCCATCCCATCTGTCTGCTTAAAAAAAGAAAAAGAAGAAAGCCACACATTCTCCTACTGACATGAATGAAAAGGCTCAAAGAAAAAGAAGAAAAAAAAGAGTAGGGGGTTCTGAGATACCATCCCATCTGTCTGCTTAAAAAAAGAAAAAGAAGAAAACCACACATTCTCCTACTGACATGAATGAAAAGGCTCGGCATGCTGCGGCTCGGCGTCTATGCAGACAAACACCACCAGAGCTTCGCCCAAAAGCAACATCATTCACCACGTGGAGATGCGGTCAATTTTTCTTTTTTCTTCGGTCATTTCTTCGTTGCATGGTTTTACTTCCGCAGGTTGGAACCACGAGGGCAAACACGAGCTCGCTCGCGGTTACGGTCGTCTTTGGGTTGCGGCCATCGTGGAGCACAAAACCACGTCCGCACTTTTCATTGCGCTTATGTTAGTGGTGAACGCAAGTTTATTTTGCGCGCCAGTAAAACGTCGCTTAACATGTGCCCCGGGCAGGAAAACAACTCGTGAATCTTGTGTGTGGCCATACTAGATACGTGTTGAGAAATGGCTATTGTCTGGCTTTCGTTTGCTTTTTGCGTTTAGACGCCGCGTCGTCGCCCACCCCAGATTTTTACGAAGTTCGCACGGCAGGAGGGTGAGCGTCGAGTCGGGATATTACAATACGTCTTTTCTGTATTTGCTTTTTTTTACCGTGTGGGGATACCTGTGATCTCCCTTCTCCGATGGCTGCGATAACGGCCGCGGGTCGGAACACTCGGCCTCCTTCGCCGTGAGCTCCGACCTGTTCGTGAGGCGGAGGGCCGCCTGGCTGATGTGGGGATTCCTGTGATCTCCCTTCCCCGATGGCTGCGATAACGGCCGCGGGTCGGAACACTCGGCCTCCTTCGCCGTGAGCTCCGACCTGTTCGTGAGGCGGAGGGCCCGCCTGGCTGATGTGGGGATTCCTGTGATCTCCCTTCCCGATGGCTGCGATAAACGGCCGCGGGTCGGAACACTCGGCCTCCTTCGCCGTGAGCTCCGACTGTTCGTGAGGTCGGAGGGCCGCCTGGCTGATGTGGGGATTCCTATGATCTCCCTTCCCCGATGGCTGCGATAACGGCCGCTGGTCGGAACACTCTGCCTCCTTCGCCGTGAGCTCCGACCTGTTCGTGAGGCGGAGGGCCGCCTGGCTGATGTGGGGATTCCTGTGATCTCCCTTCCCCGATGGCTGCGATAACGGCCGCGGGTCGGAACACTCGGCCTCCTTGCCCGTGAGCTCCGACCTGTTCGTGAGGCGGAGGGCCGCCTGGCTGATGTGGGTATTCCTGTGATCTCCCTTCCCCGACGGCTGCGATAACGGCCGCGGGTCGGAACACTCGGCCTCCTTCGCCGTGAGCTCCGACCTGTTCGTGAGGCGGAGGGCCGCCTGGCTGATGTGGGGATTCCTGTGATCTCCCTTCCCCGATGGCTGCGATAACGGCCGCGGATCGGAACACTCGGCCTCCTTCGCCGTGAGCTCCGACCTGTTCGTGAGGCAGAGGGCCGCCTGGCTGATGTGGGGATTCCTGTGATCTCCCTTCCCCGATGGCTGCGATAACGGCCGCGGGTCGGAACACTCGGCCTCCTTCGCCGTGGCGCCGACCTGTTCGTGAGGCGGAGGGCCGCCTGGCGATGTGGGGATTCTGTGATCTCCCTTCCCCGATGGCTGCGATAACGGCCGCGGGTCGGAACACTCGGCCTCCTTCGCCGTGAGCTCGGACCTGTTTCGTGAGGCGGAGGGCCGCCTGGCTGATGTGGGATTCCTGTGATCTCCCTTCCCCGATGGCTGCGACTACCGGCCGCGGGTCGGAACACTCGGCCTCCTTTCGCCGTGAGCTCCGACCTGTTCGTGAGGCGGAGGGCCGCCTGCTGATGTGGGGATTCCTGTGATCTCCCTTTCCCGATGGCTGCGATAACGGCCGCGGGTCGGAACACTCGGCCTCCTTCGCCGTGAGCTCTGACCTGTTCGTGAGGCGGAGGGCCGCCTGGCTGATGTGGGGATTCCTGTGATCTCCCTTCCCCGATGGCTGCGATAACGGCCGTGGGTCGGAACACTCGGCCTCCTTCGCCGTGAGCTCCGACCTGTTCGTGAGGCAGAGGGCCGCCTGGCTGATGTGGGGATTCCCGTGATCTCCCTTCCCCGATGGCTGCGATAACGGCCGCAGGTCGGAATACTCGGCCTCCTTCGCCGTGAGCTCCGACCTGTTCGTGAGGCGGAGGGCCGCCTGGCTGATGTGGGGATTCCTGTGATCTCCCTTCCCCGATGGCTGCGATAACGGCCGCGGGTCGGAACACTCGGCCTCCTTCGCCGTGAGCTCCGACCTGTTCGTGAGGCGGAGGGCCGCCTGGCTGATGTGGGGATTCTGTGATCTCCCTTCCCCGATGGCTGCGATAACGGCCGCGGGTCGGAACACTCGGCCTCCTTCGCTGTGAGCTCCGACCTGTTCGTGAGGCGGAGCAATATCCCACATAAAATGGCCCCATTTTATGTGGGTATTGCTACCAACACAGGTACCGATAGAGTCACCAAAGGGTTGTCTCAACAGCGGCGATAGCTCAAGGAGCCGTCCCACCTAGTAGCGCGGTCCCCATATCTCCAAGGCAATGTAGACGACGTTTAGGGCTACATTACCGCGTCGGTTCGATTAATTACCTCCGTCGGTGCCAATGATCGACTACCTTGTCTCACTCTCGAATATAGCGGAAGAGAAGACACGTATCAAAGTAAGGACAGAGTCCAAGAGCATTTATTATAATACTCATCTAAAAGAACTACAGTGTCCCCATCCAAAATGCCCCCCGCGCCGGCAAGGTAAGAAAAGGTCCTTACCTGCCAGACGCGGGGTTCCGGAGAGCCAAGACCGGGGAAGCATCGGAGAAGTCGCCGACACACGTCCTATCTCTTTCGCGGTCACCCGGACGAGTCCCTTTCCCGAAAGCGGGAAAACCAGAGGCGAAACCTCCTCGCCTGCCAACAGTGATCCGCAGCCGAGCGGGGGAACGGAAATCGGTCCCCCCGAGAGAGAGTGAGAGGAGGGCCTCCCAAGACAGAGGACCCTCCGCCTCACGAACAGGTCGGAGCTCACAGCGAAGGAGGCCGAGTGTTCCGACCCGCGGCCGTTATCGCAGCCATCGGGGAAGGGAGATCACAGGAATCCCCACATCCCCCCCTCCTTAAAACGGTAGGTGGGTCTCAAGAAAGAATAAAGGAGGCCCACCTGCTCTCATAAAATACTATATAACTTTGTGCACCCCTAACAAATACACGCGACACCCGGCGCGCGTCTTCACAGTGTCCGCCGTCAACAGCTGGCCCGCAGGACCGAAGATCCGGAAAGTTCAAGTCCAGGTGCACGAACGCGGCCATCACAACCTTGCACACCTGGACTTGAACTTTCCGTATCTTCGGTCCTGCGGGCCAGCTGTTGACGGCGGACACTGTGAAGACGCGCGCCGGGTGTCGCGTGTATTTGTTAGGGGTGCGCAAAGTTATATATTATTTTATGAGAGCAGGTGGGCCTCCTTTATTCTTTCTTGAGACCCACCTACCGTTTTAAGGAGGGGGGGATGTGGGGATTCCTGTGATCTCCCTTCCCCGATGGCTGCGATAACGGCCGCAGGTCGGAACGATTAATTACCTCCGTCGGTGCCAATGATCGACTACCTTGTCTCACTCTCTCGAATATAGCGGAAGAGAAGACACGTACCAGAGTAAGGACAGAGTCCAAGAGCATTTATTATAATACTCATCTAAAAGAACTACAATGTCCCCATCCAAAATTCCCTCCGCGCGGCAAGGTAAGAAAAGGTCCTTACTGCCAGACGCGGGGTTCCGGAGAGCCAAGACCGGGGAAGCATCGGAGAAGTCGCCGACACACGTCCTATCTCTTTCGCGGTCACCCGGACGAGTCCCTTTCCCGAAAGCGGGAAAATCAGAGGCGAAACCTCCTCGCCTGCCAACAGTGATCCGCAGCCGAGCGGGGGAACGGAAATCGGTCCCCCCGAGAGAGAGTGAAGAGGAGAGCCCCCCAAGCCAGGCGGCTCTCCTACGCTTCACGAACAGGTCGGAGCTCACGGCGAAGGAGGCCGAGTGTTCCGACCCGCGGCCGTTATCGCAGCCATCAGGGAAGGGAGATTACAGGAATTTCCACAACCGTTACACCAGACTTTGCTATAGACGAGTTATACGAGGCAGCGCTGCTTACCTCGACTCGGAGAAAACCACGCCCCCCCCCCCCCCGCCGAGACTTCTTCCGCTAGAGAGATGTCGAGTTTGACACAGCCTCGAACTTGTACGTGTTCGAGCGGAGGTAGGCGGGAATTTGGGGGGGGGTAGACACGGTACGGGTCTCGTAATGCGATTAAAAGGCCCGCGCATTCGAGGATGAGAAATTGAGTCTGCCATTGTTTGCTCCGAGAGAACCAAATGCGCTAGCATTAAAAGAGCCGGGAAGCGTTTGCTACCAGCTGCAGTGGCCCTTTATGGGGTGTTCTCGAGTGCCATTCGGTCGCGAAAAATGGCGTAGAAGTAAGCCTTCACAAAAGTGACCCGGCTTTGTGCACTTATCAGACTCAAACTTTGCAAGTTTCTGGGAAAGAAAAAAAAAAATTTAAGAAAGGAAAACGTGTAATTCCCGCGTGCAGGAAGAAAATCTGAATCAAGCTGTGTGGTTGGTGTGCAACTCACAGGTCGCACCGCACAAAAAACAACTTGAAAGCTTCTTCGAGACAAACACTCTGTAAAGCAGGTTCAGCGTATCTCAGCGTGAGTGGTACCACCTGCGAGTTGTTTGGTCATTTTCGCTTTTCTCTCGGTACATTGGTGTAACACTTTTGTCTTGGATACTCGGCCTCCTTCGCCGTGAGCTCCGACCTGTTCGTGAGGCGGAGGGCCGCTGGCTGATGTGGGGATTCCTGTGATCTCCCTTCCCCGATGGCTGCGATAACGGCCGCGGGTCGGAACACTCGGCCTCCTTCGCCGTGAGCTCCGACCTGTTCGTGAGGCGGAGGGCCGCCTGGCTGATGTGGGGATTCCTGTGATCTCCCTTCCCCGATGGCTGCGATAACGGCCGCGGGTCGGAACACTCGGCCTCCTTCGCTGTGAGCTCCGACCTGTTCGTGAGGCGGAGCAATATCCCACATAAAATGGCCCCATTTTATGTGGGATATTGCTACCAACACAGGTACCGATAGAGTCACCAAAGGGTTGTCTCAACAGCGGCGATAGCTCAAAGGAGCCGTCCCACCTAGTAGCGCGGTCCCCATATCTCCAAGGCAATGTAGACGACGTTTAGGGCTACATTACCGCAGGTCGGTTCGATTAATTACCTCCGTCGGTGCCAATGATCGACTACCTTGTCTCACTCTCGAATATAGCGGAAGAGAAGACACGTATCAAAGTAAGGACAGAGTCCAAGAGCATTTATTATAATACTCATCTAAAAGAACTACAGTGTCCCCATCCAAAATGCCCCCCGCGCCGGCAAGGTAAGAAAAGGTCCTTACCTGCCAGACGCGGGGTTCCGGAGAGCCAAGACCGGGGAAGCATCGGAGAAGTCGCCGACACACGTCCTATCTCTTTCGCGGTCACCCGGACGAGTCCCTTTCCCGAAAGCGGGAAAACCAGAGGCGAAACCTCCTCGCCTGCCAACAGTGATCCGCAGCCGAGCGGGGGAACGGAAATCGGTCCCCCCGAGAGAGAGTGAGAGGAGGGCCTCCCAAGACAGAGGACCCTCCGCCTCACGAACAGGTCGGAGCTCACAGCGAAGGAGGCCGAGTGTTCCGACCCGCGGCCGTTATCGCAGCCATCGGGGAAGGGAGATCACAGGAATCCCCACATCCCCCCCTCCTTAAAACGGTAGGTGGGTCTCAAGAAAGAATAAAGGAGGCCCACCTGCTCTCATAAAATACTATATAACTTTGTGCACCCCTAACAAATACACGCGACACCCGGCGCGCGTCTTCACAGTGTCCGCCGTCAACAGCTGGCCCGCAGGACCGAAGATCCGGAAAGTTCAAGTCCAGGTGCACGAACGCGGCCATCACAACCTTGCACACCTGGACTTGAACTTTCCGTATCTTCGGTCCTGCGGGCCAGCTGTTGACGGCGGACACTGTGAAGACGCGCGCCGGGTGTCGCGTGTATTGTTAGGGGTGCGCAAAGTTATATATTATTTTATGAGAGCAGGTGGGCCTCCTTTATTCTTTCTTGAGACCCACCTACCGTTTTAAGGAGGGGGGGATGTGGGGATTCCTGTGATCTCCCTTCCCCGATGGCTGCGATAACGGCCGCAGGTCGGAACGATTAATTACCTCCGTCGGTGCCAATGATCGACTACCTTGTCTCACTCTCGAACTATAGCGGAAGAGAAGACACGTATCAAAGTAAGGACAGAGTCCAAGAGCATTTATTATAATACTCATCTAAAAGAACTACAGTGTCCCCATCCAAAATGCCCCCCGCGCCGGCAAGGTAAGAAAGGTCCTTACTGCCAGACGCGGGGTTCCGGAGAGCCAAGACCGGGGAAGCATCGGAGAAGTCGCCGACACACGTCCTATCTCTTTCGCGGTCACCCGGACGAGTCCCTTTCCCGAAAGCGGGAAAACCAGAGGCGAAACCTCCTCGCCTGCCAACAGTGATCCGCAGCCGAGCGGGGGAACGGAAATCGGTCCCCCCGAGAGAGAGTGAGAGGAGGGCTCCAAGACAGAGGACCCTCCGCCTCACGAACAGGTCGGAGCTCACAGCGAAGGAGGCCGAGTGTTCCGACCCGCGGCCGTTATCGCAGCCATCGGGGAAGGGAGATCACAGGAATCCCCACATCCCCCCCTCCTTAAAACGGTAGGTGGGTCTCAAGAAAGAATAAAGGAGGCCACCTGCTCTCATAAAATACTATATAACTTTGTGCACCCCTAACAAATACACGCGACACCCGGCGCGCGTCTTCACAGTGTCCGCCGTCAACAGCTGGCCCGCAGGACCGAAGATCCGGAAAGTTCAAGTCCAGGTGCACGAACGCGGCCATCACAACCTTGCACACCTGGACTTGAACTTTCAGTATCTTCGGTCCTGCGGGCCAGCTGTGACGGCGGACACTGTGAAGACGCGCGCCGGGTGTCGCGTGTATTTGTTAGGGGTGCGCAAAGTTATATATTATTTTATGAGAGCAGGTGGGCCTCCTTTATTCTTTCTTGAGACCCACCTACCGTTTTAAGGAGGGGGGGATGTGGGGATTCCTGTGATCTCCCTTCCCCGATGGCTGCGATAACGGCCGCAGGTCGGAACGATTAATTACCTCCGTCGGTGCCAATGATCGACTACCTTGTCTCACTCTCTCGAATATAGCGGAAGAGAAGACACGTACCAGAGTAAGGACAGAGTCCAAGAGCATTTATTATAATACTCATCTAAAAGAACTACAATGTCCCCATCCAAAATTCCCTCCGCGCCGGCAAGGTAAGAAAAGGTCCTTACCTGCCAGACGCGGGGTTCCGGAGAGCCAAGACCGGGGAAGCATCGGAGAAGTCGCCGACACACGTCCTATCTCTTTCGCGGTCACCCGGACGAGTCCCTTTCCCGAAAGCGGGAAAATCAGAGGCGAAACCTCCTCGCCTGCCAACAGTGATCCGCAGCCGAGCGGGGGAACGGAAATCGGTCCCCCCGAGAGAGAGTGAAGAGGAGAGCCCCCCAAGCCAGGCGGCTCTCCTACGCTTCACGAACAGGTCGGAGCTCACGGCGAAGGAGGCGAGTGTTCCGACCCGCGGCCGTTATCGCAGCCATCAGGGAAGGGAGATTACAGGAATTTCCACAACCGTTACACCAGACTTTGCTATAGACGAGTTATACGAGGCAGCGCTGCTTACCTCGACTCGGAGAAAACCCCCCTCCCCCCCGCCGAGACTTCTTCCGCTAGAGAGATGTCGAGTTTGACACAGCCTCGAACTTGTACGTGTTCGAGCGGAGGTAGGCGGGAATTCGGGGGGGGGTAGACACGGTACGGGTCTCGTAATGCGATTAAAAGGCCCGTGCATTCGAGGATGAGAAATTGAGTCTGCCATTGTTTGCTCCGAGAGAACCAAATGCGCTAGCATTAAGAGAGCCGGGAAGCGTTTGCTACCAGCTGCAGTGGCCCTTTATGGGGTGTTCTCGAGTGCCATTCGGTCGCGAAAAATGGCGTAGAAGTAAGCCTTCACAAAAGTGACCCGGCTTTGTGCACTTATCAGACTGAAACTTTGCAAGTTTCTGGGAAAGAAAAAAAAAATTTAAGAAAGGAAAACGTGTAATTCCCGCGTGCAGGAAGAAAATCTGAATCAAGCTGTGTGGTTGGTGTGCAACTCACAGGTCGCACCGCACAAAAAACAACTTGAAAGCTTCTTCGAGACAAACACTCTGTAAAGCAGGTTCAGCGTATCTCAGCGTGAGTGGTACCACCTGCGAGTTGTTTGGTCATTTTCGCTTTTCTCTCGGTACATTGGTGTAACACTTTTGTCTTCTCTCGCATTGTCTTTCAGAAACGTACAAATGCAACATTCGATAAAGTACACGTAGCAGAGCGAGTGGAAAAACTACAGAAGACGCAGAAAGAATAAAACACGTAACACAGACACACGCAGTTCTTTCAACGAGCAACAAACATTTATGAGATGCCCATGACGGTACGACCTTGAACTCGAAAGAATTGAAGGAAAACGAAAATACTCAAAATTTAAAATAAAACCACCTACACTATGTATGCACAGTGCAATACAAGGCTGCCGAGACTGGGAGCTTTTATAAATCCTAGAACTCTTTTCATCTTGGGGCACAGGAGGGGAGCACGCTTACCAGGGGGCCGCAAGCTGCAGTTTGGCCACCCCAGTACAATTTCTCCCTCTTTGTGCTCCCCGAGGGAAGGCAAGAACGCTTCTGCTACGGCAGAAATGGAGAGACCACAGTTGAGGAGGCGGAAAAGGAACCGGTTGCAAAGTGCGCTTGTTGTGGATGTGCAGTACCAACGCTACCAGCGGTTTGCGGCCGAGGAGTTTGTGCTGCAGGCGGGAGGGGTGCTGTGCCCCCAGCCCGGCTGCGGGCAGGGCATCTTGGTGGACCAGGGCTGCACCCGGGTCACCTGCGAGGCTGCCACCCAGGGCTGTGGGGTGAGCTGGACTCTTACCTGCAGTAGGAGGAATGTCACTTTTTGGGAATCTTTGGGTTTAGGCAGCTTCCCTTTCGGTATGCTTCCTCCTTCTTACCTAGGGGCTAATCTATGTCGTTCAACTTCACGCTTCGTGGTGCATGCCGAAATCTAGAAATTACTAATGACCTTAGTGTTTGACGACTCGCGCGAATATTAAATTTTCGAAAATAGTTTTTGAATAATACGCTATTCATTATTTGCTTCGAGGCGAACTGCGATATTTGTATTTTTCGAGGTGTTATCGCGCTTTCTATTAAGCACCGGTGCACTGCGAAGAAGCACCACTTGCGGAGCTCGCTTCCACGGGTGCTGCTTCTCCGCAGTGCACCGGTGCTCGGTAAAAAGCGCGCTCAAGGGGGCTAACCTGCCGCGATCAACACCTCGAAGAGCACGACTATTGCAGCCGCGTGCTTAGGAGAAAAGCAGACTTTCAAAGCGGAATGGTGCAAGCGCGCGCCTCGTGTATTTAAAAAGAAACTTTGTGAATGCTGATATCAACATTTTCAAAATCCAAATTTTTCCATATTATGCTGGCTATTACGCGCGAGTATGTTAGGCGGAAATACCCTGACAAGCTGCATTAATCATTCCTGATTGAAGAAAAGATATATGCGTATAGCAAGAATATTTACAGATCCTCTCAATTAGCTATGCTGGTCATCTGTAGAAGTAATTTTGGGCAATGACTCTTTCAACGTCCACCGTCGAATGAATTTTACTATTTCACGTCCGTGACGCCACTTTCCAAAGATGCGAAATATTTATAAAATAATTTTGACATCCCCCATGAAAATATTTACTGTTTTGACGGAAGAAGCCAGAATCATGTTTAGTGCAGAACCCTATCCGGTTAAGTGCCAGCAACGGAAGTGGACAGGCCGACTGCCAGCTGATGCGGCGCTCGTCTCCTCACCGATTAGACACCAGTGCCAGCCAAACCTCTTCCTCAAGTGCCTCCGTGTAACTCCCATGACGTGTTCAGACAGTCACCGTTGCTTCATGAAACGAGCGCACTCCAGGCTAGAAAGAACGCAACAAACACCGACAGAAAAGCAGAGAAAGAAACGTCTGCGGTATATTAGACTTGCTCTCTTTGCCGTAACAAGTTGAGACATTTCGACTGTTTGGTTCTATTTGGCCGCGAGCTCTACTCGGTGCTGTAGAGAGCCTAGCAGGGAGCGTTTGCTATTTAATGGCAAACACCTCCCGCCAAGATAAAAGAACTGAGCGCATCCACGCAAGACATCGCGAGCCAGGGTCAAAAAGTTCTTGGAGCGCTTTGTGCAACCTCGAGAGAAACAAGCACGCTGTGCGGGTTCAGCGTGTAGACATTGCCTTCTTTGCTTTAGCTCACTTCTCTTCACCAACTTTCTTTCGCAGCAGATTTTTTACACACCAGGGTCCTTCTCGAAAGAAAGCCCACCGAGAGAAACCTAGGTAATCAATACTTTGACACAGCAGTCTTTGAGTTAAAGAGGGATTTTTGTAGTAAAGTATGATTTAAACAAGAACAGGAATGTTGATGAACATGCGACGGTACTTAGTTTCATTTTATCGACGTGGGGACGGCAACATCCGACGTCTCGCAACCACTGTGACTGGAAGGCAGGGACCAAATATAGTTTTCCCACGGCCGTTGCTTTCAGAGCGAGTGCTTCAGCTCACAAAGTAACTCTTGCCTCGCAAAAACATGGCTTCGTTTCATGACCGGTCAAGAACAAAGTGGAAGCTCCTCCTACCCCTTTCCACTTTAGTAGAGCGAACATGGGAGAGGAGGTGACCTCCTCTCCATCGTTCGCTCTACTAAAGTGGAAAGAGGTGGGAGGAGCTTCCACTTCGTTAGGCTTGCGTCAGAGCGTCCGTACACACCCGCGTCAGTGTTGCCAGATGGTCCCACCGAAAAAACGCCAAATGGCTGAGAGGTATAGCCCAAATATAGCCAAAGCGGTAAAAAAAAGTATAGCCAAAATAGCCAAAACTAAAAACAATAATTTTTAAGCCTTTTATTGACAATTTTTTATACATATACAAAACACGTTACATTCTCGTTTTCAACCCTCAAATGCGCCACTTTTTGTGTACATTATGTCCGCTGCTAATTGAAAAAAAAAAAAAAAGCTTTGGAAGAATGAAAATTCGTACAACAATTACCCATCCTTCGTAGGTCTTCAGAAGTACAAAACACACAAAGACAGCTGTATTGTGAAGCCCGGGAGATATGATCATGCAGTAAAAGAACAGAAGCAGAACAGTCAGAACACTGGGAGTTTCAAACCAGAACCTCCACTGTCTAAGGACCAATAACCCACCCATCCGTTGTTCTTTGTGTAGAATATGAATGTGCCCCATTCCGGTTCAAGCTATTTTTGATTGTGTTGTCCTTTCTTGGGGTGGCTGATGCCTAAGAATTTTCACAATGGGCACCAAAGCTGTGTTCAAAGAGTTCAGTCTGCGTCCTGGGTAGAAGACGCGCTACCGGGCCGGTGGTAATATTTGTTTCAATCTGTTTGTTTGATTTGTTCCACTGCGCTGTGGGGAGACCGCTTCAACTCTGCAAGCATTGCTGTACCGGAGCCGCTTGATAGCGCCTCTCATTTTGTGCGCATAAGCTCACGCTACGTATATCCTGGCATAGCCTGAGCTAAGCCACCGCAATTGTTTTTGTGTGTGTGTGTCTGTGTGTGTTTAGCTTGTACCTTGTTTGCCGGCCTGGCAAGCACGCGCAGCTGGACTGTTTTTTGTCGTATGCGCGACAGTTACATTTTGCATACAATTTTGGGAATCAGTTGGCGACGGAGCGGAGTGGCAGGGTTGCGGTTTCGATCGAACAGCCGTTGTCTCCAATCGTGCGACTAAGCACGCGCAACTGCAAGCCTGCCGAAGTTGCCCTCACGTGCATGCGTACATGATCGCATAACAGAGGCACCAGCCGGGAAACTTGCAATCCATTGTTTTAAGTTTGTTTACTTTTGACGAAAATCTGGCACGTCGGGAACCAGTGAAACGGTCGCAAGCGGTTTTTTTTGGATTTGCTCGGCAATGCCTACAGCACTGTACATTTGTCTCAACACGTCACATCAGAACACAACACAAAGGGCCCTTCATTTGTACAGCACTTAAAACAAATATTTTGATTTTTCTAAGAATATCCGCTCCAAAAACCACTTTTGCTTCTCTGAAACATTGCCTTGGCTACTCCAAAAGCCACTTTTGCTGCTCCAAAACGCTGCTTTGGCTGCTCCGAAAGGTATTCCAAAATGGCTTAGGTCAATCACATCACTGCTATTGCTTTTATCGAATTGTATCCAATTTTTTTTGCCGTCCCGTTGACTCGATTATAACGAGGGATTACTGGAAATCACGTGGCCCCGAACGAGCAGTTGGAAACTTTGTGTAATCTAGGCTCTCCAGCTTGCTGCCACATTCCCAGGCACTCCGTCTGCTGGGTCTCGCACTGCAGCAGGCTCCAAGAAGGTCAGATGGCCTCCGCAGAAGATGGCACACACAAGTAAAACAGAACCCGAGCGCTTGCGCGGTTACCGTGCACGACATGGGGCTGCGAGGCCAGCCGTGTGCACGGAGCCTCGCAAGTGTGCTCTCGGATCCCCAACCGAGCGGGTTACGAGGAAAGCTGCAGTCTAATGGCGGCGCTGGATCTCTTCTAAGTGCGGCTGTGCATGCGCTAATCCTCGGCCACCTGCTTCTGCCGGCCCTTGGCACCACCCTAACACGTCACATTCTGCGTCACATCTGCCTTTGCCACGCTAGTACGGCAAAGGGGCGACTTTTCTCTTCTAAAGTGACGCAGGTAACCACGGAGGTGTAGGCCTCGTTATCGGGACGGAAGGTGCTTTTTCCAGTGGGGTGTAGTCATTGCTCCTTTGGGCCTTTGTCCAGTTTGTCTTTTGCAGACTCTGCCTCCAAGGTCACCACCTGGGACCGTGCGTACGAGACCAAGATGACTCTGCTGCATTGGTGAGTGGCTTTGGAGTGACGCTTCTACTGCATCCACTGCAGTTTCCATGGAGGAGCGAGAGCTTCTCAAAGCCTTTGCGAGTACAGGGGAGGCTCCTCTTTCCACTGTAGCGGAGCAGGTTGCTTCACTCTGCCAAGGTGGGAGCAGCTTCCCCTGAAAGCTCTCACCGACTATAGGTAGTTTCGCAAGCTGCGTTCAACAGTGTGAAAAAATGTTGATCGCACCATCATACGCAGAATTGCGGTGTATGAGAAATGGTGGGTTTTCAGAACACTTCTTCTTATGATTCATTGTGTGACGTGGTAACATGACGTCACGTCACATGGCACAGTGTCACATAACGCAACTGACATCACATGGTCACCTGACACCTGACTTCGCTTGTCAAGTGATGCCGTGGCGTGCAACGTGGTCATGCGACGTGACGTCATATTGTACCACGACTTGACGCCCAACGTGCCCGGTACTTAGTTGAGTGTATTAAGGTTTTTGTCTAAAATTGTTCCCGTTGCGCTAACATTATAGTTGGAGGCAACGTTAACCTTCCAGCAACTGAATGAAATGTGAATAATCGCGGAACTGGCGTAGGAGGAGAAATTTCCACCGAGTTTTTTAGTCGTGAACTTGTACCCTTTTGAACAATATATTTCTGAGCCAACGCAAAACGGGTCACAATTTAGATTTGCTTTGCCAGACCAGATGTTGAACACCAACGTTATTCTCAGCATCAGATGTTAATATTACGAGTACCTATGCCGGCGAGTCAAAAACACGTAAGGTGCTTCTATATAAGGAAACAGATTACAATGGTATGTCAAGTGCCCTGGACTCATATTGTCCGTCCTTCGAGACGTTGACCAAAGATCCGAGTATCGAGGTAGTATGGTGTATTTTAAAGAAAAAAATGGTCGTCCTGTAGGCTCGCTCCCAAGCATGCTCCCAACGAGCCTTGGGTATCTCGGCATGTGCGCAGCGCAATTCAAAGGAACCTAATGATAACGTCGTGCTTGTTTTAGAGGAAATCAAACTGGTTTTATGAATACCTAAAAAGGCCAGCATGGCTTTGCCTAAAATGGCCTAAAAAGGCCAGCATGGCTCCAATTCGCTGCAATGAAGGGATCATTTTTATAAGATAAAAAAATTCCCTCATTCAACCAATGTTTTTGCAACTTTTTTTGTCCTAAAAGCATATGGGATTGGAACAAACTGCCAGTTTCTGTAGTTAGCACTGGCGTCATTGTTTCTTTGTATTAGAACAGCTTGCTAATTGTTTGTTATACTAATACCGTAGGTGTTGTATAACTAGGGTTCGGAGTTTTCGGTTTAAACCGATAAAATTACGCCGAATCCATTTTCGGAATTTCGGTTTTAACCGAAAAAGGTCAGTTTTTAGGTTCGGCATTTTCAATTTAAACCGATAAAAATCGATAAAAGTTCGTCGAATCCATTTTGTAAAATTCAGTTTTAACCGGAAAAGGTCACCTTGACCTTCCAGTCGTACCGCAGAGCTGTGGCAAAAAAGTGGAACGACAGTGTCTATCGAAACGTGTCCGAATGTATGGGATACACAAATGGCCTCACGACGTTTTTATTTAATGTGCGCATCATCGATCGAAACGTGAAGTCCGAAATGCCCCATGACTTTGCCATGTACGAGTGTGTTTTCAAACTCGTTGCAAGAAAGACCGACTTGATGCAAGCTCTGCATGTTGTGTTGTGCTTCGAAACGTCGCACCGTGTCTCTTTCGGCGATCAAAATTGGTTGATTGGCCGTTTTTGGCTCAGGCAGCGCTTCATCTCCTCAGCCTGCCGGTGTCCAGTGTTAGCGTTGAGAAGGCATTCTCGAAGCTCACGGTCATATTAACGGGAAAGAAAGAGTGCGGATCAAGGAGGAGAACCTGGGAAAGTTCATGTGTGTGTACTTGAGATCACGTAATCCCGATGTACAGAAGGTGAAGTTCCATGTTTTTTGGGCATAGGCTTCATATCTGACTTGATTGTGCTTCTGTTTTTTTATGTTTCTGTTACAGTTGCACACATCTGCCAAATGAAGTGTCCATTTCTTTTTCAATGTATCTGTGCCGTTATTCTTTGAGTGATCACTAATATCAGAGCTACGTACAAGGATCATCTGATTCTGTGTACGTTGGTGTTTATTTCATATTCACCAATAAAAGCCGATAAACTTTTGTGGGCATAAATATGTTCCTCAAATTCGGGCATAAATAGTCGCCCCCCCCAAAAAAAAACCAAAATTGAATTTTAAAATAAACACCCAAAAAAGTATGCCGAATTTTGACAAAATAGAAATCGAAAACACGGAACTCTATGTACAACACAAAATGTTTTATGCTACAGTAGAACCTCGTTAATTCGAAGTCAGTGGGACGTCGAAAAATATGCGAATTATGCAGGTTTGCGAATTATCCAAAAACGAAAGAAAACGGCAAAAAATTGTGCGCGAAGCCTTGAATCTTTAAGGAAACATTTTATTCAAAACGAGTAGTCAAAACCAGAGCCTCTGGTCAAAACGAGAACGTCTCCCAAAGTAGTCGTCGATATGGGACTGCCGCGTTCTGTAATTAGCAGCGCCGAACGTCATATTTTCGAGAAGGCTAACTAGGCGCAACATCTCAGAATCACCGCCGTTACATTCCACAAAGCGATTGTATAACTTCCCCTAGAGCGGGGGACCGAGGCGGCTCATCATCGTCGTCAATCTCTGCCGTCAGATGGTCAGTGATTTCGCTCTCAAGGTCCGCGTAGCAGGTTTGCTCAATCTATTCCTTGTTTAAGTACTCTGTGAACCTCTTGCCGACCGACTCACCGTCACTGTCCGGGAGCAAAGCTCCTCTTCCTCATCGTCAATCCCAGGGACAACACTAGCAGTAGCACTGGCGGTATCCGCTGTATCCTCCTCCTCCACGGCCGGTCGTTCCTTTGAAAATCCATCGTGTTCGAAGCACCTCTTGATGACTTCACCTGTTTCCACGCATACACGATCAGGCATATAGCCCCGAAAAGATGGATGGAATAGCCCTTGCCATTGTCGTAGCAGAGTAACATCCGCTTCAAAAGGTGGTAGCGATAGATCTTCCGCGTATCTTTGGCCTGTGCACCTCGTAACGGCCGAACCACAGGAGCGCAGCGACGATAACAACAATGACTGACACCGATCATCACCTCCACGTGAGGCGAGAGCCGAGAGCAGCTATACTTCATCTCACCTAGTGCCACTAAATAAGCTACGCTTCAGAGTAACGACACTTGGCCATATTGTGTCTTAAAATCATGGTTGCCAGTTATCTGAAGCTTTATCTGAAATCACAAGAAACGCTTTTCCGTCCTCGACAGATGTTTAAACAGTTTGCGACAAAGCAAAGCAATATTACATGAGCTTCCTAACACCGAATCTAATGCTGAGGAAGTCGCACTTTTGTATCATGGCGACCGGCCCATGCGTCTGCTCTGCACAAGCCCCAAAATGGCGGCGCCCGCAACAATGTCGGGGAACGGAGTGCTGATACTCTAAGTGCAGCTCATTTAGTGGCTCTAGTAATCTCACCTTAGCACGGACTAACTGCGAAGGCTGAGCAAGCGCGAGCGGCTAGCTTCGACTGCCTTGACTGGAGCACTCGCTGCACGAGCGCTCGTGCAGTCGCCGAGGCTTCATCCAAAGCAACTAGCTCGGGCTTTTGGCACGCGCGGCTAACAATAGTCCATGCTAAGGCTACCCAAAACCTGCCACAACTCCAAAAAACAAAGGGACTACTAAGCGCATGGACCAGCAAACAGGAAACGGAGCAGCGAAGATGCGCGCCATGTTTGTTTTTGCTTCCCAATCTGGACGCCAACTGGCGCCACCTAGTAACTAAAAATTGAACCTGGAAGACCGAATCGGTGAATTAACCGGGTAGGCACGCACGGAGCGCTCATATTATCCGGTCATATTTTAATTAGAAGTCATGGGACCGTGGAAATTTTGCGAATTATCCGGGATTTCAAATAAACCGAGATAGAATTATTGAGGTTTTACTGTAGTGTAATTTTTATATTTCTAGGTAGTATAACTATTGCTTCCTCATTCCCAAATGTTTTCCCGCCTACTGCAATGCCTCATAGTGCTGTGGGCATTCGAATAATAATGTTGCGGTCCAAGATTATAGTCTATTTCAAATTGCAAAGTATCATTCGTAGTGCTGTACAAAACAATTCAGACGACGTAAAATGTTTTGTGAAAACTCTTTGGCAGCTAGCATTCGAGGTGTTGCGACAGAAGTGCTGCCGGCCTACAATTATTGTACGTTGAATTGCGTGTTTCTGTAAACAGTAGAATAACCTTTACTTTGCAAGTTTGGGAGACCGCTAGAACGTTGCAAAACGAAGGATTCCCGAGCCAGTTTTGAATGGACCGATCTCACAGAGCGCTTGGCGGGACGCCGCCTTGAGTTCTGCAGAGCACGAGGCGGTTTGTGCAATCTCGTGCTTTAGAGCTAATGGCGCACCGTGCATTCACGAGGGCGCCCATCAAACCATTCTACCAATCTTGGCCGCGAGGCAGCTATGTAGCTGCCTCGCCTCAGACACGATCACATGGTCGTGTCGCCACGGGGTCGATCGGGATCTCGAATTCGGCTCCCGACGTGCCGCTTTCTCTCCTAGCCACTGGATGGCGCTGCAGGCGCCCCGTGGCGGGCGAGGAGAAACCTCCTCGCCCATCGATCGATATATACTCGGTGGGCCAGGGGGCGAAGGCCTCTTAGAACTTCGGACGAGACCGAGACGCAGGCAGGTGGGTGGCGACCGGATCTAGCATATCGCGGGACACGAGGCCTGGGGGCCTTCTTTGTGTTTAGCTTAACGTGCGTTTGTAAATATTTGTGTAATGTCGCTTGTATTTGTAGTTTAGTTTGAGTGTTTTCTAGCGTTGTGTTTTTATTGTACCAATAAACTGGGAGCGGAATCCCGCTCCCGTGAAAGAACCAGGCTGGACTCGGGTTGTTGACGGACCACGTAGGAAACGGCGAATCGGCGGCGGTACGCGAATTCCTACAAGCTCCGACAAGGGCGTTGCATGTGCGGAAAGTCTAAAGTTCCTCGATGCTTTGCGGCATAGTCGGACTGCTAGTGAGATGTTGAAATGGAAACAATGCACGCTTGGTGTAGGGAAGCCCATTGTGCAGCCTGGAAGCTGTGCCACCTGCATCTCCGCATTGTACGCATCTGCTCCGTGGAAGTGTGTCGCGCAGTCTGTGGTTGCACCGCACTCTTCAGTGCATTGCACTGCGTGTATTGCAGGGAAGCGTGTCCGCGTTTTGGCCGCATTGCATGTGCGTGCTGCAGCGAGGTTTTGCCACAGTCCAGGGCAGTGCTGCATGCTCGACTGCATTGTGTGCCGCAGGGAAGCGTGTCGGCGTACCCGGTGGACGAGGCGCAGGCGCGAGACAGCCGGTGGGACGAGGCCAGCCGGCTGACGGTCCGCTCCACCACCAAGCCCTGCCCCATGTGCCGCACGCCCACCGAAAGGGACGGTACGGCCACATCCCCTTCCGCCTTTCTCGTGATATCAAAGAGGGACCGATTGGCCTTGCATTGGGCTGAGCTAATTTTCCTAGAGGTTGACTTGGGATTGGAATTCTGAGTAGCAGCCTGCGAGCCAAACCCCTCTTGCTAAAATTTCTAAGGAGTCTAGCAGATGCTCTTCAAGCACACAATTTGTCATCACTGTTTTAGCCCTATTTTAGCGCGAGAAAGCATCACGCTGATGAGCAATTATGGGCCGAACACGCCCTGACCAATTTGAGAGTACTGTTGCAAGAATAAAAGAGAAGCGGGAGAGGTTGTTTGAAGGATCCCTGTTTCCCCATGCAGGTGGCTGCATGCACATGATCTGCAGCCGGTCCCAGTGTGGCTTCCAGTGGTGCTGGCTCTGCCAGACGGAGTGGTCTCGCAACTGCATGGGGGCGCACTGGTTCGGCTGATGGACAAATTGTGCCAGTCTCCTGCCAAGGCGTGCAGTGTTTGACCAATTTCTGCGCAATGGAGGAATATGTGTGGCGTTAAAAAGCCAACATACTGGGCAGACGCTCGGGTGGCGAAGGGGACGACAAAAGAACCAGGCGTTGGGGGGAATACTAGTCAACAAAATAACATTCAGCATCGCCTAAAGAACGCCAAGCACAAGTTGGACTGGAGTGCCGCACTAGCATTGGGCTAGGACTCGTACTCTCGCCAATTGAACGCCAGTCCTTGCAAAAGCAGCAGCCTTTTGGCGAGGTGAATCGCCATACGCACTCGCCGACGTCTCGGGTGAGCGTTGCCGGTAGCTTGCATCGGACGACTGGGCAACATCTTGTCACTCTCCTGTTCAGCCCCTAGTGCCTTGCTCTGGCTGGGGAGTTCCCCAGAGGGCCACTTTTAAGCTAGCAAAATTAGCGGCAACATTTTGTAATATCTTATAGCTCGTCACATGCAACATTTTTTAGAAATAGAAAACTTTAAAGAACCAGAATGTCGAGAGTCGGGGGCGTATCCTTCTGGTAGGTTGCCTCTTAGTCACTCGCTTTAATTAACGTAAGGAATAGGCAGTCTCATTAAGACTATTCCTATTGCTGCGATATCTACCGATTTTATAAGATGATTCTTATTATACCCTAAAAAATAAATTTTCGGGGGGGGGGGATGCAAGTTGTTTCACAGGCCCAACTTTTAGGGATCGTGGCTTTTGCCTAGAGTTCTTAATGTGGGTTAATTACACGACTTATTCATGGAATGACAATGGACAGTTAAGTTCTTAATATGAGGTGATGCCGACCAACAAAGAATGTCAGACTGCATTTTTTCCCAATAATACACTTAAAAGAGAATATAAGTGTTGTGCAAATATTCCAATAGTAGTTTCAAATACAGTGCAACCGATTTACAACGATACCACATATAACGATGTACCGCTTATAACGATCAGTTCCTAGAGTTTCTAGACTGTAAATGATCAGTTTCTAGTCCAGATACAACGATAATCGGTTATAACGATTGAAATTTTGGGTTTTCTCATTATCGTTATAAGCGGGTCTTGAATTATATTTCTTTATTTATATTTATCGGCACGTTTTCTTAACCGTTAGTATGCGTATATGATTTTTAATGGTGATTTTATATCTGGAAATATATTTCACATATCTCCCCTAGAACAGAAGTTACGGCAAAATATCATATTCCAGTTAAGTAACTTCTTACGGGTCGTTATAATAATTTCTTGCTAAAACTTTTTTCTTTTTTTTTTTACGACATGCAGCGAGTTGCAAGGGTCCACCATACGCCCTAAACTTAATAGAATCTTTATGACGCTAGTTTTTGACCGTAAATAAACGAGACCTGAAAGCAGGCGAAATCTGGCCGTAATTAGTCAGCATTTTAGCTAATTTTAATCCATTGGCTCTAGGAAAAAAAACTAAAGCTTTAGGATGCAGTTTAGTTGTGGCTGAGAAGAACGATAGCAAGTTGACTGGTTTTCATTAATGCAAACATACAAAAGTCCATAAGGCAATGACACCTTATAAGAAAGACAAAGTTGAGAGAATTGCATTTGAAGTTTCTTTTATGTTGGAACCTTTACTTATGAATGTTTAGAAAAAAAAGAAAGCTTTAGGATGCAGTCCGGTTATTATTTAACACAAAATTACAAAGTTTTCTGGAAATTGTTTATGCCAATGTATTCAAAATGGCAATTGAAAAAACACAAGGTCTCTTATGTTATCCCTAACACGACTTGAAGGCGAGAGCCCAAGCGCCGATGTAAACGTGATAGCGAACCTTGGAAGACAGTGCGCTCTCTGACGACACACTTTTGGCGTCGTTTCATTGGTACCTTTTGTTTTGGTACGTTTCGTGTCGCCAACGTGCTTTCGCTCAAGGACTTTGAAGGTCGACTGAAATAGTACAGAGAATTACGTTAAGCGTTTTGTTGGCTGCGAGTGTAGGTTCACTTGTGTCCTGGGCAATAGTCCTGGGTCCTGCCGGTCTTGTGCCTCTTGGCCGTCTTCTTCTTCACCTTCTCACCCCGTGCGAGCCTTGTCGGCATTGCGGAGCCTCTGCTTGTCCTCCTCGAGGCTCCTGCATGTTAGACAGTTTTCAGTGTTGTAACCAAGCTGCCCTGCTGGTCTTTGGCATGCCCTGCGACAGCAATGTAGGCTCTCAATGGCGTTCTGTGTCATGCCATCACTGCAGCGCTCCAGGAGGGCCTGGTCGCCCAGCCTCCGAAAGACCAGCTCGTGCTGCGCAAATGAAGCCTGGTAGAAGGTTCTCGTGTGTTGTTGGCTCCTCGTGGTTAGCCAGTGTGCGGTTGTAGGAGCATAAAGAATTGTCTCCTTCAGGACAGTGGCTGTGGTCTGGGGCTTGGTCCTGTCCATGTCATGTGTAACAAAGTTGCCTGTGGGTCCTCAATGCGTACGCATAGCGCTTGCAATCTTTTTAGTCTTGTCCTGGGTCAGCTTCACTTTTCCTCCGAGTCTCCCCTTGTGCCTTCTCTACCAAGGTCTCCCCCATCCGCACATGGCACAGGCAGTCCTTCTGCTCGGTCTCGGAACAGCCATAAATGCCCTCCTGCGTCAAAGCATGGAAGCCATCTCCGTCAGAGAGACGTGTAACGCAGCCAATTCTTCCCCAGAGAACAGGATTGGGGCTGCCTCGGCTTCCATTCGTCCAGCATTGCAGTCAGTGTTCTCGAGGCACTTGTGATTCAAAACCCAGCCAGCATAGCGGTCGTCATCTGGGTCAGGTGCCCACCAGCAGCCCCTGGCAATCTCACACTTTATTCTCTCGCTTACTTGTGCAGAGCAGTATCGCTGGTATAGCTAAACCTCACCGACCTTCCTCCCTCCTCCTTCTGTGGCCGCTGCACCATCTCTTGGGCCCAGCACGAAACGGCTACAGCGATCGCCCGTGCAATCCAACGGGTGCAGCCCTCACTAGGTGCATGCATCATCTGTGCACTTCCCCTAATAGTCCCCCCCCTTAATCCAGTACGTGTAGAGTTCCAAGAGTCCTGGTATTGCGCAAGTTGGTCCACTTTGGCCAGACCGCATACGCAGCCCGTGGTTGGACGTTGCAGTTTAGAAACATTGCGCCAGAGTCTAGCCACAACCACAAAAGGTCCGGAACGTCTAGGGGTAGAGTTCATTGCTTAGGGCAGGGGTCTCAAACACGTGGCCCGCTACTCGCTGGGACGCGGCCCACAGGCAACCGGCTACGAGTCCTGGTGCCCATGTCTCGAGCGTTAGAAATGTCATGCCCTGTAGTGATCTCATCTCGTCGATTTTCACTCAAAAAGTAGCTCCGCTTTTTTAGCGTATTCACATAGTTTATACTTATCTGTGCTCTTTTGTGCTTTGTTTTTTTTGTTTCCCAGCTTTTTGTAATGAGCAACAATTCCGCTCCTAGGCTGCAAGCACGAGCTCTTCTTTGAAGAATGCATCTCGGCTGCGCAAACTCTTGATCAGCAGGATCAACTGCCAAAGATAAAACTACAAGCCCAAGATTCTCGCTTTAAAAAAAAAAAAAAAATCACAGTTAAAAGACAAGTACTTGTTCAGAGTGTTGTAATAAAAATAATGAGCCATTCCACTTCGTGGAAGTGGATGACCAGCGACGTGACACACAATTTTGAACAAAGGTACAAACACATTTATTGTCTCGATCGGAGGTCATCGTGACGAAAGGATAAATTACCCAAGCATCAAGAAGGATGCAGGGAATGGTGTTCCACGCGCCGCACGTTCCGGCGTCTGCAGCAGTAACTGTTCTAAAGCAAAAGCCTAAAACAAATCTTGCACGTGCGTTCGTCATTGCTTGATTTGGTTATTTACTTTGAATCTTTTATACGGGGAAGGTGCGCGTGCGAGCGTAGAGTTTTTGGTCACGCACACGAAAAATCTACGGAACCCTAGCCATAAACAGCTTCGCTGTAAAATCCTCAGGAAACCAAGAACTGCCAAATTAACCTATCGTTTTTTAGAGACACGTTAGCTGAGTGAATTGAGTAGCGGGAAAGAAAGCATACTTGCTCTCGTGTTCTATTAAAAATGCCAGCATGTATGTCAATTTAATTCTTGTTATCACATCAGGTCAGGAGGACGAAGTAGTCGTATAAAGAAATCAAATCTAAAAATGTCACTGGAAAGACAGAGTTTACAAAAAGCATAGAGCACAAGGTCTCTTCTCTTTAAAGTACTTTGAACACCCTCCGTTCCTCCTCTCTCCTTACGTTGGCCCTCGACCTTTCCAGTGTGGGTTATCTGGCACTTACACTCAAATGAATTTGAGGCCACTGGCTTAGTGTGCGCAAATCACGGACCACAAAGTCACCCTCAGCAAGGTTGCACGGCTGTCGTGTGGCATCGTGGTGCCGCTGAATCTCCCGTGCTCTGGTCTGATGCTGCCTTGCAAAGGCAAGTCCATCTCTGAGATGCTGGCTGAGCTCTGCGGCGTACGCGTGGGAAACCGGGCCTTTGGATGTTCCTGCAAGGGTGTGAACTCCCAGGGCTCGTGGAGCCCACGACTGTAGCACAGGAAGGCAGGTGTATAGCCAGTCACCACGCTCTCCGCGGTTCTCGCGGCGCATGCCACAATTCCCTGCTTCACTGTAGCATTATGTTGCTCGACGGTCCGGCCCGCTGGTCTGTAGGGCACGGTGTGGTGGTCCTTGATGCCCCAAGTTTTCTACGCCCTTCCACAACTCGCTGATGAATGGCTTGCCATTGTCGCTGGAAATGCTCGGAGGAACGCCACGGTGGTAGAAGATGTCCACCATCCTCTCCACAATGGCTCGGGACGTCGGTGAACTTGTCGAGAACAATCAGGATGTGCTTGTTCTGCCGTGCTGTGGTGGGGAGAGGTCCAATCATGTCAACACTTAAGTGCTCCGTGGGGTTTTTTGCCCACGAGCTGTCCAGGAGACCCTTGGGCTTTTGTCGGCGTGGCTCGAAGGCCTGTCAAGAGTTGCACGACCGGATGTAGCGGGATATGTCGGCCTGCATTCCAAGCCAATCGAATCTCTCTTGGACGCATCGGAGTGTTTTGAAGTACCCTGCGTGGGTGCTGGATGGATAGTTCTGCTCCATCTGCAGAAGCAACGTCCCCAGGTGCAGAGGTAGCCAGGGGACCCTGGCATCCCGTCCCGTATACATCAGGAAATCAATGGTGTCGATCTCGTTGCTCTCTGCTAGGTCTTGTATCGTGCGCGCTTCCTTAGCCTCTGACGGGAGCGAGTCTGGTTTTAGTAACTGGAGTAATGCTCTCAAGCAGTCGTCTTTAAGTTGCTCTGTCACCAGCCTGTTTGCGTCTCGTGCCTTTAATGTTGTTTACGAGATTCCGCTAACGTGCGGGCGCGTGTATATTGGACAGACTGGGTGGTGTTTTAGTGAAAGGGCGCATGAACATTGTCTAGCGGTTCGTAACAAAGCGGGGGGACACCTTGCAGTACACTGCATGTGGTGCGGGTGTGATCCTGTTAGAATTAACAAAATTTATTAAAAGAGCAACTAACAGGACTGAGAGGGAAATAGTTGAAGCGTATTTTATAAAGTGCTCAGGTGACAACTGTGTCAGCACGCCTTCGATTTTAGATTTTACTAAATGAGAAACAAGTTTCTTTTCTAGATGGTCTTGTGCAGTCACGTTGCGCACTGATACGAATGTTTAAATTATTGTCATTTGTTGTTTGTGTTTATGGGTTGCTTTTATCAGATGTGGTTGGCATGATGGGAAAGAGCGTTCACGCATGTGTGCTGTGTGGTTTGCCTCGATTAAATCACTTGAAAGTTAGTGCCAGTCCGTGTTGTATGTGTCTCTCCTTCGTCCGTGTTTTTTTGCACTTTTTACTCCTCTAGATCACAATGAACCAACTAGCCCAATCTAAAGTTTTAATTCTGTATAATGGGACTCGGCTCGTCCACCTGAATCGGGAACCAATCCTCCGCGACAAATGGTGAAGCAGCGTCTGCCGTGGGCAGTGGGCAACGACTTAATGCGTCTGCAGGGATGTTCAGCGTTTGATAGTGCAGTTGAAGCCTTGCAATCGCAGGACCCATCTTCTGACCCTGCTGGATGTCTGTTCTGTGCTGAACATCCGAGCGAGAGATGCATGATCGCAGTGGATCTCAAAATGGGTGAATTCTACGTACGTGCAAAACTTGTCCAGAGCCCAGACCACTGCGAGGTATTCAAACTCCTGAACAGTGTAGTTTCGTTCAGCGTCATTCAGAGTTCTGCTAATGAAGGAGACTGGCCCGAGTTGACCATCGTGTTCTTGCAGGAACACAGCGGCGATGCCGATGGCATCCGTCTCGATGACAAAAGGGCGGTTGAGGTCGGGCAGACAAACCACCGCTTTTTCTTCTAGCCGAGACTTCAGGGACCTCAAGACGATCTGTTGTGGCTGCTTTTATGTCCGGGGGGCGTTTTTCCTAAGCAGCGTTGTTAGTGGTTTTGCGATGTATGAGAATCTTGGGATAAAGTTGCAGTAATACCCCACTGATCCCAGAAACGCCTGCAGCTGCTTGACGGATGTTGGGCCGGAGTAGGCCTCAACAGCTCGCACCTTTTCAGGATCGGGCTGACATCTTCCCGGGGATATCAGATGGCCGAGGAATTTGAGGGACCGTTTGCACACTTGCACCTCCCTTGGGTTGATTGTGAGCCCTGCTTGGGCGATCTGGTGCAGCACGTCCTGCTTGATGTGGTCCTAGAGGGATTCGGAGCAGACCGAGACGTCGTCAAGAAATGCCATGCAGTGTTTTATTCGCTCGAGGACCTTGTCCATGAGGGCCTGAGAAATAGCTGGGCCTCCTGCCATACCGAAGGGCATTCGCTTGACTTGAAATGTACCTTGGTGGCAGAGAAAAGCTGTCTTGGGCATATCGTGTTCAGCCACTGGGATCTGGAAGAACCCTTGGGACAGGTCCAGGCAGTTGGGCAGGGACCCAGTCTGTGCAAGTCCTGCTCAAGCAGTTATCCAACACATTCATCGATGATAGCCCTTTTCTCAGCGTTCACCGGTCTCATTTTGCAGTGGACGGAGGAACTGTTCCCAGTGTTGATGCTATGTTGAGTCAATGAGGTACATTGAGGCCATGCAGTGAAGAGCTGATCATGGTCCCTCAACACTGCTGCTATGCGTGGATCCATTTCTGTGGGGCAAACGGGGTGCACGCTAGGCTCACTGTGTTCTTCAGCAGGGGCAGCAACCTGTTTGGGCACGGTGGAAAGACCCTCCAAGGAGTACACTGTATGAGCTTGGAGCAGGCGGAGCTTCTAAGATGTTTTGGGAAATCGTACGAGCTGCTGTATTTCTGTACCCCCAGGGCCACATGGATAGAGATATTCGTGCGACCAAGTATCACGTCTCGGCATAGGCCCGGCATATGAGTGATGAACCAACGAATCCGGCACCTGAGGGACTGGGTGGTGCTGGACCATCCCGTCGCTAACCGGAGGGAGTGGGCTTCCTCTCCGAGTCCTGCACCTGTCTTTCAGGCTGCAGCCACAGCTGGGTCTCCAAACGAACTGATGCTGGATCTTGTATCCAAGAGGGCATGAAAAATCCTGTCTCCTATGATGAGCTTGAGTAAGGGCTCCTTCCCTCCGGCTGTTGCTGTCACTTGTACGACAGTCTCGTAGACGCTAGCAGGGGCAGCCTCTAAATTCACCTGTTTCCTCGCTGGCTGCAGCGGTAACAGCGGGGCTGGTTGCGTGATCTTCCCATGCCACAGTTCCGAGCCGCATGCGCCTCCGCAGCGCTGGCACTGCTGGTGCTCCCTGCTGGTGTGTGCCGAGGCCCACGGCTGGGTCTACTGCGGTGTTGGTTGGGACATGGGCTGGTATGGGGCCACGACTGTCGGTGCCTGGGCCTGGAAGGTCCACCGCAGTAGTTGCTACGGTATGGGCGGGAAAAGAGCAGGGGCCAGCTGCAGGGTCTTGCAGTGGGATGCCAGCACCGCTGCTGGGTGCAGGGGCCACCGTGGCTGGGGACCGATGCCGGCAACCACTGTTGTTGGAGTTGGTGGGTGGCCTTGGGCCAGGGCAGCAGCATAGGGGTTGACGCCGGCGCGTAGCCGTTTTGGGGTGACTGGATGGTACTCGACGAAGGCGAGATCCTTGACCTTCTGGTCTGTTCTTGCTGGTGGCGGCAGGGGGGGGTGGGGGGTGGTGGTGGGGGGGCTGGTCGCGCAGGTTCACGAAGGTCATACCCTCGCACAAGTCCTGGAACCTGGGATGCATCTTCCTGCAGACCCTCGCAACCTTGTCCAACTCCGACACGGTTTCGCCTATCCTGTCAAAATACTCCGCGATGGCACGGATAAAGTGGCTCAGGTTCTCCTGCGGGTGCTGGGTTCGATACTACTCGAGCTGCTTCTTTAACCAATGTTTGTAGTCGACGGAGGCAAACTTGGCATGGAACTCTTTGGTGAATGTGTCCCAGTCTTGAAACCCGCCGGAGAACCGCCACCAAAGCTTGGCAGTGCCTTCCAAGGCGGCGGGAAGCACCTGGCAAACGCGCCTGTCACCTTCGATTCCCACGACCAGGCAGAAATTTTCTAATCTCTTGAGGAACTCACTGGGGTTCTGGTGGTCTTCGTATCCGTCAAACTTTGGCAACTGGATATTTCCGCACTTCCACGGCGTCGGTTGCGCCGGATCCGTTGCAGCGCATTCATCGGCGTGTTTAGCAGCGGGTCGCGGACGGTCGCTGCTACTCTTTCACGGTCTAGGGGAGTCCCTTCAGTCAGGCTGAGCAACTGCACAACTACGCTGGGTGGGGTCGCTTGATTCATACTCTGGGTGGGCACAAAGAACCCAAAGAAGCTAAATGTCGGTTCCACACTTGTCGAAGGTCCTGGTCTGAGGGATGAGCCCCCACTTGTGACGTACCTCGTCGCTGGTTGTCTCGGTCAGTCTCGCTTACACACTTTATTCTCTCGCTTGTGCGCAGCGGTATCGGCGGTATCGCTAAACCTCGCCGTTTCTCACCGACCTTCCTTTTTCCCCTGCTTCCTCCCTTGTCCTGCCACTGCGCCATCTCTCAAGCTCAGCGCGGAACGGCTACAGCGGTCGCTCACGCAATCCAACGCATCATCTGTGCACTTCCTCTAATAGAGTATACTGTGAACCATGAAGGTTTCAAAATTGTAATTTCTGAAAAATGACATTTTTAGCGATTTTTTACTATTTTAAGACTCGCGTCGCCCCTTAAGATGAACTGCAATATTCATATTTGTGGAAGTGTTGATTGCGGCAGGTTAGCCTGTTGAGTGCACTCCTTACCGAGCACCGATTAGAGCACTGCAGAGAGGCTACACGAGCCTCCGCTGGTGTAGCCTCTCTGGAGTACACCGGTGCTCGGCAAGAAGTAGGAATGGGGCGAGTACACGGAAGTATGATTCTGACTGTTTCGGAAGTTTTTTCTAATTTCTCGATACGAATATTCGGAAGATTCATTGTTTTGGCAGATCCATCGTTCGTCGGTGAAGTGGCGAAGCCAAGCCGCCAAGCTGAGTCATGGGATTTTATTAATCAATTTTGGCTTATTTACGACGTTACTGAAAGAAATAAAGAAGTTGCCCGTTGTTTTGTTTCAGCGTATCCAGATGGTGCGCACAATTGTTTATTTCATCATTGGCGTCAAATACCGTGCTCAACATTTGAGCGCTTATTTTATCACTTTCAACATTTCGTATATGTATTTCGAACGCAATTTGCTGTTTCCATACTTCGAAGCCTAATCTGTCGTCAGCGATATACATGCGCAATAAATATATCTGGGTAAACGAAGAATCCGTCGCTTTTTCTAAGAGACTTTAGATGCCTGCACAGAGCAGAGCAGCACCAGCAGTCAGTGCTGCTATAATTACCACTTTTCACGCTAGAAAACCGCACAGATATTGCTGCGTGCTCCTTGTGCTGTTGGTCCTGATTTCAAGATATATTTAGCAAAGATGCAAATCCTGGATGTACTTGTTGTATTCTGCATGAATACTGTTTCCAAGCAAGTTTATATAAACAATAAAGTTTTAGTGCACTCGCTGCTTATTTTCTGCACACAGTGCCAACAATTTCGAGAGGAATTCTAGCAGCAGTCGCCCCAATCAAAGATGAGTTTTTCCAGGAACAGTTGCAACGCTAAATGCTCTCCGAGTATACACAGGTTGGGGGGCAGGCAAGGCACCCAACGGCCACAGGTGCCGCTTATATTCGAGTCTCATTGACGATATGGTCTGGCAATATTCTGAATCGGGACGAATCGCCACGAGATTCGGTAAATCTTTCGAATCTCTGTTCGGGAAAAATTTGCCCCCCATCGCTCACAAAAATATTGACACCATATATGAGAGCGGCAATCGTGCAGTGACCAGTATCGTTTATAGTAGATGTCAAGTCGTTTTGATCCAAGATTTAAGGTGCGAAAATACGCTGGAATGTGGCGCTGCTGCATCTTTGAGCCAACAGCTAATGTGACATGAAGCCAGTCTGTTCAAACTGGGTGTATCTTTTGGGCACATTAAACTTGTTTAGTGAATCTTGAGGAAAGGATTTCCGATTGAAACTACTAGTTTCCAATGCCAAGCAAGTTTTTAATTTAAACGATATCTTTGTTGGAAATGCACTGTATGCTAAAGTATTTACTTTGTGCACCTTCAGGGCCTAAGGCATTAAAAACGGGAGTGGTCAGTCTAGTGGTCAAGTAATAGAGTGCAGTAATATTTGCTTTCTAAATACTAAAATGTTGTCTGTCCATCCGCGGGAAATTCAGGTCTTGTGAACCTAAATGCCAATTCAGTTTCCCCACTAAATTTAGCAAGAAAATGGATGTCACGTGACATGACATTGCGAGACCTATGCACCAATTCAGTTTCTCCGCTAAATTTGGCTGGTGCGTAGGTCATGTGACCTACGCACCAGGTCAGTTTCCCCGCTGGATTTGGCGGAGAAATAAAAATATAGGTTCTTCAGTCCCCGAAACAACAGTCTAATGCCTCGTCCGTCGCCATCAGATTGCATCTGATGGCGAGGGATGAAGACATGTGCGGCAGCTACTCCAAAAAGATTTTGGCAAACAACAATAGACCCTTTTCAAAAATCCCAAAAGCCCGCGCACGCCACGCCACGAATAATGGGAGTCCTCGGTACGCCCCTCCCAACGTCTCTCCTCCCACTACCACGTGGCATACGCGAGCAGGTGCAGGTTACCACGGCAACAACGTTTGAGCAGCTGAGTCGGACGAGCAACAAGCCAACGGCTGCTCATCCCTCTCCTTTGTACCGGCTCTGTCGTCTGCTGCACTAACGCTTTGTCGAACCTGGTCGGAACCTGCCACGGTTGCGGTGCAGAATAAGTGGATTCGGTGACACTTCAGTACGTGAAGCTACGTTACGACGAATAACATTCAAATAAGTTCACCTGTCTCAATGCGTTTACGCTGCCCTAGTTACAGTACGCCGCCAACGATGTACGACTCTGCGGATGGGTGGGATAGCGGCTGCTGGCGGTAGCTGCCGGGACGTGCACGCAGTCGCAACAAGAAAGGGCGTGATATGTACCGAGGGTTCCCAAAATTCCCTGCCGTCGTGGCACTGCGTTTTGCAACAGGTCTATTCCTGCACTGCTCGGGCATCTGTGGTCGGCGCTTCCATTGCCGGTGCATCAACGTCGCGCAACGTTGCTCATGAAAAATGGGTCAAGCACGTACAAATGTTCGTCCTGCACGAAACAGAAGGGTGACGAGGACAATGCTCCGAGTGCCGCCCCCTCCCATCTCGATCCCGTGAGTGCTAAATTTCTATGTGACGGCAGCAATGAAGGTGACCTTCGTGAACTTATAATCATTCTTCTGAACGAGATTGATGGTCTTTCGGCCGACGTCGAGTTGAAGGTCGATAACAAATCCCTCCGTGTGCAGCTAGCGCAAAACAATGCCTTGCTGCGGAAATCTCTGCCCTACGTCCCTGGGACCGCGAGTGGCTCTTCTTGAAAACGTTTTCGTCAGTTGTGCATCTGCCTCATGCTCAGAGGCGGAGGCAACTAACATTGGCGCTACGACAAAACCCGTAGAATGCATGGGGCCCTGGACCCGAAAAGGCGCATTTGATGCCGTCGGCCGACTGTGGACAATCAAGGCTAGAGAGCAGGCTGACTGTTGTCCCTCGTCCAGCCAGGAAGCGTGCTCTTTTCGTCTCAAGACTGTCCCCCACAACGACGTCTGTGGGGTCATCGAGGAAACCTTGCAAGTCGGTTCAGTGCACAAAACTCCCCTCCAAGTACGACACATCTTTCCATGTCTCTGTGGACTGCTTTGACTTAATTAACGATTCAAAGGTCTGGCCATCTGGGTGTCTCTTTCGGCCCTTTCTTGGAGCATTGAAAACTAGACCGGACGACACATCGATTCCATTGAGGAAAGAAGGTATTTGAACATGTCAAATCTCTCCCACGAAAGTGCGACCGTGTACTACCAAAATGTTTGCGGTCTTCGAAGTATATCGGAAAGGTTTCCAGCTAACGGGAATGCGAATAGCTATGACCTTTATTGTCTTACAGAAACTTGGCTGCATACAGAAATTCCATCCTCCGAGTATTTCTGTGAAAACTATAACGTATATCGCCGTGACAGGAACCCTGTTAAATCCGGCAAACGTTTTGGAGGTGGGGTTCTGACTGCTATAAATATTGAATTTGTTTCTTTTTGCCGAAACCTTGAAGATTATGAAGAATGCGTGTGGGATTGGAGTTGCCGATGAAGGATCGAACCAATTTGCTAAATTGGCAACTACTGCTTTCCACTACGATTCAGCGCTTCGCAGTTCCAACACTATTTTAGTATGCTTGAGGCAAAACTTGATCCCTGCTGTTATCGCATTCTTCTTTTAGGAGACTTTAAAGGAGTCATGAAACGCTTTTTCAACTTTTTCGTGTTTAGCTTTCCTCCTCAACTCGTAAATCGTGCATATTGTACCTTAGAGTTCAAGACGACGGAAAGGGAGGAGTCCCCTTTTGCTCTCGTTTGTGTACCCGGACACAGCCATTCTGCCCCTAGAAGATTAGCTTGTCGCTCCAAATTCAGACAAAAGTTGCTTTCCCCACCCCTGTTCACCCCCAAGCTGACAGTGCTGTGGAAGCTACGGTGCTCCTTGGGCCAGCCACACTTTTGTGGCTGATTGGCCCGGCAAGCGCGTAGCTTCCACCGCAATGTCAGCTTAGGGATGAAGGGAATAAGTGAGGTTCGGTGTCGCGTGACGTGCGTTTGGGCCCGGTGACGCGCTGCGGGGACCGCGGATGTATCACAGTGAAAACGCAGAGAGCTTACGAAGGGAAGGAGGTACGAAATAGTCCGCTGCGTTTTCAAATTTTTGTACCGAAAGTCAGGCTTTTGACTTTCTATCTTTTTTCTTTTGGCCCACTGAATAATGTGCTATTAGTAAAATCCCAATCTAAATTGATTTATTCCAGCCCAAAATTCGTTTCATGGGCCCTTTAATCTTCCTGGTGTTCACTAGAGCTCCCAATGTGTCGATAACACGAGCCACGATACGGCAGAAAAGGCTCGTGTCTTATTTAGTTCCTAAGCTTCAACTGCCTTTTACAACTAAATACAGTCGAATCTCATTAATTTGAACACGCTTAATTCAAACTTTCAGTTTATTCCAACTGACGCTCTGGTCCGGTCTACTATATGTATTTCAATGCGCGAAAATGCCCGGTAATTTGAACGCTTAAACGTCCGCGCCGGTTAATTAGAACACCCTGCGCTGCCGACCATGCCCTCGGGAGCGGGCTAACTCACGCGGCGGCGCCTCCGACCCAGCTGTGTCGCCATCTCCAGTTCCAAGTAACCATGACAACTGATCACGTGGTGACCTCGAATGCTGCGATGAGTGGTGCAGTGCCCTCTTGCACAGTGACGATGCTGCGTTATTACGGCCGCCGTTTTTTTTGGGCTACAAGTCCAGGTTAGATAGACTAAACTTGCAATCACTGGAGGCTCGTCGCACATTTCGTGATTATGTATTTTTATAAAAAACTGCCCTAGGCTCGTTTCTCTGCTTTCTATACATGTCCCTCAAGTAAACTGTCGACACCGCAACATGTTTTACGTGCAAGACATATGTTCAGGGGAGACATGGCCTGGGAGGGTCAACTTTTGAACTATTGTCTCAAATTGATTCAAACTTTCAGGGTGCATTGAACCCCATTAGGATTGATGACTTCTAAAGTTTCAGTCTTATAGGCCAATTCTACAACATACTATGCTTAACCAGCTCAAGAAAAAAGTTACTTTATTAGGAAATGTATTTAAGAAAAATAATAATTGCAATCCACAAAATGTTTGGTTAAATGTGAAGTAGAATACCCATAGTGCGAGTTAAGGTAAAAACTAATTGTAAAAAAAATGCAATTCTAGAGAAAAACAATGACACCCAAAAAGAGCGAACGATTTTAACAAATTTCTGAGTTTTAAAATATTCAGTTTTTGTCACGAAGAATTCAGCTTTTCCAGACTTTTTGTTCCTCAGGAAATTTCAGTCCAGGACACCACTGAATGAAATCTTCACACTTTCAAAATGTCCAATGATACATTTTCTCATACCGCATTTCTTGCCAAAAAAAGAAAATGAGAAAAATGCATTTGAAGTTTCAACTTTATTTTTTTTTCTTTTCTGCGAGTCTGAGGTAGGCAAAATTCACCTGGGTCATTGTTAGCACCTTCCTCTTTGAGACTTCCCCTGGCAATAGCTACCAGTTTGCGTTGTTTGTAGGCACGCTAGCTTTTGTAGCAGGCATTCCCTGACAGATAAACTGGCAAGAACTGAGAGGCAAATCACAAGAGCAGCAAAGCAGGAATAGGATCTCAAGTGGAAGATTCTGTAAAAGGGTGTTACTGAAGATGACACAATATCACGTCACCGGGAAGGACCAATCATAAGCCCTGTTTCAGGTCTCAACCAATAAGATTGCTCTACTAAATTTTCAGAATTTTTTCTGTTTCAATGTATTGGGTCCTCCTGGCCATTGATACTTGTAAACTTGGAAAGCTTCTACGGGCTAAATCTAGAGTAAATGGCACTTCCAATGGGTTCAAGATGTTCTGGCTATGTTAAATGAGTATCAAGCAGCGCTAAATAAAAAAATGCCAAAAACCTGCTCCCGGTGACTCGGAGGGCTGCCGACATGTCTAAAATAGTTTATTGCGAGATAAATCCCGCATGTTTATAAATGAAAGTTTCTGAAACCATTCTTTGGAAGTTAATATAAACATGAACGTATCATTTTTGCAAAAAACATTTTTTTCCGAAAAATTTGAATTGCGAGGCCATGTCCCCCTTTAATTTTCCCCAATTTTACGAATTCAGAGCAATTTTAACGCACTGAGCTCGGTGGTTGACGTTTTCGAAAGTGAGTGGGATTTTAAAAGCTCCCTAACCATTCCACATTTACTAACATCAGTGTTTGGGTTTTATATGTGTTCTGCCATTATGTGCATGTGTTTTCTTTTTAAAGTGTATGTTGTGCGTGAGTTGGCTGTTTCTGGACATAAGACAAATAAAGGTTGTTGCCAATTTTAGTAAATTGGCCTCTGGTTATATATTAGCTGCGACATTTTTAAACTGTTGGTGATTTTTGATTGGTACCATTGGTACAAGAAGGCGATTCCACTCTTCTGATGTGCATGGAAAAAAATATGTGGAAAAAGCATTAGTTCTGCACGTTGGAACTCTGTCCTAATTTGTAAGCCACGTTTTTTCGAGCAATGGAACATGTGTCTGTGCCTGCCAGCACTCACAATGGACACTGCCCCACCAGCTACATATTTCATCCTTGGCTGAAAAAAGAGTACTATGTGATATTTTACAATTTAATGTTGGTCTTAGCAGTGGTGGCAGGTGTTTACTCGTCAACTGTAACAATTCATTTTGAAGAACCACACCAAATATTGTTAACTGCAAAAGCAGATTTATTCATAAATGTAAAGCTGTAAAAACTATGTGCTCCGCAATTGTTCTGCAGCAGAGCGCATGTCCAGTGAAAAACATTAACGCGAGTGCTGGCCTAAAAACAGGGCCATTGCGGCGAAGTACCGATAAATTATGGCGCTAAAAATATTTACTAACGCCTGTCAATGTTTCCATGGTTTGTAACTGTGCAAAACCAACACAGTACTCTCAGCAACTAGCATAAAAGAGCACACCAAAGTGCGATTGTCAAAAAAACGGCCGTTGTGTGATGAGGTCAATGAACATGCATAAACTCTAAAATGGGATTAAAAGCAGTATGAAGATCCTTTTCCACAAACCACAAAAAAATACTTTTTTTTCAAAGTACTCAAAAAGGGAAGTCAGTACAGCGTGGGCGAAATGAATTGGACACACTTTAAACTGACCGCATAAATTGGTTTCTTAACTTATTGCACTGGGATTTACTACAGAGGTGCCTGAAGTTGGTGGAAGCTTTCGCTAAAATTGTGAAAAGATTGGCTCACCAGAGTAAATTGAGAAAAATCAAAAACTAGGTTTTCCCTATACTACTAAAAAGTATGTGTTACTGTGGCGCTTATTTGGGCCAAATGAAGCGAAGAATATTTAAGCCAATTCTATTTTCTTTCCATTTTACAAAGTTTTCAATCGTTTTCAATCAATAGCACACAACGATTTTCTGATGATTTTGAGATAACATAGATAAAGCCAGTTTTTATTTTCTTTCTTTTGACTCCGGAGGTTTCATGTATTCATACTCTCGATTAATGAATGCACCAGCTTAGAGCACCTCTGATAAGTCAAGAAACCGATTTATACGGTCAGGTTAAAGTGCATTCGATCCATTTCGCCCACGCTGTACTGCCAGGGGGCCTGCAAAAGCTCGACAAAAGAAAGAACCACGAGAGCTTTCCTGCGAACGAAAAAATTAATTTAGATAGAAAATTTTTGGGATGAAAGAATTGCACGTGGGGCCCAAAAATGTGATGCAGAGGAGTGCCCTTTTGCACTGGTCATATAAACTATGCAGCATATGACAAACAGCGTTAACATTTGTACTTTGCGAGGCAGTCAGTTTGAGCAGAAAATGGGAACTAAGATAAATGACTAGCACGTACCGCTTGGCGTGACTGTCCCCTTTGTGAGCCACATGTAATGCGGTACATTCCGAAGGCACCTTCAGGTAGGCAAGAACTTTCAGCCTTATACACAGCTGTCACGAGAGTCAAAAGAAAACTACCAGGAATGATAACAAGTGTGACTAGCAAAAACTAGCGGTTAGCAAGTTTGGCAGTTGCGAGCTCTTTCTTTGTAGCTGCCAAAATGGCACACCCAAAGGTGTCTGTCGAATTGAATTTTGCGAAGGAGTCCAGTTGGTGGGACGGTGTACGGCCACAGAGCCGAAGCTAGAGGTCGTCTGGGAAGGGCAACTCCGGCGTCTCCTGGTCCTCCTGCAGCCTCTCGATGACGATCGGTCCGTAAGGCTGGTCTTGCGACAGGTGCACCAGGTTTCGCTTGTGCATCCCTGCGGTATCGGAGAGTTTCATTGTCAGCATTTTATTTCGTGCGCTCACTAAACAGCCAAATCGCCTCCATTAGGATACACACAAAAAGGATTACCGTATTTACTCGCACAATGAACGCACTCGCCTAATGAACGCACCCGCCAAGTCGCCTCTCAAAATTTCGACTTTTTTTTTTTCACTCGCGTATTAAACGCACCCCCAACTCGGGCATCAAAATTTGGACCCCCTCCCCCCCCACGCGAGCGAAATGAAGGCACTTATTTATCCTGGTGCAGCGAGGTCGCGAATGCGAACAAAACTAAGGCCCCTGTATACGGAAAGGTAGCGCCATTTCCTCTTTCCCCCGCTCTTTCCTCCTCTCCGCAACTCGCTCCCTCTCCCATTCCGACGCTGGCGCCGCCAACGGTGTCCCTCCAGTGAGCGCCGCTGCAGGAGTCTGCTGGCAAATCCTTCCTATATCGGTGTTTTCCGCGCGATTTCGGCTCGCAGATGTCGTGTTTTTGTTCGAATATTAGTTACTGATGTCCCCGACACGTTTGCAAGTAGGTATGTCTGTTCATTGATTCACGTTTGGAGCAGGGACGCAAGCTTTGTCGAGGCTTCGGCTGAGCCGAAGACTCGTCTGCTTGGATCATTCGGCTCGAGGTCCGTTGCAATATTCCTCTTTGAAAACATTCTTAATATTGAACTGGACTGTGAAACACAACGTCCCAAAGGCTGAACTCCATGGAACGAATTATGTGACGAATAACTGGCGAACGCCGCCCCACGGCACGCTCGCTTTGCGCGCGACGTAGCAGCCACTGTGTTGATTCCACGCGCAGAGCAAAAGCCGTCGGGCAAAATTCGTCGGTTATTCGCAGCATATTCGTCCCATGGAGTTCAGCCTTAATTCCGCTGTCTTTTCAACATGCGGTTGTCAAATCGCTTAGCGCGAAATAACACTTGTTTCTGTTATTGAAGCGAGTTGCCGTCCTGCTCGTTTCCAAAACAGTCTATTCCTTTTCGTTTCTGCCTTCACACGCCGAAGTGATGAGGCTAAAAAGGTTAATGAGCGTTTTGTGGGCGCTCGCAAGTAATTTAGTAACGCAGGGCGAGCACTAAAATTCCATAAGTTTGATCCAAGTTCGTTCTAGAACTCTGTATGCTTGCTATAAAGTGGCTTGGTTAGTTTAGTCCGATGTTGGTACGCTTGACGTGTGCCCGTGAAATTGATGAACGTGGCGATTTGCTCACTTTGAATGCACTGCTGTTTCGCAAGGGTGACAATTTTTATTTTGATCTGGGAGGGTTCATGCGTACCAGAGGCCGAAGGCCCGTTCTAATTGGCTTAATGAGTTCTAAATTAATAGATGAAGCAAATGCAACCAGACAAAACATTGTATCGTTTCACGAGACCAGCTTCCTTGCGACCGGGTAATTTTTATTATTCAGCGCGTAGGAATTTTCAGGCAACTTAGAAATACACCCCTCCTGACACACACACAGATTTCATCATTACCATAGATTTTCCGTTCAGGAGGTCTCGGTAATGAACGCGTGAGACCCCATCAGGGCCAGGACAAGCCGTTCACTCGTGGTAACTCGAATCATGCCCCCACCCTTTCATTCGAACACCTTGTACTACGAGCATGTTTATGTTGACAAGTCAGCTAAGAACGCGGGCACAGCACAAGATCGCAACTTAGAATTACAGCCCAGCAAAGCTTGGAAGTGTGCGGGTTTAAGGCCAGTTGGTTGTTTACGACGTAGGAACGATCTTGTCTCCGCGCGCGTCGAGCACTCGCGCCGCAATGATCGCAAGCTACCTCGCGTCTTCACGGTCGCTCTTTAGTCGCTGCCGTTTTGACTTGAGGTCACTCCTGAGCCATAACTTACCCCGCACAGTTTGGTTGAGGGCGCGCACGTGAAATTCTTTCGTTTGATTCGCAGCATCCCAATCTTCCTTCGCTTTTTGTCCCGCACCGCAAAGGGGATTCGGAAGAGCTTCTTTCTTTTTTTTGGACGATTCGAACAACCTACCGCACAGCAGCACGTCATGGCGGCAGCTTGATGTCGTTTCTAAAAGCCAAACACTCAACACACACCCTGCCGACACAAAAATACAAGCTCCGGCGAGCGGCCGGCAACGTAGTATGCAGCCGGTGGATGCGAAGCGGTGGGCCACAAATTATGGCGGACGGAAGTGGCGAACCGAAACCTCACGGCCTCGGCCAGGCTCGGCCACGCTCGGCCAATCAAAGGAGGCGGGCGGGAGGACTTCCCAGAGGAGGAGAAGGATTTTTCGAGAGGGTGAGGGTGTGTCGGAGGATCAAAGAATGGCGCTACCTTTCCGTATACAGGGGCCTTAAACAAAACGCCTTGCAAAAGGCGTTAAAAAATTAGGAAAAGATCCAACGGAAGCAAGAAAAAAAAAACATGGAGAGGAGCTTTTTTTTTTTTTCTTGCACAGCGCAGTCTGGACTTTGGGTCGCGCGCCTCGCGCAAGGAGATAAGAAAGAGAAGCTGAGAAGCCCTCGCCTAAGCAAAGCGAGACAAAACAACTTGCGAAAGGCGGAAAAAGCAAAAAAAAAATCCACAGAACCAGGAGAAAAAAAAACATAAAGAGGAGCTTTTTCTTTTCTTTTCTTTTTTTTTTTTGCACAGCGCAGTTTGGTCCCGGAGTTGCGCGTCGCCCGCAAGGAGATAAAAAGAAAAAGAAAAACGGAGAAGCCCTTGCCTAAGCAAAGCGCACATAATGAAGGCATCCTGCCCTTGCCTCCTCCTCGCACATTAGAAAGAGAAGCGAGAAGCCCTCGAAATGAACGCACTTTCAGGGGTGGAACTCATGAAATGTACTTGGGAGCAGCCACGGGAGCAGCTGAAACAGCTGTTTTGGAGCAGGTTGGGAGCAGCTAAAACTACATTCTGGAGCAGGCTTGGAGCAGCTCAGATCAGATTTAATTGCACTTCAGCTTGTGTCGTAGACAAGCACGAAAGCAATTTAATTGTGCTTAGCAGCACAGATGAACATGAGTGGTTCGGAACCTATAGGTATAGATGGGGTAACAGTGTAACAGATGCGAAAACTTGGCCTTAGTGAGAACCAAAAAGCAAGTACCATATGTTTCTGAAGGTAGTGTCCTGGATATTTTCCGAGTGGCTTTCAGCTGCTCAAAATGCAAACCAGCACTGCTTATAGCACAACCCCAACGTGCTCGACATAGTAATTATATGTGCGAACCATGTGACGTGCGTAAGCAACGTACGTGCAGTTGTGAGGAGGAGGGCAACAAATTTTGGGTTTATCCTATTGTACAACTCAATATCAAAGCAGCAGAATACGATTAACGGAGTTGTCGTATTCGAAGCGATGAGCCGGCGCAAGATTAAAGTACGCTGAGCAGATCTACCGCTCGGGTGAGAGCTGCTGGCCGGCAAGTTTTCGGATCCGACCGCGTTTCAGTTCTATCAATTCACGATTTATCTTGCAGGAATGCGGTTCCAACTTGTAACGACGAAGCACGAAAAGGAATCTTTTGCTAATGTGTTTTTAACTGGTTGGCGTCCGGAACCCGGGCCGCAGAGCCTCAGGCAGTCTGACGCTTAACGACTCGACCTCACCGCGGCCGACCTGCTGAATCGCTTATGGTTGAAGAATAACAACCCAGTCGCAGGTGATGCAGCGTTTGGAATCCGACTCCCGAGTCTTTCGCGCGCTTCCGACTCGGGATGCACAGGGAAAATAAACGGAACAAACAATTGCAAGGCCGACCAAGCTAAACGCGCTCATTGTTGCCAATCGAGTCGATAAAAACCGAAACCAAGACAAAATATAATTTTTTTTTGGCGCAAATTGTGCGATCTGGAGCACGATGGCGCGAGGTATTGGCTGTGGCGCAGTTTCCGCAAAATGGCGCAGGATGGCGAAGACAAATGCGTCTGGCGCAAAATGGCGCAAATGGCGCAGCCGTTCCAACCCTGCACTTTTCTATCCTGGTACATCGAGGTCGCGAATGCATGGGCAGCGTGGGCAAACAAAACAACTTGCGAAAGGCGGGAAAAAAAACAAAAAAACACGGAAGCAAGAAGAAAAAAAAACATGGAGAGAAGCATTTTTCTTTTTTTTTTTTGCGCATCGCAGTTTGGTTTTGGAGTCGCGCAGCGCCGCGCGCAAAGAGATAAGAAGTTAAGTCGATTTTTCGGGATAAAAGTACCGTTCATTATGGGAGTAAATACGGACGCAAAAATTTTACTTTGCGTAATGAACGCCCCCTCTAACTTTGCATCGATTTTTCGGGAAAAAAAGTGCGTTCATTCTGCGAGTAAATACGGTAGGTATGAAACTAGCTCATATGGCATATTTCAGTATCACTTTAATGGGTTACTATTGACCATCAGAAAGAGCAACGCGTTCCACACTAACCAAAACGTCAAGTCCGTAATGCCAATATCTGCAATGCGTCGTGAAACACCATTGCAGATATGTTGCTCCCGCAGTTGGTGTCGTTCACAAAATACCCCTGTCCTGTGGCAATGTGTAAACGACGCGGCTCGTACATTTAGCCGCATACTGCAATTGGTGGGGCCGTTCTCCCTATATTGGCCAAGCATATCTTAACAAGACCGCCGGAAAAATTCACGAAGCATTTTTCATTCTGCACTACGGACCTGACGTTTTTGTTAGTGTGAAATGAGTTAGTCCCGATAATTATTGTTAACCTTTTAATCAGACTGGCGCAATGCCCAGTCTGGTCTTCTTTGTTTCTTACAAAGCATTACGGAGGGGTGGGGATTTGGGAATACAAACGTGTATAGAATAAAAATTAACTAGTGCAGCCTTAAACATATTAATATCATTTACTGTCACTATTCGCGACTCCAGCTCGTTGCTCGCCCTGTCGCAGTGGTAACGGTAAGCGCTTTAGTGAGGGTCCCCTATCCTCCTGCTCAGCGGGCACGGAAAAACTGCTCGCAATTATGGTTCGCGAACAGTTATTTCTGAATGCAAACAACACTCTTCACCAGAGTGTCGAACTGGATCCGAACCGAAAACCAGAACCGAAACATTATTTTTAGTCGAACCAGAACTGAACCAAACCAAAATCTTCGCCGCTATCTCGGAACTGAACAGGAAAAAAATATAACAGTAACCAATTCAAAATGGTTTGCAGCTTCTTTTTATTTTTTATTACAGTATGAATGTTTGATAAATAAAAATTGGCAGCTGTATTTATCTGTAGCAATCAAATTGTCATGTACCGAACTGCAATGTACGAGAAATTGTGGGTTTTCGCAGCAGTCTTTCATTGGCACTATGATTAATCGTGTGTCACATGGTCATGTGACATGGGATGTAAAACCATACTGTGTTGTGAAGGTTCCTCTGCTCGGTATCTTTGGCATAGACCAGAAAGCGTGGTCCCAGAAACTCTTTTGTTTGCAAAATCACTGCTGCCAGAAAGCGCGTTTTCGTGGTGCCAGGCGCTCACGCCATTTTTCATGACGCTGCGCTAAGTAAGAACAATTTGTGTTTCTCGAATACATGACTTGCACTGAGCGCGAACCTTCTGCAGCGTGCATTTTGCACAACCGGATTTGATTTTCTCAGCAAGAACAAAACGCAATGACCACCAACATGATGACGTAACGTGGAAACTGTATCGGGATATACCGGCACGAGGTGCGTGTACATAGACTAGTAAGAGAAGAAGATAAAGTTGACTCGTTCCACTGCTCGTCATGATGGTCTTGTGTCCTCGTCGCTGATATATGGTGTCAGAAGTGTCTTCTTTAGTCTGACCATGCGCGGGACTTCGCCCACCTGATGGTTTGCTGCTCTCCGGAAACGTAGCCGACAACTGGCGCAAGTTTAAGCAGCGCCTGGAGCTCTACCTGGCCGCCACCGAGCCGGCTAAGGCACGCAACGACAAACAGAAGGCGGCAATTTTCCTCCACGTCGCGGGTGCCGAAGCCATCGAAATCTTCAACACCTTTGGACTGACAGACGAAGAAAGAACCAGCTACAGCGTCCTGGTGACCAAGTTCGAAGAATATTGCACTCCAAGATGCAATGAAACTTACGAACGCTACAAATTCAGGACTCGGATGCAAGCAGAAGGCGAGTCGTTCGAATCATTTTTTCGAGACGTAAAGCTAAAAGCTCAAACATGCAATTTTGAGCAGTTGTTCGATTCTATGATTCGCGACCAGATTGTCTATGGCGTCACCGACACGCGAGTACGCCAAAAGCTTCTTCGCGAAGATAACCTGACCTTGGAGAAGACAATCACACTCTGCCAGGCGGTTGAAGTAGCCAAGGAAAGGCAAAGGACTTGGGACAACACAGAGAAGAGCGTGGCTCCTATAGCCAAGCAGAAAGGACAAGCCCGCTCCAAGACCAAGCAATGTGGAAGGTGCAACACGCACCACGAGCCTCGGAAATGTCCCGCATACGGCAAAGCATGCCACGTATGCCGAAAAAAGAATCACTTCTCGGCTTGCTGCAAATCCAAGACCACAGTCGACAAAGTGAGTAATTAAGACGATTTTTCAGTTTTGGAGATCGGAAATGGCAGTGCTGACTGGATCATACCAGCGATCGTTTCTGGCAGAGAAGTTCAACTGAAGGCAGACACTGGTTCACAAGCGAACCTGCTACCGTTATCGACTTTCAAGAAACTAAGGGGAGCAAGTGCGCCGAAACCGTCGAGGACGGTACTTCGCAACTACAGCGGAGGTACTGTATTTATTCGAATATAAGTCAACCTTTTTTTTCCGGAAATGTTGTCAAAAATTAAGGGTCGACCTATAATCGTGACCAAAGAATTTCGACCTACATTCGCGACCAAATTTTGCGACCCTACCGAGGGCATGGAGCTATCGAATCACCAAGCCGGCGTTGCCGTAGAGCCGCGCCGCTTCTTGTTTCAAAAAGCTTTTGATGCGCGAAAGCAACCGCAACAGCAACAAACAACAGCCCCCCCCCCCCCCCCCCCCCCATCCCTCCCGTCCCTTGTGGCCGCCGCTCGCGCACATCTCTTGGGCGTCAAGTTTCGAAATCGCGCCTGTAGCGTTCCCCTCGCTGGGCAAGGGGAGGGAGAGGAACGCGATGCGCCATGGACTTTGCCCTCCATGCCTCTCCCTTGCAAATGCCCACAAAAAAAAAAAAAAAAAGAAAGAAAAAAAAACAACGGAGGTTACTTTAGCTTGCGGCAGCTCGCGTGTTGCTCATGGCGACTCCGACGTTGCTCGCGTATTTGTCTTTGGTCTTTCGTCGCTTCGCCCGTCTCCACCTTCTTTCGTTGCGTCTTGCGCAGTGTCATTTTACAACGGACGGTGTCAGTGAGGTATTGTGTATTGTTGCAAATTTGCGAAGATGTCTACCAAGCTGACGAAGCTTCGGACGACGATGACATGTCCGGAAGTTCTGACGATGATTAAGTTTTTGACATCACCCTGCGATTTAGCCGAGAGTGCTGTAAATAAAGATTTGTTTCTTTCTTTTGCCCTAACTTTCCCCTGTTCCTAAAAAAAAAAAAAAAGTCGACCTATATTTGAATTATTTTTTTTTATTCTCGGTGGGTTCAATAAATAGGGGTCGACCTATTTTTGTGGTCGACCTATATTCGGGTAAATACGGTATCATCGGGCACATTGGAATTGCAGAACTGCGGTCAAGGTGAACGGAACAGAAGCAAGCCTAGACTTCTTCATCGTTAAGAAAGCTAGCCAGGCACTTCTCGGACTCGGAGCATGTGAGTCGTTTGGGCTAATCAACCATGTCAACACCGTGACAGGTGCCAATGACCATGCAAATAAGATCGCACAAACCTTTCCAAGACTATTTGATGGCCCCGGATGCACCAAGAAAGAGTACAAAATGGTTTTAAAAGACAGAGTCAAGCCAGTCATTCAAGCAGCCCGTCGGGAGCTTTTGAAAGAACCTCTCAAAACAGGAGCTGTCCAGAATGGAGAAGGCAGGAATAATAGTCAAAATGGAGGAACCGTCAGACTGGGTCAGCCCGCTCGTCGTGGTTCGCAAGAAAGACAACAAACTACGAGTGTGCATGGATCCCAGATTCGTCAATGAAAGCCTCAAGCGCGAGCATTACGAAATGCCGAGAAGAGAGGATATCGAAGCGGAGCTGGCTGGCGCGCGATTTTTCTCCAGGTTAGATGCCAACGCGGGTTTCCACCAGATCCCCCTGGATGAAGAAACGTCAAGCATCTGCACGTTCAGCACTCCGTTTGGACGATACCGTTTCAAGCGTCTTCCGTTCGGAATTTCGTCTGCACCGGAGGTTTTTCAGAAGACAATGTCACAGATCTTTGATGGCCTACCGGGCGTTCGAGTTTACATCGACGATGTCCTCATCTGGGGTGCCACGCGTGAGGAACACGATGCACGACTCCAAAGAGCTCTGCAAGCGGCACAAGACGGGGGCCTGACATTAAATGCAAAAAAATGCCTCTTCTGCGTCACAGAAGTCACCTTTCTGGGCGACAGGGTTTCCAAAGATGGCATACAACCTGACCCTCAACTGGTACAAAGCGTCCTAGAGATGCCTGCTCCGAGGACCAAGAAAGGAGTCCAACGGATGATGGGTGTCGTCACCTACTTCGGCAAGTACTTGCCACGACTTTCGGACAAGACCGAAAAGTTACGAGAGCTCCTAAAAGATGTATCACTCTTCGAGTGGACCCAAGCTCATGAAAAGGAATGGCAAGACATAAAAGCGTCTCTCACAGCAGCGCCAGTGCTTGCTTTCTTTGATCCGTCCCTTGCAACAAAGGTGTCCACAGATGCCTCCAGGTACGGCTTGGGTGCAGCGTTATTCCAACGGCATGGAAACGACTGGCGTCCAGTCGCTTATGCCTCAAGAGTGCTGACCGACACTGAGACAAGGTACTCGCAGATCGAGAAAGAAGCGCTTGGAAACATCTACGGCTGCGAAGGATTCCATGATTTCATCTATGGTAGAAAAGTGATCGTGGAAACGGATCACAAGCCACTGATATCAATCTCGAAGAAAAACCTAGGAGACATGCCGCCAAGACTTCAGCGCTTCTTCATCCGTCTCATGAAGTATGAATTCGAGTTCCAGTTCGTCCCTGGCAAAGAACTGCTCCTGTCGGACACGCTTTCTAGAGCGCCATCAGCAAGAACCGTATTTGACCAGAAGGAAGATGACGACGTTGAAGTGCATGCAGTCTCAGTTCTGTCAATTCTGGTGAGCCAGCAGACACTGACTCGTTTGGTTTCTGCAACTCGCAAAGACCAGGAGTTACACCGAATTGCGCAAGCGCTAGAGGCACATGAGGAAATTGAGGGACCTTTCAAACCTTTTGCTTCAGAACTGACCATCATAGATGGAGTACTCCTCAAAGGTTCAAAGGTGATTATCCCCAAGTCTCTGCGCAAAGAAATGCTGGCAAGAGTGCATGAGGGACACCTTGGCCTAGCCAAATGTAAAGAAAAGGCAAGAACATTGATGTTCTGGCCCGGAATGGCGACAGAGATTAACGAAATGATCGGTCGTTGCGAGACATGCAAATGTTTTGCGTATCGTCAGCCCAGCGAGCCTCTTATGATGCGACCGACACCCAGCCAGCCATGGGAACGTGTGGGGGTAGATCTCTGCCAGTATGCCGGAAAATCCTACCTTGTGGTTTACGACGCATACTCCAACTTCCCAGAGGTGGAACATCTACCGGACACGACGGCAAGTACCGTGATCAGCAAGCTTTCAAGTATATTCGCAAGACACGGAATACCTGTGGAAGTCAATTCAGACAACGGGCCACAATTTGTGTCACGAGAATTTAGAGTGTTCGCCTCCAAGTATGTGTTTAAGCACGTGACCTCAAGTCCAGGATTCCCACAGTCGAACGGCCTGGCCGAAAAGGGAGTGCAAGTCGCGAAGCGACTTATGAAGAAAACAAACCATGCAAACAAAGACTTTTATTTAGGTTTGCTAAATTACAGGTCCTCACCATTGGAAGGAGGAAAGTCGCCTAGTGAGCTATTGATGGGTCGCCGGATTCGTTCAAGAATACCCGATTTCACAACTAGACTCCACGAAAGCGTCGTGAAACACAAACAAAAGGAAGACAGGGGCAAACGGCTGCCAGACCCGCAACCTGGAGATGTTGTCCGTGTTCGACACAACGACGGTTGGACTGCTAAAGCTCAGGTCGAGAACTCTGTGGCGCCAAGATCATACAAGATCATCACTCAAGACGGGCGCGAGTTCAGAAGAAATAGGCAGCATCTGCTCACAACCTCCGAGACCTTCGATGCTCCTGATAATCTAGAGGGTCACGCAGGTAGTAGCCAGAGCACTGAAGTACCCACTTCACCTGCGGCAACGCACCAGAGAGCAGAGAATACTGTAGCAGCAGCACCCGCAAACTTGTGTGCCACTGAACGGCACGCGACGCCGCGACAGCAACGGTGCACCGGCATTCCTGTTCGCACCTCAGCACGGTTGAGGCAACCGCCCCGTCATCTGGGATATGCCAGAACCTTTAAGCAGATTCCCTGAATGCGCAAGTCTGACATTCCCGCTCTCTCGGTAAAGAAAGGGGGGTGTATCGGGATATACCGGCACGAGGTGCGTGTACATAGACTAGTAGGAGAAGAAGATAAAGTTGACTCGATCCACTGCTCGTCATGATGGTCTTGTGTCCTCGTCGCTGATACAGAAACCATTTTAAACATTTAATAAATTTAATGCAGCACGCAAAAAGAAAGGCAAAGCACACAGGACGAGCGCTAAACTATCAACTAAACATTTATTGAAAACAAAAAAAAAGGCTCGATGAAGAAGTTACCCTAAAATCAAGCAACAGTGTACAACGATGACGTGTCGCTCACCAGGCATCGACAAAATCTCTTTTTTATGTATGTAAATTGAAGGCCATAGTTGTGCTCTTTTTTTATCTTTTTTGTGATACTACCGTTCTGTTAATTTGTTTGTTTGATTTTTTGAAGCGTACATGTCATTCCGTACATGTACAGAGTTTCACACAACATAAAAAAGATTGCCGGCAGATACAATGTTAACATTGTCTTTTCTGCGCCCTGCAAACTGGCAAAGATATGTCCGACGATGACTAGAAAAAAGAAAGTTCTGTGCTCCAAGAAGCATGTAAGCCAATATACTCACTGTGTCACTATTGTCATCTATGAAATACCGCTTAGTTGCGGGAAAGTTTCTATAGACCTTTTCATCCCCCCGCATGGGCGCTGCCATCTTGGAATCACGTGACGCGGCAGCCATTAGGTTGCTTCAACTTGCTGCTCTGGCCGCTCTCCCCTCCGCGCCTTGGCGGACGCGTTTTATTCGTGTTTTTCGTCGCGTTTCACCACGCTTTCTTGCCTTACTTCGGAAACTGTAGTCCGATATGTTGCCAATTCATTCTTCCAGTCGTAGTAAATTCGTCCCAATCGCCATTCGATTTACTAGTCGATTATCTGTATGAAAGGATATATCTTAAAATTCGTACGTGGCCCAAAAAATTGCAATAAAAATTGGCATAGGATTCCAAAACTATAGTGTCACCCTGATTTACAAACTTGTTTCACTTGAAAGAAGAGTTGACGGGCAAGCGAGCTGGTGGAAGCTTATGCTAAAAAGGCGAGAAACGGGAGAAACAAAAAATAATAAATAAGAGCGGAATAAACACAACACAGTCTCAAATCACAGCTGAAAATGTTGACTTGGTGAGTGTAAATGTCCAGACTTTGTATTAGTAAAGAATATATATAAATATATATATATTTTTCACTATTTGGCGAGGTTGGGTTACAAAAAATGACGAAAGTAGTGATTATATTTGCAATAATTTGATAGCAGAAACGTAATTCGATGAAGTATTGTCAAGCTATTTGATGAGTTGGCGTTCAATGAAACGGCGTTCGATGAAATGTCCACTATTCGATGAAACGCCAATCAATAAAACAGAGTCTCATCGAACGACGATGCCAAGCTGTTGTGAGCCGCGATATTTCGTGCAAAAAAAAAGAAAGAAAACAGAATAAACAACAAGTAAAACCACAGAACTGCCCTGCCTCACTTCACTCTCAGTTGGAGCTCGGCCGACAGATTGCGCCGATCAAGCATCACCAACAGCTCAACACCTCAACGCCACGACGTTCACTATCTTTGCTTGGGTGTTTCCGCCCACTAATAGAACAACGCACCCAATCCGCCGTGAGAAAGTGCTTTTTGTCTTTGTGTATGTGTTTCCGTGACATCTAGCCTTTGTTGGTGCTCTGACCAAGAGTGAAACCAAGTATACTCAAACATTGATAGTTGTCTCTTTTTAGCAATGCTCGCACACGTAAACGATGTGCTTGTCTTGGATGCAATGGCATTCTCCTCTCCTATACACGGACAACTGGACAAAATGGGTTGGTCGGCCTTCCCTCATTAGCTGCAGAACGTTTTGACGTTTATACCCCGTGTCCCAAATAGCGGCCAAGCTCTTTGAATCGACCGCAAAAATCGGTTTCTTAACCCGATAGAATGGAAACTTGGGCAAGTTGGTGATTCCTAATCTAAGGTTAACAGCGCAATATCAATCACACACAAAGGGACAAACCGGTTTTGTATTCTGTTACTTGTTTGTTCTCGTCATTGGGTAGACTCTCCCAATCTCCATGACCAATTGCGGTGAGGAGCGAGAAGCATATTTAGAAGTGTTCCCTGTATTCATGCTATTCTGCTGGTCATGGAGAGAGTCAACCCAATGACGAGAACAAACAAGTAACAGAATACAAAACGAGTCGTAAGTCCAGTGATGGAAGCGGCATTTGACCCTTTGAAGCAGGTTCTGTAGCAGGCAAAACATTTGTTTGGAGCAGCCACTGACGCTTTTGGAGCAGATGCCAACGTCTGTTAGCTTATCACTCGAAAATTAAAAAGAAATTGATTGCATCGCTAAATGAGTTTATATTTGATAATGACTGAAGGTTCATCTTTGATACTGGAGCATATTACTTCGTAATAATTACTTCGATACAATTACTACTTTGATACTGGAGCACCTTTTGTAATAAGAACCAATAGGGCACAAAAGGTACATAGAGCTTTCTTTTTAGAAATAAGGCTCTGTTCAGAGTAGGTTCCATTTACAATGGGCACTAATCAAATTGATGAATAATTAATCACACTTCAGTTAGAATAAAGCCCCCCCCCCCCCCTCCCACTTTTACGCCCGGTCGTTTATTTAGCCTGTATCCATTGTTTCTGTAAAATGCCACCATAAACCAACATAATCGCTAACACGTCTATCAGTAAAAATGCGCCTCCCCAATTTGATTGTTACCAAACTCAAGACATAAATATTATAAATTGAAAAAAAAAAAAGATACAGCCACCCACAATCATTATGAAAACCTACTCTCGCGCTTACATTTATTCAAATAAAGCACCGCATATTTTATTATTTTTTTTCTCGACGCAGCATCATATAATCGAGATCAAAGAATGTGGACCTGCAATAGTACTGAGCATAATTTACACGTGTATCGTGCTACACCAGACGCTCGTCCATGCCAGCCGCTACTCCGAACACTCCGGTGCAAGGCGGTGAAGCTCAGCCAGCTCAGCGCACGTGGGCTGGTGAGAGGCGCCATAGAGGCATACGGCGGACATAATAATCAACTTATCTCACCAGGAGTACAGGAGCCTGGTTCTGTCTTATCGCAGTAGCCACCGTCCTACTGTGTATTTTGCGATGTTTCGTCGCGACTTTTGGCTCCTGACATCGCCGACATCGTCTGAAATTTTAGAGGATGTCGGTGATCAAGCCGTTAGCGCATCAACCGGCCAACGCGGTGGTCGAGCAATCTTAAAACTTCGTTTCACCTTAATTTAAAGCGCAGCCGACGCTACGAGCCAATGGGATCAACCAAACAAGGTCAAAGCGCGACATCGAGGCATTTGACCACCTTACTGTATGTGTTCTTTCATCGATTAAACCGATCAAATGCAGAGAATGTCCCGTGACTTGCGCTTTTACTGCGTGTTCGTGTTGTATATATTCGAGCCTTCGACTGTGCTGACCTTAGATGAAACACAGTACATATACGGTGAGTAGAGACGCTCTGAAATACATATTTCTACCGTTTTTCTTTCTTTCTACTTCTTTGAATATTAAAGTCAACCAATAAAAAAATATATAAATTTTTTTGACCATTTCGGAGCAGGTGTGGCGCAATTCTTAGCCAAAATGGCACTTTAGCGCAACATGTAGCAGACTTTCACTTAAGGCGCAATTTGGCGCAAATGGCGCAGCACTTCCATCACTGTACGTCTGTTTGTCCCTTTGTGTGTGTGATTGAGATTGCCCTGTTAACCTTAGAATAGGTTTCTTAACCTATCGCATTCTGATTTTGTACAGCGTTGGCCACAGTTCGTGCATGTTTTCTATAAAATTCGCAAAGAGCGAGGAAAAAGTAAAAAAAAAAAGAAAAAGGCTTAACGCCTATGGAAATGCAGGGAAGCCACCGGTCTTCAAACCATAGGGCAGTAAGTTTGCTCTTTGCGAATTTTATAGATAAAATGCACCACCTGTGGCCAACGCTGTACAAAATCAGAACGCGATAGGTTAAGAAACCGATTTTTGCGGTCGATTTAAAGAGCCTGACCGCTATTTGGGGCACGCGGTATAATTCAAAGAAGCACCGACAGGCGGGCGCCCCTCTGAAAACAAATCATGCTCGCGTAGAGATATTTAGCGCCTATACAATTGTCGGTGGGTATTTATTTCTAGGCCAACTTGTCGGCGTCGGTAGGTACAGGCGCTGGAGGCGTGAGCAAAATGCTGGCAGATGTCGGCTTGACGAGCCCCACACTTCCCCTTTGCGGCAAATAAACCAAGAACAATATTTGTCGACGGGCATTTGATTGAATAGGCCAATCGGTAGTGAGATGACTCGTCAAAGGGTAATTCGTCGAAAATTCCAATTCCAACTGTGAGGCCATTCAGTTGCCGCATTGCACTCATCTTCTGTGTTCGAACACAGACACATGTTAGACATTTTCAAATAAGTAAATTTCGGGCACCAGATATTTTATTGAAACGCTGTTTCACTGAATTTCACATCTCCTGATTCGTCGAATTTCGATAGGAAATCATAATATAATTACTATGCTCGTCACTTCTTCAATTAGAATTGGCATAGAGTTATTATAATGTACGCTAGAGGTTCAACTGGCGCTAGTGACTTCCGTGACGCGAATTGAAGCAGACAGCAACCAGTCTCCTTTTGCGGTGCTCCTGTGCGTTCCTATAGGAAAACGCGCGTGCATTTTGTCTCTTCACCGGAAAATAACACGGAACACTTTGGTTATTTGGGTCGTACCGAATAGTATGCACCTTGATTGACACTGTAAAAGTGTAATTGCTTTAGTTAGCGCATTTTTCTTCATCAGTGAACGACGTTTAACTTGGCTACATTTCAGTCCCAAACGTGTGTTCCGCAGCAGGTGTGTTAAAACAAGCGACGATTCAAAGCAAAATTACAATCGAAACGAATATAGTGTGTTCAAGGTTCGCCGGGCTTCCGGTGATGCTTATATATTGCTAATATATGCCTGTGACAATATGAAAATGACCCCATCGTGCATGAGCAAATAAAAACACTCAAAGCGTAAACAATAAAATATGTGGACAATGAAAGGTGTCTCTTCGTATTGTTTTCTCTGCCGGGCAGCTTTTATCGGGCACTTGTTCTCAAAGATGTTTTTACATGCAAGCAGTTACTGACCCAGTGTTACTGCGTAGTTCTTGCCGTCTCCCTTGTATATCCCTCATGCTGAAAAGCGCCGACGTCGTGTTCGCACTAACAGTGTCCGATAGTGCACATAAATACACGTACGAAGCCGTTTTAGCACCGTTTTTAATGCGATGATTTTGAAAGAAAACCCCCATTACTGACCAATTATTTCGTCGGCCTCACTGAGAAATGTTCCAAGCTACCTAGTACGTACAAATTATTCGGGATATTTGCTCTTATGATCGAGGGCAGGGAGAAAATGCACTCACGTTTTCCCATAAAAATGCATTACCGGAAGTGAATTTTCGACTGGTTGCTGTCTGCTTCAATTTGCGTCAGCACGCTATGCCACTTGAACCTCTACCGTACATTATAATAACTCTATGAGAATTGGTTACAGATAATTACAAAATAAAAGTAGGCTTTCGCGAAAATTATGTCGATTACAGGCTATGCCAACATAGCCGAACAGTGAAAAAATGTTACGAGGGTGTTTTGGTTAGGGTTCAGGAAAGACAAAGGCGATTCGTCACGTCGGCGTAATTGTGCGGTGCATTATGGGAAATGTCCCATAATGCACCGCTCGGGAGGGAAGGGGGGGGAAGGTGGGGGAAAAGGAGGAGAAAGAGGGAGTAGGAAAAGGGGAGAAGGGGAGGAAGAGTAGAGGCATACTCTCCTCTCCATACCCTCCCCTCCTCCTCAAGAGCTGCGCTCTAATTCGGCATTACGGGGAGTTGTAAACGTCTTTTATTTTTTTTATGTTCTTACTGGTGTTTGATAATAATTTGGGCAATGAAATAGTTTTTTTCTGCCGACCCTACCATTCTTTTGACCCTTTCGCAGCAAAGGGATATTATAAGGGTTGTTCGTTTTCGGGCAACACCCGATTTTAGCCGATTTTATGCACCCCGAACATGTTTGAGGAGAATCGAGTTCCAATTCAGAAACCAGATAACCAACCTATTTATTTTTACACCACACCGAGTTTGCGGTGCACACACGCTAGCTACCCTACCTCACTAATGTTTATTTGCAAACAAGGTCACTACTGCCTGCTATTGGCGGACCCCTGCACGCTTCCGGTTTTCCTCTTCTTTCCTTTGTTTTTCATTATTTTGTCATTTCTACTGCTTCCTACGATGCGCGCAACTCCTTACAAACGTATTGCAGATTATTATTATTATTATTATTATTATTTATGTATACTGCGACCTCAGTTGAGGTCATTGCAGGAGTGGATTACACAACTAAAAACATGAGTAGAGAGAACAATAAACGAGAACATATTCAACAACAAATGATTCGCCAGAAACACCAAACATCAAAGGAAGTCAACTTTCGCGAGTTTTATAACAAAGTCGTCGTACTGGAGCATACGCGTAGAACCGTCAATACTATTCCACAGTTCAACAGTGCGCGGAAAAAAGGAATTTTTGAAACAGTTTACGCGAGAACGAAATGGTACAATATTTAAGGGATGGGAACGCCTAGTGCGCGAAATATCTGAGAAGGAAATATACTTCATACAGCTTGAAAAATAGCACTGAATTTTACCCCGATATTAAAAAAAATATATAAAACCCCGTGGAAAACGAACAACCCTAGATACTTATGCCCGACATTGCACCACGAACTAACAATGTCGCCACTCCGTCCCATATGTCAAATTACATCACAATGTGTTTACACAACTGTAGTGCAGAGGTACGGTGAGCAGGCTCTGAGAAAATATTAAAGTTTCAGTATTTTCAAAAGACCGAGGAAACAAAATAAAAAAGAAATAACCGTCAATCAGCAGCACGTGCAAGCAGAGGCAGTGGTGACAGCAAGTGCCAGGTTTCTCTTTCGTACGGCTGGCATCCAGGACGCGCTCAGATGTATACTGTTGCGCTCACCAACTCGACGAGACGTTGATGCACCGTCGAAGGTGTACTCTTTTATACTTGTAGGATTGCAACGCTGGGGACTCTTGACGTGTGGTTTCGGAAAGCGCTATCTACCATTTCTACGCGCGAATGCTTCTGCAACCCGAGCATTGTGTACAGTTACGCCCCTCCGCCCTGTGCCTTCTGCTCAGCCTCGTACCACCAACTCAGCGCAACTTTGAAAAAGCATAGTTCAAAATTGGCAGGTCCTACTTTTCGATATCGCCGCAAAACCCCATCTTGCTCCGATCACTTTGCAGCTGGACAACTCGGGGCAGGGGTCCTCCAGTTGGGGATTACCCGGTACATTGTCCTCTCAACAATGAACGTACGCGCGAGAGGATGAACACGTGGAAATTCACGGTCGCAAGTGACGGGAAAGCGAGTTTCGAAATTGGGCGCAGGGTTCGGCAGCATTTGCTCACACGGACAGCCAACGCCGCCCTGGTGGTTCAACTACTAGCTTGTTCAAGATGGCCACCCTGGTATTAAAGGGAAGCTGAAACACTTCTTTAAATTCTAGCGTAGTTTTATCCCACGAATATCAGGTTTGTTTTCCCCGAAGCTGTAACTAAATGTGAGAAAACACGCATCTGACCAGTTTTTTGGGCCGCCAAGCGCGTGCCGCTCGAGAGCCGCGTGAGCAACTGCAAGCTTGCCAGGCGTATTCCCCCCCCCGCACTGGTACCAGTCGTGACGTCTTTTTCTGTCCTTTTTAAGAATAATCCTAAAACTCCTTTTGTGGCGTCACGCTCTGGAAAAGACTGCGGTACTTTGAAAATGATTTCCTGCAACCTCCATGCGCAAAATTAAAAAAAAATAATTTCAATTTTTGAGATTCGGGAGGTCAAATGAAGATGATTTAAGCGTGTTTCCTCAAATACAAAACCACTTCAGCTTCCCTTTAAACGCTCCCAAGGCACCCTCGTGAAGCAGATGTGCGACCAAACTGAAATGACAAAGAGAAGTCTGCTTATTAGGAGTGAAAGTTACTCATTTTCTCATCTGCAGGTCAAATAGAACTGTTTTCTCGTCGGCAGCGAGTTCAAGTCAGTGCGAATATGTTAGAAGAGCTAAAAAAAAGAGATGGACATTTTGGTCTTAATATTTATGCCCAATGTAGATAATATTTGATAAATAAGTTTTAGTGCCCGATTAATGCACGAAGGATAACAAAGGCAGAAAAATATTGTTTACACATTCATAAATTTCAATTATCTATGCTCGTATTTTTTTACAAGTTATAAAATATTTCGAAAAAATTCATTTTTTTAATTTTAAGGTTTTCGGTTTTAGAAACTAATTATACACCCTTGCACTAAATTTCATAACCCTGCACCAAATAGTTATGTTGATATAAAATATTTTCAACACATTGTGAGGCAGTAACGAAGTAAAGGAGTTCAATGTTTGAATGCATTTTTTTCAGTTCCGCTTTTTGGTGCAAATTTCATACGAAGGATTCTTTTGCTCGAAGGTAAAATTATTCTGATACCACAATCAAGATGTTTCTGAACTGAAATTTACTGGGGAATGGGGCTGTCTACTTTATTTTGTTTTAAATTAAAGTCCTCATTGAGAAAAAACGATGTTTTCAAAAATTGACATAGGGCAGATATGCATCTCATATTTTAAGGTAATCACTCTTCCTGAAATATTTACATTAGATAGCCCGAAGTCCCACATCCTCCACTTTATATTTAAGCGGTTAAAATGATGCTTAATAGCTTCATTTGCATATCGTAGATTTCTCAACGAAGAGTGACACATCGTCTTATGCAGGTATGTAAAGTTGTCCTAGAGAGCTGAAAGTTTGCACAGTAAACCTACATCTGAAGTTAAATCTCCCCTACGAATTTCATTCCGATCACTCGAGTAGTTCAGAAGTTCAACCTCTAGCCAGTGTCCCCCCTTAAATAATCCGGAGAAGCGTTTATTTGCAAATAATTTATGAAAATGTCTGCAAATGTGTTTTGAAGAATGTTCTGACCAATCTGAAGTACAGTTAGCATTTTGGATTGTTTCGATCTGGATGAGCATTGCGCCGGCACGTGATTGTGCGTCCCTAGTGCATGAAGCACTTGAAGATCCCAGGCTAGCCGTTCTGCATTGCCTAAATTTCTCATCTACAGCGTAGAGACATGTTGCCTCTCTAAATGGTTCACAACCATCTCGCTGTCTATATATCCACACACTAATGTTTAGGTCTCTGATCTTTCGGCTCGCTGACCCATTGTAGAACATCAGGAATGTACTTCAAACCATTTATTAATGATTAAAGAACTGTTGTCAAACATTAGAAAAATTAGTTGCAGGCAGGATAATAATAATATTTTTTATTTCTCATCAATGATGAAGGGCAGGCCGGAGAAAAAAAGCTGAACAGCTTGACGGGTCTCCGGCCCCCTACGGTGGCAAAACAGACGGCAGCGAGAACAACAAATAAGTTATAAAACAAGGAAGGGAAATAAAGAATGAAATACAATGGCTCGACAGTCAATCATGATTACATTTTTTGCGTGGACAGTACAAATTTCACATTTATTTAGCTATCATTACTCGCGAGGCTGTTGAGTAAATACGGTAGGGTGTGTTTGAGCATTTGTTTACCATAATTTGTTCTGTGAGGGATCATCCTCCAATACTCACTGTGACGAGTGGGATACGCCTGAATGTTTTGGGTCAGTGCTGAAAGTTCAGCTGAAAGCGAGAATTCCTTTTTAAAACTAACGCTCAACCTGTAATTATATAAATTATGTGGAATAATAATAGCAAAGCGCATAAACAAGTCGGCAGTATGAGAGTCATACCGAGCGTTACATATAATTCTGATTCATTTCCTTTGAGTAAAAATATCTTACCTAAATTTGTTGACGTGGTGGTGCTCCATACGAGGTGACAATAGCTTAAGTATGAGTAGAAAACGAAGTTGTATATAAGTAGTCATACAGAAATTGGCAAGACAGAGCGATTACGATTGACCAACCCCACGATGCAAGATAACCTTCTGATAATGTGATTTACGTGGCAGTCCGACAACATGTTTTCAGAAAAAATAACGCCGAGTGAATGTCAATAGGAGACGCATTTAAGATAAGGCTACTATTGTACGAGACTCGTTTATTTTTAGGACGAAATATAATGGCTTTCATTTTGCTTGGTATGTTAATTTTCGGCGAGTTTACATTTGCCCATAAACTTAATTTTGATAATGTTTTATTTGCGAGACTTATAAGTAAATTTGGCTCGTCGGCACAAAAAAATAAGCTTGCATTGTCGGCATACATAACAAGTTTCGCTTCTTTCTCTATGTTATATCATTCACATCTATGTTGAATAGGAGCGGACCTAATATGCTACCCTGGGGAACACCGGAAGTAATTGGTTTGACCAAAGAAGAAAAACCATTTAAATGCACATACTGGAGTCTATGTTGAACTCAAAAGTATCAGCGCATGGCAACAAAAACCATCATGTTCAAGTTTTTGTAGTAGTTAATTCGAACTCAAGGGGGACCGAAAATTTGTTCGAATTAAACGAAGTTGGAATTAACGAAAGCTCATTAAATGGAGTACTTACGTGCAGCGCTGCGTTGGGCGGTGCATGTGGACTAAGCTAACATATGAGTGACGAGTTCCAGGACATTTATTTACACCGATCACAAAGGGAAGTAATCCGTGATGCGTGCCTGTGCGCGGTTCCTCAGTCGTGAATCAACAAAGATCGCTTGGAGCTTGGAGACCAGCTCTAACGCGGCATCCGCATTCTCCTGCCAAGAGAAGTAGCGCACGGTGGTGTCCAGCGCTTCGAGTGCTCTTCGTGATGCTGTGTTTCTTCGCTATTTCCGTCTTGGAAAGTGCGCCTTAGTCAACTTCTTGCAGTATCTTTACCTTCATCTTGAGGTCCTTTGGTGGGCGGTACGTGCCCCGGCTCGCCATGACGCTTGTAATCGAGATAACGTCAGTCGCACCGCTCAATGCAGCATTGAAGGTCACCACGTGATCGATTGTCATGGTTATTTGGAACTGGAGACGTTGGAGGCGCTGCCGCGAAGAGTTAGCCCGCTCCTTAAGGCATGCTCGGCGGCGCGGGATGTTCGAATTAAACGGCGCGGGCGTTTAAGCGTTCGAATTACCGGGCGTTTTCGCCCATTGAAATACATATAGTGTAGCGCGGACCACAGCGTCAGTTCAAATAAAGCGAAAGTTTGAATTAAGCGTGTTTGAATTAACGAGATTCGACTATGGTTTAAACAATCCGAAGGCTTTGGTGAAATCTATAAATACCCCTAAAACTAGCTTACTATTCTCAGTTTTCCAAAATAAATTCTTTCTCTACTAAAGGTGCTGCTTCCATGGAAAGATGTTTTCTAAAGCCGAACTGTGCGATGTTTAGCGGGCCATGCCTATCAGAAAATGAACTTAATCAGTTAGGAAATATTTTTTCGAAAACCTTCGAAAAAACAGGTAAAATAGAAATAGGACGATAATTGCCTATGTCATTTGTTACGCCTTTTTTATATATCACTGATACTTTGGCTAATAGCATTCTTTTTGGGAATACACCTGTCTCGATAGCAGGATTAAAAATTTGTGTGAGTAGTGGAGCGGATTGTCGGTGTCAGTAGAACTACTGTTTTTTAATAGCATTGTTAGAGATATAACATCCGGGGGAACAACCGGCTCGAGGAATAAAGAACTTTCATTGCTCTCATCAATGTATCTGCATGGATTGCGGCCGACAGCAATAGTGCCTTGGTTAACAAAAAAAATCATTAAACGCGTTTGCTAGAGCAGGGGTTCTCATACTGGGTTCCGGGGAACGCAGGGGTTCCACAAGCTGGTCTCATAGGTTCCGTAAACACCCAAATTGTAACCCCCCCCCCCTCCCTCGCCGCAGGCTGTGCGGCAGGACCATGCAAAGCGCCTTCATCTCACTTTGTACTGACATTGCGATTGATATGGTGGGGAGATATGGGAAGCAGCACAAGCAAAATTGCCTACAATTGTGCATCTGTTGCTTCTCGGTCGGCAAATATAGAGGGGGGGGGGAGAGGGTTCCGTGGCAGTTTTTGAAGCTTTCTGTGGTTCCGTGAGACCAAAAAGTTTGAGAACCCCTGTGCTAGAGGACTGCCTGTCAATGTTCCACCATCTATATTCAGCTTCTCAACAGCATTTTGCGAACGGATCCGGTTCAGCACCAAGTTCAAGTTTCTCCATACTACTTCCGAACGCCCTTCAGATGCTTGAAACAGGGCAGAGTAATAGCGTGCCCTTGCGGTTTGTAGTTCTTTTGTTAGGCTATTTCGCCAAAAAAAGTTGAATAAAAAAATAAAAGGTTCTTAGGGGCGGCTAACTGGTAACCGAAAAGGTGAAGATTAGACCCTAAAAAACTGAAACGGATTTGAAGAAAAAATTGTGACCCTGACCGAATCGACTGTAATAAACCCCTTCAAAACTTACACCCTCTTACGGTAGATTTGAAAATACTGCAAAAGACCAAAAGACACCATAAAATGTCAGATCTATCATTTGTATACAATTTCTTGGAAGTGAGTAATTTATCAGTTATAGACTTGCCAGCTTGTTGGTGTTTTTTGTGCACGCAACTTTGCAATATTTTCGATTCAACCGTAAAAGGGCGTAATGTTTGAAGGGGTCTATTGTGCGTCACGACGCACATTCACCTTGCTCGCGGATGCCTCGGGAAAAAAATAACAAGATACTGTCGAGACCGGTTATAGTGAAATAGCGGCTACAGCGAAGCGATCCCGATTTCCCATTCCTTTTTGCACTTCATTAACCCAAGTCGGTTAGAATGAAATAGCGGATATAGCGTTTGATTTCCGATTCCCGTTGACTTTGTTATAACCGGTCTCGACAGCAGAACAGAAAAGCTGGAAGGACTGCATATTTATTTTGTTCCTTTTTTTAGTTTTAATGCACATCGACAGATGCTGACAGACGCTTGTATTGGACCGTGGCTCGTGCACGATGGGGGGCTAGAACGCCGCTTTTATGGTCGCGTGTGGCGAGCGTTGCATATGTTTTTAGACGGGGGGCGGAGTAGCAGATGGACGAAGGCAAAAGTGGATGCCTACGCGCAGCTTTCGTGTCCACGTCTTACGGTCATTGCAGACGACGACAGATGGTGTTGGAATAGCGGATGATACCGGAGGCTACCGCACATCTGCTCGCACGACTAGAAGGCCATGCAGACGCCAGACTAGACGCACCGGATGTCGCGAAAGGGATACACTAGGCTGGCGAGCGTGTTCGGTCGAGCAGCCGAGCCAATTCAGTAGTAGCGGGCTGGGCTTAGAGCGGGCCGTGACCTCCACCTGAATTTTGTCTAACAGAGTAAATAATGCGCAAACAAATTAAATTTATTTTGTGGAAAAATTACAACAAAATATATTTGTCCTATATATGCCCTTTAAAAGAAAACCTTTTTTTTCATTTCCGCATTTCTTTAAAAGGTGTTTGGAAAGGACGGAACGCAGCTGAGGATCCTCTCAAAACGGAGTGCACGCTCACTGGGAGGAGACGACGATGCAGGAAGCCACGGGCACTCACCGAGCAGGGTGGCGAAGGTGCGGGCGATCTCTCGGCGGCAGAAGGCGTCGGGCGTCACAAGGCGCTCCATGGTGCACATGCCGTGTGCGTCGCAGTTCCTCGCCAGGCGGTTCCACACTGCGCCCATGGCTCCCTCCTCCCGGGCGGCGGACGGACTGGCCCTGGTGGGCGCTGGGAAGTCGCCCGCGTCGGTTAGCTTGCTTCGTCGGCACTATGCCCATTTGGCCAATGAGCAATCATCGACCGCTCTACGCTGGCGGCGGCTCGTGCGTCTCATCTCGCACCGCAACCAGTTCGCAAAATGCGCACCCCTTCGGGTAATGGGTTTGAATCCCGGCCGAGATGCCTGCAATCCGACGGAGGTTCGGTTGCGCGTCGAAAGATCCCCGCATGGTCGAAATTAATCCTCAGGCCCCCACCAGGGCGTGCCAAATGCCCTTCGTTGGTCCGTGTCAAGCCCCCAAATTTGACCTTCGCAATAAAGTGATTTTGAAGCACCGTTTGGAGCATAAGCACAGATTTCATTTGCATTCATACCACTGCCAATATCATAGTGGCACTATTTGCACCCTTAAACGAGTGGACAGTTGATTTCAATAGGCACAGCCTGCATAGGTGCAGTTTCAGACACTGCTGGCAGCTAAATTGCTGCCTTTTCCCACTGTATTTTGCATTTCATGTGGTATGTGTTTTTTCAAGGACATTAGGAAAGCATTGTTTCACGTTTGAAACCAAAAATAAACTGTAAACCATTTTTGTTGGGTATGCGCACGACAGAATGAATGCGACTGGAATGTACATTATATTGCATGAGTTTTGACAGCGCCACCTGCTCAGCCATGTTAATCGACAAAGCGCTTAGCTATCGAAAATAATTTACGCCAGAAGATAGCTGAAAGGTACGCATACTTCAGGCGCACAAACAAAATGTGTTCACCAATCGACAGGATTCGGACATAAAATTTATTGAGATTCTGCAAGTACCACGCGGTGCAGCGTTATCCAAAAGGGAATTATTTGAGAAAGAGCTCAATACAGTGTCGAGGACAGTCACATCTTAGCGAAAGGACCGAATCTAAGGGTTTTGGGGCACGTTTTGGAGAGTGCTTCCATTTTTCACGACCCAGGAACATTCGCTACTAATCCGTTACAGCTATTTTTGGCCATGACTAAGAATGACGCTGCGCAGACCATCTCTTGAGAGCGGGGAGACCCGAAGTTACAAGCTGGGCTAGTTGGTCTAGGCTAAATATAATGTAGGTAAAACAGCGTGCTGGTCGGGTGGAAGAATGAATGCTATGTTCAAAGGCCGGGCATTTGTACTGGCTCGTGTGTAGTATTGAGTGATTGAGTAGAGTTGACCGGGACATTGAAGGGTTCCACCACGGTTAAAAAGCTGGTTCGTTATGTTGATGATTTTTTAGTGTTCTTGGGGGGTTTTTGACGGCACGGTGTCCTCAGTGGCAGACGCTTTGGCAATTTTTGGCGAATGTGGTGGGGGCATCAGGTTCCCAAGGAGGGGGTCCTGCAGTTTTTGGACCTTTCCCTTTGGCGGCAGTGCTGGGCGTACAGCCCTAGGTCAAAAAAGGCCATCTTAGACTATAGGTCAGCCCACTCAAAGGTTATCAAAAGGGGCATTGCGATTTCCTGCTTGGTGCTGCGTCCACACGGTGCATGAGAGCTTTCAGGCGCTGGGTTCCCGCATGCTTTGCTGTGTGCACCACCCTCATTAAAAAGGGAACCTCTCCCCCTAATAAAGTGGTGGACACGCGAAGGACTGTCGTCATCCCACACCTGCACAAGGTCTCTCACAATTTAGTCGAGCCAGATATGTTCGAGGGTAAGGGCCAAGGCAGAAGGGCCCTCAAAGAGCAAGTGCACAAAAAAACACGCAAAGCCGTTTGTGAGCTGCGTTTCCAGAGTGGGGTAAAGTGTATATCGGACAGACGGGGAGGTGCCTAAATGACAGGGTCAGGAAGCACAACTATTTGCCGAAAGCCACGGTCGGAGGGCATTTGGCGGTGCACTGCAAGAGCTGTTTGTGCAAGCCATCCTTCGTGGAGACTACACTTTTAGATAGGCACAAAGACAAGGTGACGAGGAAGGTGATAGAGCCCTTTTACATAGCGGAAAGTGAGGCGCAGTGCATCAGCGAGCCGTCGGTGATTCTATCTGTAAAATAACTTCAACAATGAAAAAAAAAGGGGGGGGGGGGGGGGGGGAGTTTGTGGCTGTGGATGACCGGTGCCCCATGTGATGAGGCAGAAAGGTTGGCGCATGTATAGATTGCTGCCTCGTGTGTTTACTTTTGATGTTTTCTGTAATAAAACCTTTAGTTACGAGTCAGCGCCTGTCCCGTCTTGGTTGTCTTCGGGGAGAACAGTTGTCCTTTTCCGCAAAATGGCGTCGAGAACCAATCGACATTCGTCCCTTCCCTCATTTCCCGTGAATGTCGAGTGGCAACACTCGAATGGCCAGGAACTTACTAGCCCTATTTCTTAAAGTGGAAAACAATGCAAAAAGAGCGTGCATAAAAAAAAACAAAATAAAAGCTTTCGAGACAGGCTGGAAATCTTAGAATACAAAACCGCAAAACATATACTAGGTGAAGAATGGCACTGAGCAGGTTTCAAGAGTGCGAGAAAATGGCAGTATAACAACCGCAGTGTTTTGGGTTTCTTTCAAAAACTACGCGGAGTGCTTTCACCTTAGCATGCGGGTGCACTGCGGCGAAGCAAGATATGCAAAATTGCGACATCTACTACATGGTTGTCGCTTCACTGCAGTATGCGGTGACAAGTACATTAACGATACTAGCCATTCCCTCAGAAAAGAGCATGAAAGATGTTGCCCAACTTGGGAGTATGTCTGATATGAAGATCAAATTGGATACAATCTTATTTTAATCGATATCCGAAAGTTTTGGAAATGCGCACTAGCCTATTGCAACGGGGCCCCGATTTATTATATTTTGACAACTAATAGAATGAAAATAAGTTTTGGCACAATGTTGGCAGAAATTCCTCCCAACTGCTTTGGCACAGTTTGACACTCGCATCATTGCCTTTGGCCGTTAAATGCACGCGCCACCACAGCCGCCGCTTGGTAACAGTGCCAGTACCAACCGGTCAGCACTCGCGCATCTTCCTTCAGATCGATTCCAATTGTATGATGCTTGCCAAACTTACCCTGGAGACGCCAACTGCGTTTCATCTCGCGGGAGCGTCGTCCGAAGGCAGCCCAACAACTGCCCCGTGACGTAGCGCTCCATGGAACAGCCCGAGGAAGGCCGCTCGCACGAGGCCGAAATCGTGACGAGGGGGTGGCTAAACATAGAGACTGCCCGGCAACTGGTTCCTCGTGTCCCGCCCGGTCCAAAGTTTGGCCTCCTTTCCCGTGAGGGCTGCTCCAGGAAACGCAACGTGGTGGCTGCCCCCAGGATGGCGCTCCCGCGAGATAAGACGCAGCTCGCGTGTTCCATAGGAGTGTGGCAAGTACCGTAAAATCACATATAAAGTCAAATGAACCCTTCCCACAATATGTTGTCCCAATTTTGGGTACATTTTTCCAAGTCGCGCAACGGCTCAAGCGGTTGAACAGCTTTTCGGGTACAGAGACTTTGCCAATGTGATGTCTTAGGAGATTTAAGTGTCGATGCGCTGAGCCAAGCACTCCCACGCATTATTGTTTACTCAACAGTCTATAGACTCTTGCACCGCTTTATTGGTTCAATACCGAAAACAAGAGGACTTGTTTCAGATCGTTTGAGGACCCTCAAGCTCACATTGACGATGCAGCGCACACAAAAACCAAGCGAAAGGAGCACATGGGACGAGCGCCGATTGGGGCTCGTCCTGTCTACCACATTTCCCCACCGCAGTCCGCAGGGGCAAGTTTTGGTTGAAAAAGAAAAGATTTTCCACGGATGCCTGGTGCATAGCCCACACCCGTTTTGTTGTTTGCAGATAAAAAATTTTATACACTGCACACTTTGACAAAAGCCTGCTTCGTTAACTCCGAAAGTAACTCGTATTGTGAATAAACTATCATTAATGTGCGACGTGCTTCAGAAAATCCGTAACATCTCGTAATAATGATAGGTCTGAAAAACAAAACAGTAGGACAAGGTGCATGAATTTTCACCGGTAGTTTGAAAATTTAACTAGCTCAGAAACTTCCCTTCAACCTTTCACTGTAGAATGTCAAAATGCGAGTTCCTTTTCAGACAGTGCTACGGATGGCTGGCCGACAGATTCATCTCCTAACCTGGAAATGCCGAAAGCTTCCCAAACTTCTCTGGCAAGTTTATCTAAAAAATACCTAATAATTGTGGCGCCCCGTTTCCGTTTCGGTCGCAAGTCGGCGCGTGTTTGTCCCGTGTTCCTTTCTTTTGTCCCGTATCTTTGAGCACCGTTTTTTTTTTTTTTTATCGTGTTTAACGATTTTTAGCTAGCTCATCTTACCACTTGGCTATAGATACTCTACTGTACACACAATTTAGACTTCTAAACGCGCATAGTCCACGGACTATAGTTGGGAAAATACGGTACTCCTTTGCTTAATCCTAGTCATGAACCAATTTGTCCACATTGCCACTTTCAACTGCTTTTGAGATGACCGTGCCAGTTTATGTCTGAGTCGCGCAACGAGCAGAGCGACATACTCCCGTGACGAGCCTCCTCTTGTTCCACAATGGGTTCCAAGGAAGGGGGACGCCTGCGAGTGAAAATTGGGATGAGCGTTGGCAACACCAAGTAGGCTGGACACCAAACCGGCAGCTGCAACTGGCAGATCCCAAGAAGTACCATCGAGTGGTTGCTTACTGAACTTAGTGAAGCTTTCTCAGTTGCAAACAAACCTGATCAACGCTCTGTTCTGTCCCAAATCGATACACCCAGTTCTCTACATCATTTGGGGAAATAGTATAGATACTTTTTTTTTTCTTATTTATTCGCTCGACTTATTCGAACCCAGCATGTAGATATAGTTCTTTCATACTCATCTTGAACCTGCAATCAATATCACTAAACATTTTTTCAGATTTCAAAAATGAGCCTATCAGAACGACGTGATAGGCTCATTTCTTGAGGGTTAAATGTCATTTCTCATCTAACCTTTATCATTATACTAAAGCTAACAGAATGTTTTTAAAGCGGTGCTATTATAAATAAATCATTATTGTGAAGAGGAAAAAGAAAAGATAATTGCCTCAAGTTACAGGAAATTACTTTTTGTACCTTTTGTTTAGGGTAAAAAGTGAGGCTTTGGGATACAGTTCAGTTGCATAATGCAAAAACCAAATTAACTGAAATCCCCGCATAAAAACATTTTCAAAACATATATAATATAATGACACCTAACCAAAAATACTGGGAATTTTTAATGTGCTACTTTTTCAATAGAAAGCGACGGAAATGACTATTCTTAATTTGTGAGGCAATATTTTTCAGTGGGAAGAATTTAAAATCGTGGTGTTTGAGAAGTCCACAATTTTTTTGCATAACTGTTCTCCATTTCTTAAAGTGAAACATTCTTTGCCCAGCTGTTCCGGACTTCCTGAAGCCGGATTAAATTCCCTCGTTAGATTTAGTGGGGAAATTGAGGTCACTAGACCTCAACACCAATTTAGCCCATAATGCAACGCGCGCAGTGTTGCATTATGGGACGTCACAGGCCTACACACCAATTCAGTTTCTTCGCTAAATTTAGAGGGCAAGTTGAATTGGTGTATACGTCTCTGATGTCTATAATGCAATGCGCGCAGTGTTACAGTGTTAGATTTAGCAGTGCTGGATTTAGCAGAAACATTGTTGCAACGTGACATGATGTCACATGACCTATTCATAAATTCAGTTTCCCCGCTAGATTTAGCGAGAAAATTGACGTCACGTCACCTCAACGCCAATTCAATTTGCCCGCTAGATTTAGCGGGAAAATTGGTGTCACGTAACCTTAACCCCTTAAGTGAAACTTTTTTTTAAAAAGCAACGTAAAAATGCCACATATTTTTATTAAGGAGAAGTCCTCTAGTATAACAGATAAAATTTCAAAAATTTATTACGAAAAAATTAGCGGCGGTGAAAAAAAAAAGGCGCCAACTAAAACGAGTGCTGCCATCTATGACGAGCGCCGCAAACTACTCGGACGAGCCTAGCTTTGTCCGTGGTATTGAAAGCTAACGAAGAACCACCGGACGAGCTGAGCGTACGATGGGGCGTACGCTAGGCTGGCGTTGGAGCTGTTTGCCACACAGCGATTGTTTGATTAGAGTTCCTGTATCTACGGGAGCAAGAGCTCATCCCCCTAACGCCGTCTTTCCTGCACGGCATGTTGAGCCTGCTCCTCACGTGATTGGATCTCGGCGAACAGCGGCACATGGAAAACAGATGCCCCCCAAAAATGTTTTTTAATTTTTCGCCAGGCGCTTCATTATGGTGTCGGAGGACTACCCAATTAATATTTTGCTACAGAGTAGCGTATATTTTTAATAAAGCCAAAAGACGCAACTGCTCGAAACCAAAACCGAAACCCGCGCACGGAGGTCGGAGAAGTGGAGAGCACAGAGTGAGTGGCGGAAGTCACGTGGCTACACCCGACCGTGAGCTTTTTTTTTTTTTTTTCCCCTTTGCGTAGCAGACAACATGTCACATGCGTGGCTGCGTAGCGGGAACTGCTTGCCGCGCGATTCTTTTGCAGTTATGTTTGTTCCGCTCGCTGTTCTTTACTTCAAGATGAGTTGTTTTGTACATTGAGGAGTTGGAGATGAGTAGCGAGTGCTTGTAGTGAATTTCCATGATCGGCTCCGAAAAGAATACTCCCAAGATGTTGCGTGAAGAGCTGCCTCACATGTCCTGCGTCCGAAAAAAAAAAGGGGCATTGTGCGACAGAGTTTCCGAAAGATCAACGGGATCGGGACCAATGGCTGGCTGCATTCCTGTAGAACATTTACGGGCACCTCGGAAAGCGGACGCTACCTTGATTTATATGCTCCTTGCATTTTGTGGAAAGTGATTACATTGAGTTCGCAGGTGTCAAAAAGGAAATCCCATACCATTTAATTCAGCGACGTTGCATCCACAACATTTGTTTGAGATTGTTTTTGTTTGTTTCTTCCGTGATAATTGTAAAAAAAAAAAACAAAGTAATGTAAACATCGCAAAATGTTTGAAAACGAAAAAAAAAAAAAATAAAAGTACAGTTCCACCGGGGATCGAACCCGATCCTGCCGCGTGTGAAGCTGACGTCTTTCCCACTGAGCTGCTGGGGAATGTCTTTCCCTGGTAATAATAAAGCTGATAAACTCTAAGTTTGAAAGTTTGCTGCCGATTTTCTTCCAGCAAAAGCACTCTTGGGTCGAAGTCGGGAAGCACCACGCATTGGCGACATTCGCACCTAGTAAAGAAATCGTACGCGTGCATATTCAACTCGAAGTAGACACGTCGTGCTTCACGTTTGCGCGAGTGATGTCTTCAGCCACGAGAAGGGAGCGACGGCTCGGCGACGTCTTTGTGCAAATCGGCTTGGTGGTCGGGCGTGTCGTACGGTATGAATACCAATTCTTTTGATCAGTCCCAAATTTCTCTTTTAAAGGCAGACAGAATTCGCCGGTACTGTGAGCGACAGTTCTGAAGTAGAGGTTCCACGCCCGTCGTCCGCTGCCATCGCCGTCCCCGCGAGTCCCACGATACGCGAAACGACGCACGCACAGAATGCTTCCGGTTCTCTGTGGAACATTTTTTTTTTCAATCAACGTATTTGCAGCTTTTTAGAAGCCACAAAAAATGGGTTTCATATTTTTTTCTATTTTTAATATTGAGCGTGTGCCTTCAGTGACTAACGACTTCGATTAAATTTGGTGGTCGCGTCGAGACCTTAGAAAACGGCCCGTGACCAAGGAAAAGAGAGTGAGCGAGACTCGAGCCGGCCAGTTCTTGATCGGCGGTTTTCGGGTGGAAAGAAACCGAATTTCGAGCCGCAAATTCTGTTCTGGGTAGTTGGGCTCTCATATGTCACGTACAACTAAAAACCTCGGCGAGCATAAATACCCTGTCAGTGTCCCTTTAAGGAGCCTATACAGGAACTCTAATGCACAATACACAAATTCAGCTTCCCTGCTAGATTTAGCGGGAAAAATGACGTCACTTGACCTACACATCAATTCAGTTTCCCCGCTAAATTTAGCCCGGGAAATTGACTTCACGTGACCTGACGTCACATGAAGTCAATGTCACCTATTCAGCTTCCTTGCCAAACTTGGACGGAACTATATGTTACGTATCGCCGAGTGCATATCGGTGCAGCCACGAGCTGCGGCTATCGCTAAACGTTTGTGATGCTAGAACATTCCATGCATCCAACGGAATTGCCATCGCCATACATTGTTTTTCAGATGTGCTCGAAGACTGGTCGTGCTAGTGTGTGCCACGAGAAGCACTGACGGCTGACACAACTCACCTGACCTCTTCTATGGCAGACACTTCCTGGCCAGCGAGCTGTTCCTCCAACTCTGCAACGACAGACAAATCTGTAAGCCGTAAACCTTAAATTCTATCTAAAAAGAAAAAGGAGGTGCCGACTACGAATGCACCTTATTTACGCAACTGAGTCTACTCGTCCACATTGCATGTCGGCAAAACGAAAGAGGAAAAAAGCCTACTTTAGGGTGCATTCTACGGCAAACATTTATTCTATGGTTGGATTTTTTTTTTTTTTTTTTCCAGCAGAGGCGTTTTAGTGCTCCAGGTTTCTTCCAAAGAAATAGTGCAAACAAAGAGTCAACAAACAGAGTTATTTTTAGCTATGTAAGAGGAGCAGCATTTCCACTTCCGCAGCATTTCGGCAGTCTCAGACTCGGAACTAAATTCTTTGTTTTAAACTGCATTCAACGATAACCAAAAACCACCCGGTTGTTGCTTATGAAGCTTCCATGGAATGTCACGATGGCATCGGCCTCCGACGGCAGCGCCGCTATCTGGGAAGTACGCTCCCTAGTATTGATTACCTAGGCAAGAATGTAATGCCGAAGGTTCGGTGAAGAAAGCCAAAGTGCAGCTGGCCACCGTGGATTCACTCTGCCAGCCAATCGCTTCCACTCATTCTTTGACGTCACTGACGTCAGGGGCCGACAAACTATCTTTTTCAACATGGTAAGCGCTGCTCAGCTCCAAGTGACCCGGGGTTTATGTCGCAGAGCTTCACCGGTATCCGCTTTTGTGCGTGGTAGTTTCTGCGCGACAATGTCAGAATTCAGCGATTGTCTCCAACCAATTTATTTGCCGTCGACGTGCTTAGCGCTTTTTATTAGTGATGGGCCGAACATTTGCCGAATCGAAAGTTCGGCGCCGAATCTTGGGATTCAGCAAAGTCGAACTTTTGCCGAACTTTTCTAAAGATTCGGCAAAAAATACATTGTTACCAGACCCAACGTTAATATTTAGTTTTTCCTGGCGAAAAAAGGTTTTATGTTGTTTTTTTCCTAACTTAAATGCAACATGAAATGCATATTGACAGTTATTACTAATGTTCGAGGCGGGGCTTAGGCCGCACGTCCGGGAGCTTCCTGGCTCGTGACGATGACCATTCCCCGAAGTGAAGAACCCAGGGGTCCAGTGGAGGTGGGAGAATTGGTAACGTAACGAACGGTTTAATTACGTGGTAGCGATACAGTCGTCAAATCCGAGAGAACAAATGGAGCCCTCACGCCCCGCCTTATATAGGGGTCCGTTTTCTCCCTCTCTCTCCGCCAGGGCAGCAGGTGCGACCGCCACGTGCTTTGCAGCTGGGTCCGCCGCGACGTAGTCAGAAATGAGTCATAGCCAAGGTTCTCCGCAGTTAGGCCAGGCCTCTCTCCCCTTCCGGAGCGCACGAACCCACACGCACACACACACACGTCCCGTTGACGTCACGGACGCGTTGAGACACGTTTTGGGCAGCCTTCGACAGGTGGGCGTCAGTCCTGAACACGTCGGGACTCGTTTCGGGACTCGTTTCCGCAGCGTTGAAACTCGGAAGAAGGTTGCCGAAGGTTCCATTCTTAACACTAAATAAAGTGATATTCTACAAGACTCTTTGATTGATACATGCAACGCGGACTTTGTTTTTCTTACTGAAACGTGGTTAAACTCTGATATCGCTGACTCAGAACTGTTTCCTCCACATTTTGGTTTTCATGTTTACCGAACTGACCGCGTAGGAAAGAGAGGGGGAGGTGTTCTTTTAGCTGTGAATAAACGTATCCCATCAAGGCTTATCTCGCTAGAAACAAGCCTGGAAATCGTCTGGGTATGCCTTACCTCTAAGCCAAGTATTATAATGGGTGTATGTTACAGGCCGCCAGATAGTGGTAGGGATTTCATTACTGAGCTTCATAAGTGTCTCTTTCAGCTTACAACGCTTTATCCTAATGCCACCCTTGTTCTTCTTGGAGACTTTAATTGCCCAGACATTGATTGGACTGCCCTCTCCTCCGTTAGTGCTTTTTTCCGATGCTTTCGTTGATCTTTGCCTTGACTTTAATTTTTCCAACGTTATCACTCAACCAACCAGAACAACCAAAATCTGCAGCAATGTGCTGGACTTGTGCCTAACGCAAGAGCCAGACCTTATCAGTAATGTTACATACTTACCCGGCATTAGTGACCATTGTTAAGAATGGAACCTTCGGCAACCTTCTTCCGAGTTTCAACGCTACGGAAACGAGTCCCAAAACGAGTCCCGACGTGTTCAGGACTGACGCCCACCTGTCGAAGGCTGCCCAAAACGTGTCTCAACGCGTCCGTGAGTCAACGGGACGTGTGTGTGTGTGCGTGTGGGTTCGTGCGCTCCGGAAGGGGAGAGAGGCCTGGCCTAACTGCGGAGAACCTTGGCTATGACTCATTTCTGACTACGTCGCGGCGGACCCAGCTGCAAAGCACGTGGCTGTCGCACCTGCTGCCCTGGCGGAGAGAGAGGGAGAAAACGGACCCCTATATAAGGCGGGGCGTGAGAGCTCCATTTGTTCTCTTGGATTTGACGACTGTATCGCTACCATGTAATTAAACCGTTCGTTACGTTACCAATTCTCCCACCTCCACTGGACCCCTGGGTTCTTCTCTTCGGGGAATGGTCGTCGTCACGAGCCAGGAAGCCTCCGGACGTGCGGCCTAAGCCCCGCCTCGAACAACTGGTTGGCAGCGGTTGGGATCGGACCATGCGACATCGTGCTACATCTGCGGGTGAGCGTTTGGACTTTGCTTTGGGATTCGCCAGGCTTCAGATTATGGGTAATTAATTTTGAACTGCTGGGAATCCTTAGTGTTTGACTCGTGCGCTAGGTTTGTGTACAACATCGCGACAAGTTTTATTGCAAAGCCAAAGCTAAAGAGCAGCGATCATGGATCTGATGAGGTTACTGAGAACAGATTTACTCTGTTTATGTGAAGAATTGGGTGTGGAGGTGGAGCAAAAGATGAAGAAATCTGAGATCAGTAAAGCGATTTCAGAGAGCGCGGAAGCAGAGGAAATTAAAAATACGTGGGAACTGCTTCAGAACGCTAAGAGTGAAGCTGCAGCAAGAGAGGAGCGAGAACAGGCTGCAGCGAAAGAGGAACAGGCTGCAGCAAGAGAGGAACGAGAGCGGGAACTGGCTGCAGCGAGAGAGGAACGAGCGCAGGCTGCGGCGACAGAGGAGCGAGCGCTGAAAAGGCTAGAGCTCGAAATTGAACAACAGCGATTAAACTCGCAGAACAGTAGAGTTGGGGCTCCGGTACGAGCAAGTGAGACCGAGTCGTATCAAATGAAGAAGCTCATGCAGCCGTTTAAAGTTGGGGAAGACGTGGGCCTATTCTTAGTTAACTTTGAGAGGACATGTGAGAAGTTGAGCTTCGCCCCAGAAACGTGGCCGCAACGGCTTTTGACTCTGTTGCCCTGTGAGGCTGCAGAGGTTGTCGCGCGCCTTAGTGCTGGAGACGCGGACGACTACGACAAGGTGAAGTCCAGCCTTTTGAAGCGGTACCGCCTTTCTGCCGAGGCGTTCCGTCAAAGGTTTAGAAACGCATCCAAAAAGAGCAGCGAGGGCTACTCGGAATTCGCGTACGGGCTTAAAACAGAATGGTTGAAGAGCGAGGAAGTGTACGAAAGCCGAGACAAGGTAGTCGAGTGTGTGTGCCTCGAACAGTTCTTTCGTAGCATTCCGCAGTCAGTCAAGCTCTGGGTGCAGGACAGGGTGGGAGTCGACTCTGTCGAAAGGGCCGCTGAGCTAGCCGAAGAGTACGCAACGCGTAGAAAGCTGAGCGGAGAGGAAAGCGAATCCGGCCGAAGCGATCAGCGCAAGACCTTCCGACAGGGTAACGGCTCGCGAGAAAACGGGCCCGAGAAGCCCGAAGCAGGACAAAAGGTCCCAGAAAAGAGCGCAGAACACTCGAACGGAGACGAGGCGCGGAAAAGCCCAACAGGGCAGTTCGAGGCAAGGAAGCCGTTCCTGTGCTACAACTGTCAGGAGCCGGGACACACAGCAGCCAGATGTAAGAAACCGCGGGTGGTGTTCTCGTACGTGAACGGTAGTGACGAGGACCTGAAGCTCCTTCGTCCCTATCTTCACGAGCTCCAGGTAAACGGAAAGCCGTGCAGGGTGCTTCGTGACAGTGCAGCGACGATGGACGTTGTTCATCCGTCGTATGTAACGCCATCCGATTTTACTGGAAAGGTAGTTTGGATCAAGCAGCTGCTCGAAAAGCACAGTGTCTGTCTGCCTATGGCGAGAGTGAGGATAACTGGCCCGTTCGGAGAGCTAGTGACAGAGGCGGCTGTCTCGCAGACAGTCCCGTTGGAATATCCTTATTTGTTTTCTAACCGGTCAGATTTCCTGCTGCGCGAAAGGGGTCAACAACTGGGAAAAGGGCTAGTACAGTCGTGTACGAGGTCCAAATCGCGTCAGGTCGCCCCTTTGTTGACGAGGGATCCAGAGCCAGAGGCAGCTGACGGGGAGCAAGCACTCCCAGAGTTGGAGGTAGAAAACCGGGATGAGAGGGACCAGGTTGTAGAACAGCCTGACCTCGCAGCGCTAGAAAGGGTACGCCGTCCCAACGCGCCGGCGAAAAAGGCGAAGGAAGACGGGATCAGTGAAAGATCTCTCGTAGCTCCGGCGTCGCGTAACTTTGGTCCTCTGCTACGAGTAGACAGAGTGTCTTTGACAGTCGAGCAGAAGAGCGACCCTAGTGTGTCAGGGTTTCGCGCTACAGCTCAGGAGATTGCTAGGACCAATGTGACGGGGCATGAAAAAGGCGGATTGTTTTATCGGCGCTATAAGGACCGCATTTTCACGTCTAGAAATCACGTGAAAATCGATCACTATGACTTCAGCGTAAGAAAAAGGAAAGGCAAATTTAACGGCAATGCCGATGGGTTGAGCAGATTTTTCTGACATCACGAAAATTAGTAGGGTTGATCTCAGAGGTTTTCGTCATCCACGGGAATGAGGATCTAAGTGGGGGCACTTCGTTGAAACCCCAAATTGACCTCACAAATTGCGAAGAGTTTTTGTCTTTTGTATTTTGTTCTTAGTGACCTCGTTGGAAAAATGAGTTTTTTTTTGGCGACAGGGGGTCTCGATACCCGGAATTGTACCAAATTTTGGTAATCCGTAATCCAGTCTGGCGGGTCTTTGGGCGAATTCCGAGCGTTTGACTGCGGTGTGGCGTGGTGTTGTGGGGGACGTTTCCGCTGATGCCTCCGTTGTGAGAGGTTTGGGAGTTTGTTTGGTGCTTGCAGCGTCTTCTCAAGGCCTACTCCAAGCCCACCTCTTCAGGCCAGCGATTGTACCACCGGCCATTCGAGGTTTCCCTGGCCCCGGAGGGGCTGTTAAGAATGGAACCTTCGGCAACCTTCTTCCGAGTTTCAACGCTACGGAAACGAGTCCCAAAACGAGTCCCGACGTGTTCAGGACTGACGCCCACCTGTCGAAGGCTGCCCAAAACGTGTCTCAACGCGTCCGTGACGTCAACGGGACGTGTGTGTGTGTGCGTGTGGGTTCGTGCGCTCCGGAAGGGGAGAGAGGCCTGGCCTAACTGCGGAGAACCTTGGCTATGACTCATTTCTGACTACGTCGCAACGGACCCAGCTGCAAAGCACGTGGCTGTCGCACCTGCTGCCCTGGCAGAGAGAGAGGGAGAAAACGGACCCCTATATAAGGCGGGGCGTGAGAGCTCCATTTGTTCTCTTGGATTTGACGACTGTATCGCTACCATGTAATTAAACCGTTCGTTACGTTACCAATTCTCCCACCTCCACTGGACCCCTGGGTTCTTCTCTTCGGGGAATGGTCGTCGTCACGAGCCAGGAAGCTCCCGGACGTGCGGCCTAAGCCCCGCCTCGAACACCATCTTGTTATCGAATTAACACTCTCCCTTACCACTCCTCACAAATCACGCTATACTAAATTCATTCGGAATTACGCGAGTGCCGACTATGGCTCTATTAACTCGCAACTGGAACACTTCTACGACACATTCTCTCACGGTTTTGAGGAAAGATCTGTCAACGCTAACTGGACGCTGTACAAAGATAAACTAATTCAACTTATTGAGTCTTTCATACCACTCACTCATGTCATCTCTGATAACAACAATCCGTGGTATAACAAAACCATTCATAAACACTCCAAAAAAAAGAAAAGGCTTTATAGACAGGCTAAGTGTTGCGACACACTGGAAGCCTGGAACAAATACCACGATTGTGCAACAGGATACAAAACAGCTATAAATGAAGCAAAAACTAAATTCTATGTTCGAGACCTCTCCAACATTTTGGTTAACAAGCCAAAGAAATTTTGGAAGATTATTAATCCTTCTACGTCGTCTCCCTTGCAATTCACTGACAACAGCGGGCATAATCTTTCCGATCACCAAAGTGCTCTTTCACTTAATAACTTATTTAGTTCTGTCTTTACAGAAGAAAACCTGCATAATATTCCTGTCCCACGCCAGTCATTGCACACTCCTATGGGGCCCATCACCTTTGACTATGCCGGCGTCCTGAAAGCGATTGAGAACTTGAAGCTGTCTTCCAGCTCAGGGGATGACCAAATCAATTCGAAGGTTCTAATAAACACGAAACACACTTCCGCAGCTTTTCTTTGTGACATATTTTCCCAGTCAATTAAACTTTCTGAAATTCCGAGGGATTGAAAAACTGGAAACATAACCCCTGTGTTCAAATCTGGGGACCGCCACCTAATTACAAACTATCGGCCCATCTCCCTAACTAGCGTATCATCTAAGCTCATGGAACACATACTTTACTCCAATATAATCAATTATTTAGAAGATAACAACCTCCTTTTTAGTCACCAACATGGTTTTCGGAAAGCGTACTCTTGCGAAACCCAACTAACGGCGTTTCTTCATGACATTCACGCAGGTTTTAATACCAACATTCAGACTGACGCCATTTTTCTCGACTTTTCTAAAGCGTTTGATAGGGTCCCTCATCAATGTCTTAAAATAAAACTTAACGAATTTAAGATCCATCCCGCTATCGTAAATTGGATATCCGAATTCTTGGCTAACCGCACCCAGTACACCACCATTAATAACTCTAAATCCCCCTCGTGCCCGGTAACCTCTGGCGTCCCTCAGGGTAGTGTACTCGGTCCCTTACTCTTTTTAATCTACATCAATGATATTCATGAGCACATCTTGTCATCAGTTCGGTTATTTGCAGACGACTGCGTAATTTACAGGCCCATTCTCTCGCTTGACGATCACCATACCTTGCAAACAGAAATTTCACAAGTTATTCAATGGTGCAATAAATGGCAGATGACTCTCAATTTCGACAAATGTAAACCCTTTCGTTTTCTCGTCGTGCTCTTCAACCTTTTTCTTACCATTTTGACACGTCCCAAATCACCGTTTGCAGTTCATATAAATATCTCGGTACCCAGGCGAAAATCAGTCCACTTCCAGCTGGATTATGGAACTGGAAATGAGGCAGTCCAGCTGGACCCAGCTGGAATCCAGCTGGACTGCCTCATTTCCAGTTCCATAATCCAGCTGGAAGTGAACTGATTTTTGCCTGGGTATTCATCTAACATCTGACCTTTCATGGACGTCTCACATCAGTAATATCGTAGCTAACGCAAACCGTACCCTCGGTTTTTTGCGCCGAAACCTGAAACCCGCAACACCAGAGATAAAACAACTAGCATACTCAACTTTAGTTCGGTCTAAGCTTGAATTCGCTTCTTCTGTGTGGTGCCCTTGGCAATCTTACCTATCTAACAAACTTGAATCCATCCAAAACAGGGCTCTTCGTTTTATTTTTTCTGATTACTCACCATTCACGAGCATATCTGGATTGCGCGAAGCAGCTAACCTTTACACGCTTTCATTGAGGCGCCGAGTGTCCCGTCTCTCTCTCCTTCACCGAATCTTTCACCATAACAGGCCGCTTCGTGAATCACTGCTTTTACCTCCGTGGCAGATTTTCCCCCGCTTTGACCACTCCTGCAAGTTGCGGCCCATTTTTTCGTCAACTACTTCATACAGTAATTCAACTTTACCTTTGGCAATAAACGATTGGAACATACTACCAAATGACATTGTTACCATAACTGACACACATAAATTTGCCGCCTCTGTAACCACTTTCATTTCTGCTTTATCCGACTAGTTCCCTCTTCTGTTGTGTTAAAATTGCCTGTGAAAGTGTTCGATTAAGAAAAAACAAATAACAAATGTACCACTCCCTTGTGTAATGCCCGTAAGGGCCTTCAAGGATAATAAATGATGATGATGATGATAATTGTATCGGTGTCATTTTAGTGTGTTTACTGGCAATTTTAGTGACTGCTTGCAGAAGTGGCGTGACAACGAGGTTGGGTAGAAGCGAGCGTGTCGCAGTCACAAATCACGCTACGAGAGTTTCGGTTTTGAGGCGTGAAGGCAATAACACTGCCTTCTTGCTTTCTCTGGGAGTCACCGTTTCGTGCGCGAAAACGAATGCAACGGTTGCTGAGCCTTCACCAGAAGAGATAACAATATTATTGTCAATATGCATGTTTTTCGATTTGAGTCGCTTGACGTCAGCTTTGCATGAAAGTGTGCGTCCCATCCCAACGTCTCGCTCTTAACCTTTAAAATGCCGGTTTCTGATGTTAGGAAACATGCGGATGTTTAGGAAGATGGGGAGAGTTAGGAATGTTGGATGTGCAACGTCGAGCATTATATTTCTGCTGTTTAGTTTTATGCAGATACATGAAAATCGCGAAATAACGCTAATTGAAAAAGGCAATATTATTTTGTTTTGGCATACACTACTTTTGAGCCGAAAACAGAATTGTTATAATTGTGAGAAGTGCTTTAAATTAATTGTCGGCCAATGTTTCAACTACCTCGTTGCATCACTGGAAAGGTCAAATGAAAATCTACCCAGAATGTACCGCATCATTCGATGGACTGCATAAATTATTGGCCGATCTTTTATTCTTGAGGCAGAGAATATTGAGGAGAACTGCACTCGCTCACAAACACACCGTGTTGCCTGCTCTACACATCGCCGTAACTGCTGGTTGTACTACACTGCACTATGGTAACCGCACCACGACTGCACGGCGTCCATTTGCAATCCATGGCCCAGTCGCGTTCTCGCGCGTGCGCATTTTTGCCGAATCTTTGCCGAAGTTTGCTTCAGAAGTTCGGCATTTACCGAACTTTGCCGAATCTGAAGTTGGGCAGATTCGGTCCATCACTACTTTTTATCACTCATTACCCTAAATCACTCATTACCCTAAACTTTTTGGAATTGAGCGGAGCTGCCCTTTAACAGAGTCTCGCCGTCGGATGACATCCCGCAAACTAAATTTGGAGACGCATTAAAAGTCGGAACGAGACGAGCTGGCACTCGGACCGTCCCTCGTTACTGCCAGAACAGCCGACGTGCAAAGTCTCTCCATTACACGGAGCTTCCAATTTCAAAACCGTAAATGGCAAGGCAAAACAGGATGCGAATACGAGCGAAAGAATTTGCGCAGTCTGCTCGGCCCCTGCCATCCGCTAGGTCACGAACGACGACGACATCTAGAGAAGCCGCCCCCTGCCAATGGGGATTACTTTTCGCCTATTTCTAGCCCACCGACGGGGTGATAACTGCGGGGTGTCTCTTTGGAATGCCTCCAGCAGGAGCTGCCTGCCTCACTTTGGCTGCGCATGCACGCTTGTGAGACGCCCAAGCGCCATCGTGCTGGAGCCGGCCCATGCTCCTCCCTGCCATTATCGTTTTCCCAATTCAAGAAGACAATTTGGTGGCTGTGACAAAGTCCAAACTTGTTTTGTGCAAGAGAACACTTGCCAGGAGCTTCCTGCAGTGGCTCTTCCGGAATGTGCAGTTCCTCCGGCAAGTCCAGCAACTGGCCAACCCTGAAAACTCCAAAATCCTCCGCATTAATGCCCATTCCGATTAGATTTACAACCTGCTACCATGTCCGACATTAATGCCCAACGGAGAATATCTCGATTAAGCTATCGGTTCGAAGAACGATCCGACCGTTTCATTGCGAGGTTGCATTAGAAAAGTTCGAACGTGTCTAACGTAAGATAGCGAATGAGTCCCGAAACAAAAGTAGAGTTAAAGAGAGGAAAATATGGGCGGGCACCCTTCGGGGCTGCGACGACCAAATTCTTTAGAAAAAGTAAGCAAGCGACAGCCGCCACGGGAACCGGGTGTGGGAACCTCCCGTTTCAGATTACCTTTACTTTTACTTTAAGAATGTCGTCTAGAGCAACTTTAACTACAGCTGTTGAGTGTCTAATGACAATCGCCACCACCTTGTGGGCAACCTTTATCTGCCACCACATTGTGGGCACCCCAAGTGTTTATGACCCGGGGGAACAAAATGCATATTATAGGGTCGGCTGAATTTCAGAAGACATAAGCCTCCTCCCAAGCCACCCCAGGCTGCAGCCTGCATCAGCCAGCCTCCACTGCCGTCAGCTAGCTTGCGCAGACTGCCGCCAGCTTGAAATGAGGTGCGCTTTGTTTACGCATAGAATGTATTTTTTTGTCTCGGGGCGCATGAGTCTGAGAAGAGGGCTGAGTAATTTCATATAAGAGTGAACAAATGGTGGCTGGTCAACCTTTTTAATGTGCTTCATAATTTTATGCTATTTCCCAGTGCCAGGGATAAACAAAATCATAATTGTTTTCACCCACAACAAATAATTATCGGACGCAAAAAATAGTAGGTTACCAAGAGGTGGAAAGTTGCATTTGTGTGTGCAGCCAGGGTGGTCACCTTTGGTGATAAATAACGCACGTTATACATTCTAAGTGAGTCTCTTAATCTTTTGATGCAATCTATGTACTATACAAAAAGATTAATGTTATTGTTTATGTTTCCTAAAGAATCTTATAAACATAAATTTTGGCTACTTGATCATTGTCAGCCCAACTTCCAAGGCCTGTATCTTGTGTCAGAAACATGATATTTTGACACAATATTTTACTCATACATAAAACTAAATTGACGCACAAATAAAACATATTTATGAACGGGTTGTTAAAGGGATACTTCAACGAAATTTAAAATATTCCCGTCGTGTTCAAAAATAGGTTGAATATGATCCACAATATCCGTAAATGAGAATCGCACGTTTGTAATTTGAGCTTGGTGGCTCTATTTTTCGTTATAAACGGCCCACTCTGGCAAGCGCTCGAAGAACAGCCAGCAGAGACCACGTGACATCCAACGCAATCGTGACGTAGTTCATCTCGGGACGAGCAAAGCTGCGGCGAGGCTGACGTCGAGACGATGGGTTAGTTGTTCCAGCCACCGAAACGGCTGCTTTTGTAAGAATTTTGAATGATGGGTTAATCTTCTATAATCTTGTAGGGGGACAATAGCGACCTCTGGGACACACAAAAGGAATTCTCGGGAAGAGGGGAGTTCCTCCTTCCCCTCATCTCTCGTCGTGGCCGGAGGCGAGACACTCACCGTCACCAGCTGTCAAGGTTCCTAGACGGGCATTCCAAACGAGGCGTTAGCGACATCCACCAGGTGCTCTTTGCTAATCGTTTAATTCGTTATTCCTTTTCGTGACTTTTTTAACAAGATATTGGTGTGTTCAATGTGATACTGCTCCTTTGAACACATATAGACCAAAAAATGAGCGCCGAAATTTCGTTGTAGTATCCCTTTAAAGGATAACTGCAAAGAAAAAAAGTTTTTTTTTAAACAGCCTAATTGGGACAATTTTGTCACAAAACAATTTTTCCACGAAAAAACAAAATTTTTACAGCAATGTTATTTTGAGAGACTTATTTCAGTTTGCGGCTATTTCGTCGGCTTTAAATCGCGCGCCACAAAGTTGGTATTATACCTCACGGAGTGGCGTATAACACCAACGACATGGAGTGACGCGCGATAGCAACTCTTCTCATTGGCTAAGAGATTGACAGCTTAGATCTTGGTTGTTAAACCTTTGTGATGTGTTGTCATTTCCTTTTGAGCGGCATATTTTTACGTTTAAAGAATAACCCATGTAATGAGAGGTATTATTCTTTACAAAAGGTTTACAAGACGGGCACTTCTGTTTGGATTCATACCATAACAAACAAAAGCATGGCCGCCGCTGTCTCTGCTCCCGCCTGTCTCGCCCAGTCGTTTCGCCTAAGTGATCAGTGTTTCCTGTTGACCCAGGTGCTTGAGCGAAACTTCCTGAAGTGAACTAGTGTGTGTTTAGCAGCTGTCAGTGATAAGAAGCGACGCAGGGTTTTGGCTTTCATAGCGCGGTTTGTTACTCATTTTCGTAGGTGTCTCTTTGCTTTTGTAGCGCATTTTCTTTGCTTTCTTAGCGTGCTTTTTTTTTGTGTGTAAATGACGACTTTATGAAGATGGCAGCTCGTATAAAGCAGCGCCCTTGCTCCGTAAAGTGCTGCCAGATTACCCTAATATCCCGAGTCATCGCCCACCCCACTTTTTGGGCCAATGTCAATTTCCAAAAAAACACCGAGTCATTGTCCACCCCTACAAATACCCCAACGCTGACTTCGCAAACATTCAATGATGCGGCTGCAGACCTTACAGTTGGAAGGCATCTGTGACAAAGTAAAACAAAGCAGAGAAAGACACGTCTCTTTGTTTACGCATTTCCTCCACGAGCGACCTCAAAGTCGCAGTGTATCCGTGTGGAAAAAAAACTGATGGAGATAACAGAATGAAAGTTTGTTTAATTACAAAAAGATTGTCCCAAGAAAAAAAAAATGTCGGAAAGATAACGCAAGCAGTAACCCATTCAGGAATTGCGAGGTAAGCCAATGCCCTATATCCTGGAATGTAACTGCGGAGTGTCTCCGCCGATGTAAGGTCGCCGCAAACCCGCTTCTTCTCCCGACAGGTCGCAACGGCGGTTTTGCAATGTTTAAGACAAAGCCAACGGGTAAATAAAGCTTGGCTGGAACGACGCGCACAAACATTTGTAGAGCGTCCCATTCCGTGTTTGTGTCCACGCAACGCAGCCTTAACCTGCGTTGATAGCACGCCGTGCACGAGCGCGCGCATTTATGCACCAAACAAGAAAGTTACACGAGAGCTCGCGATTCACAAGGTGACCGACGCAAAGTATTTGCCAACGCCGGCTTTCTGCTTTCCCAGCATCACTCTTCGTCGCTTCTTTGGTCCGCTCGCTCGCTCGTTGCGCCTGGTTGGTTTTTCTGATTTTTTGTAAACTTTTTTTTTTAAATTTAACGAGGAAAACATAGCGGTGTAACATGCTTTCATGGAACAAACGTTCGCGCTGTAAGCCGATCGGCGGTTTTCATGGCGCGTATGCAAGCAACGGGCTTCGCGATAGTAAAACATTCTTTCGTGAGCATATTTTGTATAAAACAATAAAACTAATTCGAGTTTTGAGTTTAATGTATCTCTTCTGCAGCCGCGCTAAATACGCCAAAAAAATGTTTTTTTTTTTTTTAACTTTTTGCGCTTGCCCACCGAGACATGGCCCACCCCACTTTTTTTATGAATTTCAGGCGGCAGTGGGGGAGGGCGATGACTCGGGATATTACGGTAGTGTTTGCTAGTCCTTATTTCTTTGGCTCTGGAGAGCCGCGGCACCACGGAACGGCAGCAGCCCATGTTCAGTGATGGTGACAGCGAGTCTTCCAGCTGCCATGTTCATGCGCGTTCTCTTCACTACGCCGAAGGCTCGGGAGGCTCAGGCGGTGCCGTCCTCCACGGCGTATCTTCGTATGGCCGAAGACCCAGTTGCTCGCAGCGGCCAAGGAGCCGGCACTTCATTTCAGGGTCCATTTCGCGCGCAGTTCGCGCAGAACACAGAAGGTACGAAAGGCTGTGGTACGCGCACGAGGCACACTAAAAGTCGAGACGCTGCGTACGTAGTTCAACCGCGCAGCCAAGTCAATCCAAGAGCAAATCCAAGAGCGAAGGGCAGGGCGTACTTCTCCTCCGCGCGGGTCGAAAGAGCGGGAGTTTCAAATATGGAGGTTGTGACTATGACCAAATTGCGTCTTGTGGCGTAAATATTGGTAAAAAAAATTTTTTTTTTCGCGGAAGATTCGTTTCTTGACATGCTTGTCCGAATTAGGCTGTTTAAAAAAACACTTATTTTTCTTTGCAGTTACCGTTTAAGATATTAAGAAGTAAACGCAAGAAAAGCACCAAATTTAAAAAAGAAAACTTCTAAAAGCTATAATAAAAATCTTTCTAGATATTTTTTAAACCGTGGCCGGTCATTGGACTCTATATCCATTAAAAAGATGTTGCCTCGTATTGATAGTGTACTAGATACAGTTCTGCCAAGCCCCTTCTCCGAGGCTCGGCACGGGCTATTCCTATCACGAGACGCATTTATTTATTTTACCCTCAGGGCCAAAGGCATTACAGAGGGGAGTGGGTATATAAAAAAAACGCATAGAAAAAATACGCAACAGCAAAACGGCAGGAGGACTATGGTTGTGTGGAGCAATACATGTTAGTCGAGGCATTTCTGAAACTCTTACTGTCTACGATTTCGGCAACATCCGTGGGAAGGTGATTCCGATACAAAGAGGTGCTGGGAATAAAGGAATGATGATACGCGTTAGTCCTGCAGGATGGAATGCCAACTTTGAATCTACGATCGTTCCGTGCTGAGAGATAATCGGGTTGTCTTAGTAGCCTTTGCTTGAGAGATGAATTATGATGATATATTTTGTGGAACAAACACAAGCGAGACACTTTTCTGCGCGTAGAAAGATTAGGCAAGGATAAACTGGATTTCATAACGGTTACGCTGGCGGTACGATGGTAATTAGAAAGAATGAAGCGGGAAGCACGATTTTGGACGGATTCTAATTCAGAAATGAGCGATTCAAGACCGGGGTCCCAGATAGACGCAGCATATTCAAGCTTACTCCGGACGAGGGTTTTGTAAAGAATCAGTTTTAATGACATAGGCGCGAGGAAAAAGTTTCTTTGAAGGTAACCAAGCACGCGATTAGCATTGTTAACGATATGTTCAATATGAGCCTTCCAGGATAAATCGCGAGTTATGTGCACTCCCAGATACTTGTAGGATGGCACATACTCAAGAGCAACGTTATCAATGGAGTAAAGAGGACGTGTTGTGTTAAGACGAGACACACGCATGTATTTACATTTAGCAGTATTTAATTTCATGCACCACAAGCTACACCATTCAGAAATAGAGTTAGCATCAGACTGAAGGAGAGATATGTCAGAGTCATTAGTAAATTCACGATAAATAACGCAGTCATCTGCAAACAGACTGGCAGATGAACATACATTGTTAGGTAGATCGTTAATATAGATAAGAAATAAGAGGGGAATTGACTGCAACTTAATTTGTGGGAAAAAATAGCTTGTCATTTAGCTGAGGCAACTAAGAGTGTGAAACCCATCATTTGTATGACCCACATATATCACGAATCGGGCACATAGGACATATTCGCGGCCACTAAATTTGACGAGTTCTAGGGGCTGTAATTCGGGGCTGTTAAGGAGTGACACCTCCTTCGACTGTCACTTTCGAGCCAGTCGCTCAACATTGATTATACCTAAAGGGTCTATTCATCTCGCTGCCTAAATGCACTGTACGACGTTTCATCTCTGTAGGGCGATTTTCCGATAAGGTACAGGGGAATTGAGCCTTCGGAATGGAGCTGAGTTGCCCTTAAAGGACACGAGCAAAAGAAAAAAACATTTTTTTAAACAGGTTGGATTGGAAAAGGAAGTCATAAAATGAGTTTAACGAAAAAGAAAAAGTTTTAGAGCTATATTAACGGTACGATACAATTTTGTAGTTGGCGCCAACAAACGCCACGGAAAAGTGGCCGCTATTTGTCACGTGCTGCTTGCGCTCTTTCGAAAGCTTCCTATGGTCTCTGAAAGTTACTTGTTCATCTTTGTTTCAAGTGCAACAAAAAATGCTGATTAGTAAGTAACTTTCAGAGCACCAAGGAAGCTCCTGAAAAAGCGCAAGCACCACGTGATAAACCTGTGCGCCGGTCAGAAATTGACGGCGCCCCAGTATTCCCTTCTGGCGGCATGGAGAAATGCGTTGAACCGGCCACCACTCGGCGTGCGGCGGCAGTGTGACTTTGAGGCGGCGGTGGTGCAGTGCACAGGTCTACCACCTAACCAGCAGCTGCTCCCGCGGGCGCCAACTACAAATTCATTTCGTGCCATAAATATAGCTCTCAAAGCCTTCTTTCTTCGTTGTACATTTGTTTTATAACATTCTTTTTTCATCTAGGCTGTTTAAAAAAACGTCTTCTTCCTTTGCATGTGTCCTTTAAAGGGCAACTCTGCTCAATTCTGAAACTTTTGGGATAATGAGCGATTTCACATTAAAAAGCACTAATAAAAGGCGCTACGTCATTTGCTTCGCGAAAAACGGGACATATATTGTTAAACCTTACTTTGAAAATGTGCAGAAATGGGAACCAAAACTTGGTCTGGCGATATTGGCCTTGGGCCGCCAAAAACATGGCTATCACGTGGTACAAGATGTCACAGATTCTCTGGCGGGCGAGATGGGTCGGGCGTGTGCCAGGTGCAAGTGTCGTCTGCACCACACTCTTCACCACGTTTTGGTGTCTACGACATTCGACGACGTCCGGACAACTGCGGCATCAGTCTGCGTACGTAGTGTGAACAAAACTCCGAAAGACAGAATTTGAGTTTGGGGCTGCATGTAAAAGACTCCGCTCCCGCCATCAGACGCAGCAATTCAATATAAATGAATTGGCTATAAGTTTCAGAATAAGTAACAGTAAGACGACGATGGCGGTTGTGAGACGGCAGACGGCAATAACAGCCCAACGGCTCCCAAGAAGCATGCTGCGCAGGCGCGTACACAGAGAGGAAACGTTGCTGGCGTCACCCGTTACGCCTGCCCGAAGTAAAAACAAACAAAAACGGGAATGATGATGGCGTTCAGCTCAATGTTGGCAATGCCAATGCTGTAGGCTTGACTAAGCTGTTGCTTGCGCCTCAATTCGCCAGCTAGAGTCGGCCGATGTCAGCAACTTGATGGTTTGCAAAGTTTGCTGGACCATCTAAGCTTCAACACTTAGGCAGAACAAGGTCGTAATATTTGACGCATGGTCCTCCTAGGTGACATTCAAGAGGACTGCATTGTTTTTTTTCAAAACCAAAAATGAAACGGAGTTAAAAACAAAATTTTTACTAATTTTGCACATTTTTCTAATTTACAAATATTAGGGGCTCTGTATATTAAAGGGTAACTGCAAAGAAAAAAAAAGATTTTTTTAAACAGCCTAATTGGGACAAGCATGTCACAAAACAAATCTTCCGCGAAAAAATTTTTTTTTATCAATATTTACGTTACAGGACGTAATTTAGTCAGAGTCAGAACCTCTCCACATTTGAAACTCCCACTCTTTCGACCCGTGCGGAGGAGGAGTATGCCCCGCCCCTCACTCTTGGATTTGATCTTGGATTGACTTGGCTGCGGAGTTGAACGACATATGGAGCGTCTCGACTTCCGGTGCGTCTTGTCGAATGCCGCGGATCAGGGCGGGGGAATGAGGGGAAGGTGCCGCCGATGTACGCTGGAAGCTAGAGCCGGTTTGCTTTTGTTTGGTCAGAGAAAATCTGGCAACAACCCACGTTAAACATGGCGCCGGTATTGTTTTGGTTTGACGGGACGCAAGAAGCTCCGTGGTTTGCGAGCACATGTAGCGAAGAAGTGACCGGAGAAGTGCCCCTGTGATGTTCCCGTAAGACGGAAAGTATCAGTCGTAATCGTCGTGCGTGCTTGAAAAGCGAAGGGAGTCACAGGGTCCACGAGTGCGCAACCACAAGCCAACGTTCACGACAGTGCTGTGTTGACTTCGGCGATCTCGTTCTGTTTGGTGCAAATCGGCGATGCAACAAAGAGCTGAAACGTTCGTCGTGTGTGGTGCGGTGCTTGGAGGTAGAAAGCCACACTAACACGGAGCACAAATTGGTTGTTGTGGGGTTGAGGTTCAACGGATTCAGTCCTGTCGTCGTCAGCTGATCTGGGAGGACGCAGCGAGCGTCATGAAAAGTAAATCTTTCTTCGTTACCTTTCAAAATGCGGTAGATTCCCGACGCATAACCCGAGTAAAAAGCTGCGGGCCTTTTCAATAAAATTACGTTGTTTGAATTGAACAATGGACTCCGGATCGTTGTCCTAAATCTGCTGTTTTTATGCTTTGTGTTGTTGGACTGCGTTTGCACAGCGACGTACACCGCTCGAGTAGATAAATCGGTCCTGCAAACGACCGGTTATACAGAATTTCAGGGAAACATAAGTCACCACCGATATTTTCGTGTAAATCTCGTGCGAGTTTGTTGCGCTCATCATGCGGTGTGAATAAATTTGGGCAAGATTTCCTACCTGCCCATGTGAGCGCGTGGTATACTCCGTCCCCTTTTCTTCTGTCTATTACCTTTGACGCGCCCCAAGTAAGCGTTCCTGGTGACGGAAGACAAAGAAGCCGCCCTTATGGGCGGCCCGGACCGCTCGTGCGTTCCTGTTTGGTGCCTGTCTCATGCCTGTCAAGCCTTCAGCCAGTCAAGCCAGCCCCCACTAACTCGCTCTTAGCCCCATTACCTAACGTTAATGTAAATATACTTTCCTTATTCCTTTCCAAGACTCGGCCCTCATATCTTACACCCACAGATGCACGAACCGAGACAATTTTTTCTTGTAGTGAAGTGCTTTTTCTTTATTTTGGGAAGAGGCATTGGTGCATTTATTATGGTACAATCACTTGAGAGTTCAGAAATTGGGGATGGCAAGCAAGCTTTCCCAACTTCGTCTCTTCTCTATGACACTGCCCCTAGTTTCAAGTTGCAGTTTCAGTAGGCATACTTACTAGCAGGTACAAACTGCTCTAAAGCAGGTAAAAGACTGGGAAGTCAGGACGGTGCGGATTCTGTGTTTCGCGCTTTCCGCAAGGTGACTGGGGAAGTGCTTTTGCAAAAGATGCAAACGATTTTGTAATGCCCGTCGTTTGCGTCTCCCCAGTAATACGAATAAGATGATCTACAAAGGCGCAATCACAAGCCAAGATTTACGATAACAGTGCACATTCAATTCAAACAACTTTACGTAAGATAGTTCGGAAGCCGAGAAAAAGATCCTGTCGGCTAACGCAGAATTCGTACGTCCGAAGGCTTCTGCAGACAGCTGTTACGTAATAACCTGGCCGTGCCAGGTTTTTTACGTAACAGCGGTGTCTCAGTCGCAGACGTTCGGTGCACCCGGTGCGAATCTCAAAGGCCTCCGGAACGAAATGACGAGAGCATACCTGGACACGTTTGTCGCTACGCGAACGCCCGATTGCCTCCAGCCAAATAGAATTTAGATTGTCATCTTTCGGGGCGAGATGGCTGCTGGAAGACTCGCTGTCGCGATCACTCATCTGGCAGCACTTTACAGAGCAACGGCGCCACTTTACAGGAGCTGACATCTCCAAAAAGTCGGCATTTGCACGCGCGTCGCAAAAAGGAAAAGCATGCTAAGAAAGCAAAGAGGAAGTTGAAAGTAACAAACCACGCTATGAAAGCCAAAACCCCGCGTCGCTTCTTATCACCAACATCTGCAACAGCTGCTAAACACACACTACTTCACTTGAGGAAGTCTCACTCAAGCACCTGGGTCAACGCGAAACACTGATAACTTATACTTCGTTTCAGCTTAGGTCCGAGCACGGGCCGATGTTATGAGCCGAAGGGCCAATCAAACAGCGCATAAAGCGCAACGTCATGGCGTGCTGTCTGCACTTGATAGTACTAGCCGCCGAAGGAGCACGCACAGAGAGACGGCAAATACCGGCTGGTCCAATCACCTGCAGAGAGCACGCCATGACGTTGTGCCTCTTTCACTGTTTGATTGGCCCTTCGTCTCAAAACATCGGCCGCGCTCGGATTGAAGCTGAAACGAAGTATAGGAGAAACGACTAGTCAAGGTAAACGAGGCAGGCGGGTGCAGAGACTTTGGCGGCCATGAAAGAATGGCGAAGCTTTTGCTTGTTATGGTATGAATCCAAATGGAAGTGCCTGTCTTGTAAACCTCTTGTAAAGAATACCTCTCATTACATGGGTTATTCTTTAAATGTAAAAATATGCCACTCAAACAGAAATTACCGTATTTGCACAAAGTTTACACGAGGCACGCGAGTCTGGAGAAAGCCAGAGGAGAAAGCCATCCGTTCAGCTCAATGCAGGAGATTGGGTGGGAAAAGAAGTGGGGGTGTGGGAGGGAATTTATTAGCTATTGGGCCACGTGAAGCGGCGAATAGAAAACATAAAATGCATTTTTATTGCTTTTGTGTTTGTACAACGAGCACCGCAGAAACGCAACACGCGTGCCAGTGCCATGCGGGAATGCGGGCACTGGCCAATTCAAGCCAAGCCAGGCCAAGTCAAGTCGACACAAGCCAAGCCAAGACCACCGACCGCATTTACACAACCGTGCTTCGTGCAACGCGAGGTGTTTGTTTATGTGGAAGGACCAGAACAAGAAGTGTGATCGTGTATCGGGTTCAGCAGTTTTTTTTCTGCCTGCGCATCTTTTTAGTTTCTGCTCCAGAGTGGTCAGGTGTTTGTGCATTGGTGCTTCTGCTTCGTGCCTTGCTTTGCTTGTGGGCTGCCGAGGAGGTCATGCCGAAGACAAAGGAACTACCGGACAAGCGGTGCCGTGCTGCTCCTTATCTGCATAGTCGCCAAGTGGATTGTAAACGGAAGGACCTGAGCAGTGAGGATGAGTGCAGTCAAAACATGAACTGATATTTCTTCTATTTCCCTTGCCTTTTCACTTCTGCTATATTCCCGAGTGCGGGAAATCGACGCGACCTCGGCTCGTGTTATAATAGTAATAATATTTTTTTTTTCTTTTTGAAGGCATCAAAATTTGTCCTCGCGTTATATTCGTGCAAATACGGTACAACATATCACAAACATTTAACAACCAAGATCTAAGCTGTCAATCAATCTTTAGCCAATGAGAAGAGTTGCTATCGGACGTCACTTTGTGACGTATAGCAGCCACTCCGTGACGTATAATACCAACTTTGTGGCGCGCAATTAAAAAACTGACGAAATAGCCGCAAACTAAAATCAGTATCGTGCAATAAATACTATTGCTGTAAAAAAAAAATTTTTTTTTTTGCAAAAAAATTGTTTCGAGACTTGCTTGTCCCATTTAGGCTGGTTAAAAAAAAACTTTTTTTTTTCTCTGCAGGTACTGTTTATGGTTTCTACAGTGGTTTGTTAAATGCTTTACACATAATAATAAATTACACACTAAAGAAACTGAATCAGACACTTGAGGAGCCTTGTCAAGTTTTAAAATGAACAGATTTTGAGGATTTTACCTGGACAAAATAGTGGCTTACTTTTGTGTAAAGTTCCCACGTGTTTCTGATGAGTACCCTTGCGAGTGCTTCACTCGGGCAAAGGATACAGAGTTTTGACTTATGACCGTTATTAGGGTTCATGCTGGCCTCGAAGACAAAAATTCAAGGGTTTTCAAGGACTTTCAAGGCCCAGCCAGGAGATTTTCAAGGATCATGTTGAGAGCCTTACTTAGACAAAACACTATTCTAAATGCGTTAAAAATGTAATATTTATTGCACGAGACAAGATATTAAGGGGCTTTCCTTTCTGTATGCTAGATTCAAAGAAGCACATTAACAACACACGTTGCCATGTTTCACATGTTAAACTAAAAATATACACCAAACAAGCACTTGTCCAATGTTTATGGTAGTTCACATTGCTTTTTCTTGACTTCGAGGTCAATGTTCAGAATTTCCTGTGCCTTGCCTTTGGCAGTCTTCCTGAGGCTGTTGGATTTCATGATCCATGTGAGGTCACTCGTGGCTTCTGCCTTCTTTGCATAATTGTCTGCTGAAGCCGTCAATTCAGCAACAGCTACTTCCAGTTTCTTCTTCTTTCTCAATCTTTCAACACCTTTGTCAATGCAGCGCCTTTTCACCTGCCTTGCATCTTCAAGCTCCCGCTTCTTCTTGGCTTCCAAAAAAAGCACGGCAATGGTGCCTTGCAGAAGCCACCGACATCCCGAGTTCCTTCGTGATTTGTACATTCAAGATGCCACCTGCCTTGTTTACAGCGTCGCATAGAATTCGCTGTGAGATGTAGAAAATGTCTTCCATATTTTCCACACCGACCTGCCGATTAACACTGAATCCTCTCTCAACACTCGCTTGTCCGTGACTGAGGACAAGCAGAAGCTTAACGACTTCCCACAGTTCACTGTGTGACGAATTGATCTTCAGGAGGTCATAAAAAAACCTGTCCAAGGTGTCCGAAGTTCTTTCAAACTGTTCCAAGTTGTGCCCTCGTTCTTGCAATAGCTCGGCGTATTCCACGAGCACAGTGTCTCTTTGATGATCACTGATCCTTTTTGCCGCAGTGAGAGAGTTCAAAACTTTTCTGATGCCTTCCACACTCGTCTGGCTTCGAGCACATTTGCCTGGGGTCCAGTAAAGTAAGGCCTCTTACTATGGGCAATCGTAGTGAGCTCTTCTCAAATATTTACGCATGTGGTGACGACTAGAAAGTCGACCTACGGTTTTGCCGTCATCGATGACGAGTTGCGTCAGAACTCCACTCGTGCCTGCCTGGCTCTACAAAAAGAGAGTGGGTTGAGGACGACGTTGCTGCGTACTCTCGTTTGACTCGCATAGCTGACGGTGCCGCAAGTCACTTCAAGAATCGGTTCCAGCTTCATCATTTAGGAAAAAGCGGTTTTCCCAAAGCTTGACGGTTATTCTCCGCCACTGGGCGTGGAAAAAAGGCGCGTGACGGAGCTGGAGAATTCACGAGCAACACTTTGCAGCTTGAGAGAGGGAAGCGCCATTCAGGCAGAAAAGGGCGGTGAGCACGCCCTCCCAGAAACTGAAAGGAGGGATCTCATACTTGGTGGCTCAATTCCGTTACGGAAGAATTGAGAGTGGGCAGCAGGGTGTGCCTTTCCTGGCACTCGGTCGTGGCACGTTCGTCGGAAGCTTCGACCTGCGAGCTACGCTTGGAGAACGAAATCAAAAATGGGCTTGTTCCACGAAATAACAAGTCGCCGCGTCACATCAGGAGGGCGGCCCGAGCCTCGGAGAAGGGGCTCGGTGGAAGAGTCTTATCTATGATGATGCAACGTGTTTCCAACGGATATCAACCTCCAAATAGATACAGTCGAGCCCGGTTATATCCCACCCGGGTATTTCGAATTATTGCTTATATCGAACAGTCCAAACATCCCCTTGAAAATCACATGTAATAGTATAGGAGGGCCGTCTTTTTGTATCAAACTCTCAGGGACTCCCATGGCGGGGACACTCGATATAGTGAACGAAGCACGGCGGCCCTTCACTTTTGCCGCAGTCAGATTGCACCCGCCGAGCACATAGCTCGCGTTTCCGGGCTGGCAGACCGCCAAGCCAGCATAAGTGCACGGGAATACTCAACAAAAAAGCAGTTGTAAAAAAAAAAAAAAAAAGAGCAACCGTTAAAAAAAAAAAAAGTGGAGGATGGAAAAAGCAAAGGGAAGGGCAAGCGCGCGCGTAGCCCAAAATAAAATAAGCAAAAAAAGTCTTCCTCAAGTCGAGTGTGTCGACAACAACGGTTGAGCAACCGCACTTTGAACGCCTTATCTTTGTTTACCTTTTTCTTTCCCCGTTTTTCTTTTTTTTTTTCCTTTTTCTTTCGCTACCTGATTTTAGTGGTTTCTTTTTTGTTGCTCGTTGAACTTCATTCTGTGGGTCGAGAGTTTTTTGTTTGTTTTTATGCGGCTCGCTTTTTCCGTTCTTTCATTTTTTTTTTTAATTCATGTTTTGTCGCTGGTCTGTGCGGAGGTCGCGCGCGCGTAAACGATCGCAAACATTGTCGCCTAAACGCGGCGGTGTTTGTGATCTTCACCAGCTAAGCTCTACTGTATTTAGCGACTCTTAGTGGCTCTATTTGGTAAGGTCCCGTTTGTCGCGGCCTTCGGTATTAGCAGACGCGCGGAAATTTCAACTGGAGCTTAAGTTAACATATTTTTTGTATATCAAATTATCGATATATCGAACTATTTTACGATCCCCTTTGAATTCGATATATCCGGGTTCGACTGTATACAGCCTGGCCAAAGTTTTAAAAAAAAAATAAACTTTTTTTTTTTGCAAGCTTTTTTAGTTTGCTGTTTTTCTCATGCTTGCTCGTCAATATCTTGACAAACCTATTATAAATAAATTTTAGTTTTACATAGAGTTACTTTTATTTAGAAGTAAAATAATCAAAATTACGACACAACTGTTTTCTAATATACGGGCCTGCAAAGTTAGGGGGATAACAATGAAGTAGCCGAATTGGATGTTCGTTTATCATCTCATTTCAAAAATAATATACAATAATGACTTTTTTTCTTATTATTAAGTATACGTAGAGCGTAAAAAAATTATGGAACTCACTCGGAATGTTCCGTCATTTATCGGCAAATGCGACCGCTCCGGCCGCGCACGAAAATGCGACTTTCTGCCTCTTCGTGATCTACGATATTTTGCGTCCAAATGTTTTTGCGGGGAAAAATAATTACAATTTTGTTTATCCCGGGCACCGGAAAATAACTTAAATTATGAAGCAAATGGAAAAGGTGAACCGGTCACCCTACATCCGATCTCAACCGAAATCACCCAGGTAACGGTCCTAACAGATTTAATGTCACAAACTCGGCTCGCATCCTTTTCCCGCAAAATTTAGCGGAGGACTTTGCGAAGAAGTTTACTTTGCGCCACTAGACGCGTCGTCATAGTGTCGCGCGACATCTGCAAACGTACGGTATTCTACGTTTGCGGAAGTATTTTTGAAACTGTTTTTTTTAAAGTCCCCTTTCCCGGTATAAATGCAATGTACCGAAACATTAAACGAGAAACGGTAAAGCTCAGGAATTCGCTCGTAGCGATTCTCTAATTCAAGTTTCCGTGGTAAGCTCGTTTGGAATTGGTTAACTGGCTCGGTCGCTGCAAACGGCAAAGCGAGTCTTTGCGACACCTCCAGCACGCACTCCACGCTTCGTGCGCGCACTCTCGCTCCAAGAGTACGAGAGCATTGTCCAAAGTAGGAAGGTCGCTGGTTATGTGCCAATAAAGGCACATAACCAGCATTATTGATATACCGTAAATGTGACTTTTTTCCCCCCTAGCCCCCGCCATTCTTTAACAATTTGTGCTCGAGGGAAAACTGTTCGACGGGACTAATTTTAAAACAAAATAGAGCGCCGTTACTCGTAGGTGTTCCCACTGTAGCTTGCACCTAAAAAGAAAATTGTACGATAAAGCTCGCTGCATCAGCAGTGACTGAGTTTTGTATGGTTTCAGAGAAATCCTAATGCAAACAAGGAATGGCTAAATGCCCCTTTTCTCGAAGGACAACTACCTGGTCATTGACTACCCGAACCCCAATACAGATGCCCTCGGGAAACTCCCAAGGAGCGTGCTCCAAAGAGAAGTGAGAATGCTTACGACGGCTGCAAGGCTCCCTCGTCGCCTCCAACTGCAGGAAAAAGCCCGGGGAATTTACTACAACTTCCGGTTATCACCGAGGTATGGTCAATGCCATTTTTCAAACGTTTGACGGGAACATTTGCGACCCATTTTTGCACCCACATTCGCAGGGTTTGGGCCTATTTAGAGCTTTCCAGCGGCAGTCTCAAACCGAGCGATTTACAGTGTGCGTCCCTAGTTTTTAAAGTGAATGTCAGCGTTGCTAGACTGCACCAGGCTGTAGGGTTTCTCGTCGGTGGGCTGTGGCAGCCTGCGTAGGTGCAATTGCCGACGCTAGTGACGGCTAAATTGGCGCGTTTTATTTTTTCTTTCGCGTTCAATCGCGAATAGAATTTCTCCTGGTTTTTAAAAAAGCATTGTACTATTTTTGGGAACAAAAACAGCCAAATAAAACTTATTTTCGGTGAGTCCGTGGGCGCCGGAACAAATGCAACTTTAATGTTTGTTTTATTTTATGCAGATTTTTTTTACAACACCATGCACTCACCCGTGTCAATCTATAAAGGTCTTAACTGTCGAAAATACATGACCACACAGGATAGCCAAAATGCATGGCTATTCCCCGCTGACAATGGGAAATTCAATGAGTCTCATTAATCAAACAACATATATACCCCACAGTGCCGCATTTTGTGAACATGATTTCAGAAAGGTCTCAAATATAGAACATATCCAATATACAGTGTCAACGACAGTCACTTGACGACAATCCGATGGAGTTCGGCTTGTTTTGGGGCGCATTTTAAAGACAGCGGCTTTTTCTTTTCTTTTTGCGCAGGACCAAAGCAAATGAACAATCGTGTCTATTCCATCCCCATACCCCGGACCCGACCTTATCAGGTATTTTTCGCGAAGACCGGGAACATAGCCGGGAAGGCTTTTCAGAGATTGTCTTGACCGGAATAATTCCCGAAGAACATCGAATGGCCCGCATCACTGGCTGCATGACGTTCGCTCTCAGCATTCATTTCTTGCGAAGGCCAAGCAGGCTACGAGCTTTGATATTACCTGGTTCTCACAGTGCAAGATAGCACAAGAAAGGTAAGCATCCTGAACAGGTAAATAGAGTAAAAACTTCCAAGAAAAGCCGGCGAACTCCGAATGCACAATGCAGGTGGGGGCCGGGTTTCCACAGCTCAGGTGGGTGGCTCAAATTTCTGGCCAATAAGGGTTGCTCGAATCGCAAAACGGCGGCGGCCAGAGAGCTCTTTTTGCGAAGGTCTATAGAAAGGTGCACTTGAAAGGTTTATGACTCCGCCTTTCGAAGACTCTAATTCGACCTATGTGCTTCGGAGCTCTCTGTAAGCATGCAAACAAAATCGGCTGGACAGCTTCCAACGCTTCCGTCAGTCAGGAATGAAGCCTTAAAGAGGTTAGGGCACGCCAAAAATAAAACGCGAGAACTATACCGCTAGGACCCATTCTATGTTCCTATAATCTCGCTAAATTTGTTTAGAAAATGGCGCTTTAGTTTCATGGTTAAATCAATTTCTGTGAGAGACTCTCGGATCCGCCCGATTCGAAGAGGCCGCTTCTGTCAGTCAGGAATGAAGCCTTAAAGAGGTTAGGGCACGCCAAAAATAAAACACGAGAACTATACCGCTAGGACCCATTCTATGTTCCTATAATCTCGCTAAATTTGTTTAGAAAATGGCGCTTTAGTTTCGTGGTTAAATCAATTTCTGTGAGAGACTCGGATCTGCCCGATTCGAAAAGGCCGCCGCGGTTGTTGGGTCGGCGACATCGCCTGCCCAACGCGTGGTGTCCCATTGCACGCACTCCCGGACTTGGCTAAACATAATGAGATAATACAGCGTAAAAAAGGTACAAAAGGAAGTGACAAAGGACAGCGCTCCGTCCTGTCCGGTTTGTCGTTTCCTTTTGTGGTTTTCTTGCACCGTTTTATCTCATTATATTTAACAAGTACCAAATAGCCCACTCTCAGCCTTATTCCACATTTGGCTCTTTTGGCGTTGAGCTTCAGCTCCCTCATTTAACTTGCATGTTTCGAGCATGCAGTCCGTGACGATTCCGTCTACGGCATTGCTCGCTTCCTCCAAGTCCTCGACACTAATCGCAGCAGCGACGAGAGCGATAGTTATCGAGAGATGTTGGAAGCTGCTCGTTTTGACCTCGACCCGCTGGCAACCAGCTCCGGCGACGGGGAGTCGCGGATGAACTCGCCGTGGGTGCCGTCGTCTGCGGCAATCTCACAAGTGCATGCAGACTAGAAGATCCAAGGGCAAGAATAGCGTCGGGGGGTTGCCGAGCTGTGCGAGCTTGGGCGACCATGAGGGCGTCTTCAATGAGAGTGTTCATGCTCACATACTTTATGGACACCATGGTCCGACTACGTTGGGCAGCGTTGCTTGGTCGCCAGATAAAAATGAACGAAATTCGTAAATTGACTACAGTAAAACCTCATTAATTCAACCCCCGCTAATTCGGAAATTCGGATAATTCGGACTGCCGATCCGGTCCCGTCAAACGTATGTATTAGTCAATGGGAGCAAACGCTCATTAATTCGGAGGGAACGCGGCGCGCTATGGTTAATTCGGACGAATTCGGCAGGTGGCGCTAGCTACCATCCATTCCAAATCGTATGACCGCTATCCATCCGAAGTGCACACATGGTTTTCCGGTTTTCCCATGGTTCTCCGCTCTTCCCGTTCTCAGTGTTTCGCACCAGTTTTGCTCTGGATTGCCGTGCTTCAGCGCGCTACCCGCTACTGTCCTGGCATGGAAGCGGCAGAAGCATAGCTGCAACGGAAAAAGGGTAGCACAAGTGACCGACGACCGCAATGGCGAGATCGCGACGCGCGGGGCTATTGTTCCCGAGCGCGCCGATAGCGAGAGTGACAGTCACGTTTCATGCCTCAACGCGGGGATCCTAAAGCCTGCCATTTTAAGCGGCCACCCCCGCGTTGTAAAATGCAACGTGACTGGCACTCTCGGTGTCGGGCGCTCGGGAAAAATAGTGCCGGGTTTCGCGATTTTGCCGCTCCGATTATTGGTCAGTTGTGCTACTCGTTTTCCGTTGCAGCTGTACTAGGCTAAGAATTTAGCGACGAAAGTGGAAATACTAAGGGCCTTGAAGGACGGCGTCTCTCTACAAGTGATTGAAAGTTACGACGTCAAGAGAAGCAGTTTGGCCACGTACGTGAAAATTGAGGCCGATATCCTACGGGCTTTCGAGAGCGAGCAGTTCAACGCAAAAAGAAAGCGGCCGTGGGCGGTGGTGCACCCGAAACTAGAAGAGGCCTTGCTGTGCTAACTCGTCAGCGTGCGGGATGCGTAGCTCCGACTGTGCGAGTGCGATGGAGCACTCGACCGCGCTAAGAAAAGTTGCCGTGTCCGCCCAAGTGTCGTCCAGAAAGCAGGTGGTAATAATACATTTCTTCTCAAAATAAAGGTATGTCACAGGGAAACGCTATCGCGCAGTTTTCTTTGTCCTTTCGATATTTCGACTTTCGGATAATTCGGACATTTTTGCCGGTCCCATGAGATCCGAATTAACGAGGTTTTACTGTATTGCAATTACTAGACCCATAAAAATCGCAAAACTTGGGGTATATACTAAGTAGCCTATGAGCATTCCTTTTCAAGAATAATTCGCCTTAAAAGGTTAAAACAGTGCAAAAAACAACGGACAGGGTAAAGGAGGGTGTCTTACCAACTCGCCCAGGCTTCAACTTTAGCAATAATTCGCCCCCTGTATTTTCGTGTCCTAACCCCTTTAAGAGGACACTGACAGGGTATTTATGCTTGCCAACGTTTTTATTTTCACATGACATATGAGAGCCAAACTACCCAAAACACAATCTGAGGCTCGAAATTTGTTTTCTTTTTGCGCAAAAACCGCCGCTCGAGAACTGGCCAGTTTGAGTCGCACTCACTCTCTTCTACGTGGTCGTGCCTTTCTCTATGGTTTAGACACACCCACCAAATATAATCAAAGTCGTGGGTCATCGAAGGCACACACAATTAGAAGGCTAATTAAGGAGACTTTGTGCATTCGCGAGCGGGAGAATTGTGTGAGCCAGCCGTCTTTGGTTATCAGTGATCGGATGAAAGAGTTTTTGCTTGCGTGAGGGGGGCTTTGTAAACTTGGGGGGGGGGGGAGGAAATCGGGAAGCGTTTGCTTGGAAGTAGGAAATAAAGATTAGGCTTCAGCGATTTGGAGGTCGCCTTACAATAAAAGCTGCGTCCCGAGTAAGAGAAAAACACGAATCTCCTAGAAGTCCGTGACCGAGCTTTGCTCGGTCGGCCAAGCGCGCGGCATTATTTTTTTTCTGATAAAAACTAACTTCACTACAGAGCTTTCCAATACCCGGATGGTTGTGTCAAAATCCCGCACTTACCAGAAGGAGCTATGCTGAGTGCCGTCCTGAAACAGAGAATGCAAATCTGAATAACAGGGTGAAAAGCAGAGATGAAGACAAGTCCATTTCCAGCCATGTGTGAGGCTTATGTCACCAATATGAAAGGAGAAATAACGCTAGAGGGAAGCCTTCCACACTCATTTATTATTTTCTCGTTTAGTAGCAACTTTTAGCAAGACTGGGCATTTCCCAAACTTTAGGACCCCACATTCAACATTTTGAGTGTTTAAACGTGCACTTTTTATTTGTCACTCGGTCACTAATGCAACAGCTTCTGCGAAAATCTTGCAAAGGATGTCCGTTTTTCGCTTAGATATTGATATTAGTCCAACAAATTCATTATTCCTACCACCTTAACGTGGGTAGAAACTCCTTCTTTGTGAAATATATTGACAAATGAAACCGTCTATCAACAAATGCTGTAGGTCAGTGGTTCTCAAATGGGGGTCCGCGAAGCCCTGCCTCATCACTCAAGCCCGGCAATAAACATAGTCTTTTCTCAAATCCAGAAGAAATGTTTCAGTTTTCGGGCGAGTTTTCTCGTGTGTATGTCAGTAAGAGAGGTCTACTTCCCATTAGCCCTTGGTTATATCCATTTATTCAATCATTATTCTATTACATTTCCCCTCCCCTCCCCTCCCCACGAACAGGGTCCTCCAACATCTCAGCCGATCCACAAGGGGTCCGCGAAACATCAATGGTTGAGAACCACTGCTGTAGGTAATGCAAATATGTTTGCTATTCATAATAACATCTTTTAATAGGTGGTTGTTGTTAATTTCAATGTGTCTACCCACCTCTTCTGGCTTTACGGCTGGCAATATATACCATATATATGCGTGTAATGGCCGCACTCGTGTAATAGCCGCACCCCTAACTTTCAACAAAAAAATATATACGAGGTCTGTTAGAAAAGTATCCGACCTCTGGCCGAAGAAAAAAAACTGGCATAACTGGAGCGTTTCAAACCTAATCACCCTCAAAGTAGTCTCCTTGGGACTCCACACACTTCTCCCAGCGGTGCTGCCATTGTTGAAAGCATTCCGAGAAGGCCTTTTTCGGAATGGAGTTTAGCTCAGCTGTCGTTGCAGCCATAATGTGCTCTCTTTTCTGAAATCGCACTCCTTTCAATGGCCTCTTGATTTTGGGGAACAGCCATAAGTCGCAAGGGGCCATATCGGGAGAGTCAGGAGCCTGTTGAACTACAGGAGTCTGGTTTTTCGCCAAAGAAGTCCGAATCAAGTGCGAGGAATGTGCAGGAGCATTGTCGTGATGGATGCGCCAATTTCCTGTTGACCACAACTCCGGTCTCTTGCGCCGCACAGCATCACGTAGGCGACGGAGGACATTCCTGTAGTACTTTTTGGTGATTGTTTGACCCTGCGGTGCGTACTCGTGGTGTACCACACCGCGGGAGTCAAAGAAAGCAGTCAGCATCACTTTGACGTTGCTGCGCACTTGGCGGGCCTTCCTTGGTCTTGGCGACGTGGAATGCTTCCACTGTGACGACTGGGATTTGGTTTCCGGGTCGTACCCCAACACCCAAGACTCGTCACCAGTGATTATGGTGTTCATAAAGTCGGGGTCACTGTTTGTGGAATCCAGCATGACCTGTGAGACTTCAACACGAAGTTGCTTTTGCTCCACCGTGAGCAGCTTCGGCACGAATTCCGCCGCAACTCTCTTCATGGCCAAATCTTCGGTCATAATAGAATGTGCAGAAAACGTGCTGATGCCCACTGCTTCCGCAATTTCTCGGATAGTCACACGACGGTCCCGCATCACCACAGCGTTCACTCTGGCAATGACCTAGTAATTTCGGCATGTTGATGGCCGACCAGAGCGTGGCTCGCTCTCCACCGATGTGCGGCCGTCCTTAAGCCGGTTGTACCACTCGTTAATCTGTGTGCTGCTCATAGCATCGTCCCCGAAAGCCGTCTGAATCTTCCGAATGGTTCCCATTTGGCTGTCGCCTATTTCTGGCAAAATTTGATGCAGTAGCGCTGCTCCAGTCGCTCCACCATTTTCCTCGCAATAAAAAAAACGACGAGAGCACTGCGCACTACCTCACTTAAACGCTGCCTCCCAGCGACTGACGCTATCGGCAGGCGGGAAAAAATTCACGCATGCGTACGAAGGTTCAAGGTCAGGTGATGCAAGCGCGCTTGTTTCATACCCATCAGGTGTTCGCAAAAAAAAAAAAGGTCGGATACTTTTCTAACAGACCTCGTATATATATTTAAAAATTGCCCGTATATACCGTAATATCCCGAGTCATCGCCCACCCCCCTGCCGCCTGAAATTCATAGAAAAAGTGGGGTGGGCCACGTCTCGGTGGGTGAGCACAAAAAGTTAATAAAAGCGGAGAAAGCCGCCCAGTTTTCTCTCCGTATCTAGCGCTGCTACGCAACAGATACATTAAACTCAAAACTCGATTTAGTTTTATTATTTTATAGAAAAAATGCTCACGAAAGAATGTTTTACTACCGCGAAGTCCGTTGCTTGCATACGCGCTAGGAACACCACCGATCTGCATAGAGCACGAACGTTTGTTCCGTGAAAACACGTCACCACTATGTTCTCCTAGTTAGTAAAAAAAAAGAGAAGAAAAGAAAGAAAATTCTGTAAGAAAATAGAAAAACCAACCAGGCGCAACGAGCGAGCGAGCGAGCGGACCAAAGAAGCGACGAAGAGCGATGCTGGGAACAGTGTTGCGGAATGGGCACCCCCATTCCATTCCAATTCCATTCCGGGGAATTAGAGTTTACGATAATTCAATTCCTTTCAACTCCTAGGAATGGGGACACGGGGCCCATTCCCACTCCTGGAATGGCTGAATCGTTCCATTCCATTCCTCTAATTCCTAAACGTACAAATTGGCACTTGACAGCTACATTGTGCTGCCGCCATAAGCAGCATAAAGCTGACATTATCAAACGCATAGACAATTGCAAAAAAATGCTAAATGCCTCAAAAAAGCACCGATTTTACTAAGCGGAGCGCTGGTGGCACAAAGTGTTTGTTTACATTGTACTGCAAATATCGAGAAAGCCCCTTGATATGTCGATGCTTGTTTAAAACATCGGTCTTTCGACCACGTTGCTCGCAACAAACAGCAAAACTTAAATCCACAAATGTTTTCTTGCAAACTTTTTTTTGCATTGGTCTTCTAGGACATACGCGGCCAGCGTGTTTGTTAATGCCCGTGTTCCACTAGAGCGACAAACAGAAACAAAAGACAGCGACAAGCCTCAAACCCATGCAGCATGCTCGCGATGGCACCTTTGGCAGGCGTTTAGTCGTTCGATGCTCGTGAAGTAAGCACGAGCGATTGCGAGCCTGCCAAAGATACCCTCGCGTGCATGATGCTCGTGTTTGAGCATAGCCTCCTTTATTATACAAAGCCTGTCAAATCGCGAAAGACTCTGGTTTGAGGCTTGTCGCTGTCGTTTGTTTCTGTCTGTCGCTCTAGTGGGACACGGGCGTAAGAAAACAATAACTGATCATCTTTCGGCGGCGCGTGAGTCAACGAGTTATCAGAGCTCTGCGAGTGATGAGTCGTCCCCCGCTCCCAGATCTCAGTCTGTGCGCGCGTGTATTCTCCATGCCTTCGTTTCTTTTGCTTGGTGCTTGGTTTCTTGTTTCGCTCGCTCTCGTGTAACGCCAGCAAAGCCCGTCGCCTGCGCAAAAGGCGCCACCGCCACCCCCCTCCCCCCCCTCCCTCTCTCCCCCCTCTGCTCTTTGCTTTGACACTTGTTTTTTTTTTTTTGTTTTTTTATTGCATTTGTCTGTTAGAGCTCCGCGCAGGTTAGCTGTTTCCCGCCCACTCATTTTATTTCTGAGCAACTGGCTCGCTGACTAGCCCAATTTCGCTGCCCGCAAAAAAAAAAAAAAAAAAAAAAAAAAAAAAAAAACTGGGCCCATTTCATTTTTATTCCATTCCGGGCAAAAGACATCTAATTCCATTCCCATTCCATTCCCCTCAATGTTGCCGCCATTCCATTCCCATTCCATTCCGGGGTCGCGAAAATTCGGAATGATTCCGGAATCATTCCAACTCCGGAGTGGCAACTCCGCAACACTGGCTGGGAAAGCGGAAAAGCCGGCGATCGCGTGGCAAATACTTTGGCGTCGGGCCAAGTCAGGCGCCTTGTCAATCACAAGCTCTTGCGCAACTTCCTTGGTTTTTGCGTACATGCGTGCGTCTGTATCAATGGGGGTTTGGGACGCTCTACTAACGTCTGTGTAGGCAGTTCCAGAAAAGCTTTATTTACCTGTTGGCTTTGTCTAAAACATTGCACAACCGCGGTCGCGACGTGCGGGGAGAAGGAGCGGGTTCGCAGCGACCTTACTTCGGTGGAGAATGACTTGGACCTTACACTCCGCGGTTACATCCCAAAATATTGGGCGTACGCTTACCTTGCGATTCCTGACTGGGTTAATGCTTGTGTTATCTTTCCGATTCTTTTTTTTTGTCGGATCGAGATTTTCGTAAGCAAAACAAACTTATTTTGTTATCTTCATCGTTTTCTTTTCGCATGAATACACTACCACTTCGGAGTCGCTCACGCGAAAAATGCGTAAGCAAAGAGAGGGCCTTTCTCTCCGTTTTACTTTGTCACGGACGTCCTCCAACTGTAAGGTCCGCGGCCGCGTCATTTGGGTAGGATGAGTGTTTGCAGATCGCGGAGTCCGCGTTGGGGTATTTGAAGGGGTGGGCGATGACTCGGTGTTTTTTTAGAAATCTATATTGGCCCAAAAATTGGGGTGGGCGATGACTCGGGGATGGGCGATGACTCGGGATATTACGGTAGGCTGCACCTACGATTTTAAAATGGCTGTAAGCGCCATCTAATTCGTAACACAAACTTTTTTTTTTTCAGTACTGTCAGCAGATGGCGCTTATTTGGCTGCGGCAGCCAACAACATTGAGGCACTCTACCCTGTCTGTTTGCACCTCTCGCTTTACATTGAACAATCTGAAACCATACGCATCTGTTTGTGTTTGTGAGTACCGTCAGTTTCCCACTGTCATCCCCTTCAGGCTTCTGGATGGGCAAGTAGGTGAGTTACACGGCTGGCTTTAAACTCAAAGTTGTTGCCGTTGCTCAAGACAACAGCAAAAGAGCGCCCGGGCAAAAGTTTGGTGTCGACGACAAACGTGTACGCTGGTGGTGCTCCCAAAAAGATCAACTAAAGAAGACGAAGACAACAAAGCGCACTTTCCGAGGCAAGCAGAGCCTGTTTCCCAAAGTTGAAGATTTGCTCCTTCAATTCGTAACGAGCAACGAGCAATGGCTACGCCGTTTCGACGAAGCAGCTGCGCATGGAAGCGCTCGCTCGACATTGCACGGAGCAAGAAGATACCGGCGACTTTGTTTAAAGCCAGCAATGAATGGATTCCGAAGAGAAAGGATCTGTCCATCCGCCGTCGGACAATGATGCGTCAACGTCTACAAGAAGAGTATGAAGAAAAGCTGCTCGCGTTCCAGAGCTTCGTTATCAAGATGCGGAAAGACCATGGCTACATACCATATATGGTTTCACGGTAGAGGCGAAAGGTACCGAGAGCGTCCATGTCCTCACAGCGGGTGCAGAGAGACAGCGATGTACGGTCATGCTTTGTATCAAGGCAGACGGGCGAAAACTTGCACCTTACGTCATTTTTAAAAAAAATGTGTACCCGCGGAGTCGTTCCCTAATGGCATATTTGTTCGAGCACCAGAGAAAGGATGAATGACGAATGACTGGTGAAAGACTGGTTGACCTGCGTTCGGGAAAAACGATCAGGTGCAAACCCCGACACGCGATTGCTGCTCGTCTTGGATAGCTTTTGGGAGACACCCGACTGGGGGTGTGTCTGAAACAGATTTGGCCATCATACCTGGAGGTATGAGCAGCATGCTTCAGCCACTGGACGTTTCAGTGAACAGGCCCTTCAAATGCGGATTTCGCTGTGCATACACCAAGTGGATGGCAACGACCGTCCACCAGAAAACGCTGACTGGTCGGCTGAAGAGGGCGTCCCTTGTAGAGCGTAAGGCGCAGTTTCCTTCAATATCGTAGAAAAAAGCTTCAAAGTAACTGGAATTTCCAACAAGCTGGATGGCACGGAAAATGACCTCATCTGGGACAGAGAAGATGAGTGCTCTACGACGGACGAGTGAAAAGGACTTTGCATGCCTGTCTATGCAATACCGATAAATGTTTTCTTGTTCTATCAAGACAAGCGAGTACTTCCATTTAATGAAGCAAGTAGTGAAACTTTTGGCAGAAAAAAAAAAAAGAATTCCAAAAAGATTTTTTGTTCTTCTCCCTGTAATTAGCCACACCCCTAGTTCTCGCCCCAAAATCATAAAAAAATACCTGCGGCCATTACATGCGTATATACGGTAGAAAAAAAATAAGATAAAAAAACTAAAAATGTGAATATCGTATTTGTTGTTTTTAATTATATTATATTACTAGGGTACCCTATTTTCCGATGTACGAGTCACATTTTTTTCTATCATTTTCCTAGGTGCGTTATTAAACGGTTGTAACTTATAACTAGGGCTCCGTGTTTTCGGAGTTTATTTTTCGTCAAATTCGGAGGGTGTTTTTTGGAGTTTATTTTTTGCCGAAGATTCGGAGTTTATCGGAGTTTATATTGGTTTGATTCCCAATTCTCCGAAATTCAGAGTTTAACTTCGCATTGTTTCCTATTGAAAATAAATACGTAAATAATAACCGGATGTAAACGTATGCAAGATAAAAGATAAAACGCGTTTGTATCGATTAAAATTTCTTCAGTTGAATTTGACGTTCGTGCCATTGCCATTGGCAATATTAATTTGTCCCACGACAAAAGTCGCACAAAAGTGACGCTTCGATAAACGTCGATACCTTAAAATCAATAAACTCCCGGGGGCAGTTGCTACGAAGCTCGTAGTCTGCCCATCCTATTCCATCAATCTACCCCTAGGCCGCACGAGGTGGAGTGGTTAAGGATGTAATAGAGAGTTTCAACTGTCCCTTTTCTATATTTAATACAATCTCTATGGTCCATAGCTTTCACTGTTACAAAAACATACATTCTCCTTTCTCTAAATCACAAATCGCATGGCTCAAACTGGAAACCAAAGAGTGGCTTTTGTCGTGACCCGAATGTACAATGACCTGTTGCCCTGAATCATCCTCGATGAGACAAGCGGCAAGACCCCTTTTGTCAACGGTCTGAGATTTGAAAGATAATTATGGTGCCATTTTCCCAGGACCATTGGCTCCGTGCTAATCAAATTGTAAAAAAAAAAAAAGTCTTTTACTTCTTTTTACTTTTTTTTGCGGCCCGGGGGGTGGCATTGGCACATAAACATTCGGAGTTTATCGGATAAACAAAATTTTACCGGTGGGTGTTTTCGGTTTTTCGAAGTTTTTCGGATTTATCCAAAAACACGGAGCCCTACTTATATTATGCATCTTTTTTTGTCTAATAGCGAGTTTGTTTCACGGCACTTGTGCCCACTCGAGGCATGAGCGGGTTCGTTTCGGGTGGCACTCCACAAGTGGTTGCACCCTCAGAGTTTGTTTCAGCAGGATTGACAAACCGTGCTTTATTTGCTTTCAGTCGCTCTTTTGCCGTACAGACGCTGAAATATACCGGTGTGTAAAGAAATGCTCAGAACAAACGCATCAGCGGCCCCCTAGATCTTTAGCACCATCCGTTTGCAGGTGAAAAATTGAACATTTGTCAACAAAGCTACCCCAGTAGAAACCTGTGACTGCCCAATAAGCATCCCAGAAAGCTAAACTTAGTGACTTTACCTGTGGCTTGAGCAACATCATCATGTTTAACATTTACCTACGTCAGCTATCTTGTCCCGCTGTATTTTGTTGAGAAAGCTCTCGTTCTAAACGCTCCCACCAAGGCTAAAATCTGATCCACCTGTAAAACGACGATCGAAATCGAATGTCTCACCAAACGTTTTGCTAGACATTTCAACAGACTAGTTTTAAGCCGTACCCTTTCATTGGTTCACGCATAATACCATGCTCAAACGGATCAAGCTTCTGCACAGACAGCATCATCAGTTTTCTGTTTTCGAAGTTTTTCGGATTTATCCAAAAACACGGAGCCCTACTTATATTATGCATCTTTTTTTGTCTAATAGCGAGTTTGTTTCACGGCACTTGTGCCCACTCGAGGCATGGAGCGGGTTCGTTCGGGTGGCACTCCACAAGTGGTTGCACCCTCAGAGTTTGTTTCAGCAGCGGCACTTCACATGTGCATGCACTCGCTGCACCGAGAAAATCGAGTGTGCGCCAAAATTCCATCCCGGCATGCTTCGCTCCGGCAAGGTTCCGGAGCGAGGGTTCCGCGTCGTTCGTACAGCGGAACCAAAAAGAAAAAAAGTAGAAGAATCAAATGCGAGCTTGAATTGTGAGCGTCTGCTATTTCATGAAGGAAGCAATTGACATCCCGTGCTTTATTTGCAGGTTTTAAGTCGCTCTTTTGCCGTACAGACGCTGAAATATACCGGTGTGTAAAGAAATGCTCAGAACAAACGCATCAGCGGCCCCCCGAGATCTTTAGCACCATCCGTTTGCAGGTGAAAAATTGAACATTTGTCAACAAAGCTACCCCAGCAGAAACCTGTGACTGCCCAATAAGCATCCGAGAGAGCTAAACTTAGTGACTTTACCTGTGGCTTGGGCAACATCATCATGTTTAACATTTACCTACGTCAGCTATCTTGTCCCGCTGTATTTTGTTTGAGAAAGCTCTCGTTCTAAACACTCCCACCAAGGCTAAAATCTGATCCACCTGTAACGACGATCGAAATCGAATGTCTCACCAAACGTTTTGCTAGATATTTCAACAGACTAGTTTTAAGCCGTACCCTTTCATTGGTTCACGCATAATACCATGCTCAAACGGATCAAGCTTCTGCACAGACAGCATCATCAGTTTTCTCCAGTATAAACAGTTATGAGATTTGAAAGATCGCAACCAGCTGCTTTGTAGCCAGCTGGTTGCTGAAATTTATGCTGTCTGTAAATATCTCTACGACAGCCGAGTTGTCTGAAGTCATCGCAAATAAAAACTGCAGGTTGCAGCAAACGACTGCACTCTCGCATTCCCACCCATCACGTCGAACAGAAAGGCGCTAGTTTCGGTATGAGATCAGTACTCTTTCTACAACGTAGATGGCGACAGCATCTGTCTTCTGCACTTTGTGCATTTGGCAAATTTGTTTGAGGCCAAATCTCCGTGCGACACTCTGCGAGTTCGATGCATTCTGGGAGAGAACTCGAACAGTGCCAGTGCGTGTGAAAGGAACTCGCTGTAACTACGAACCTTAAAAGGGAACTCGAGCGATTTTTTTATGGTTGTCGATTTGCCTCAAAATTGGACATGGCTGTACCAATCCCCCAAGTATTGGGTGAAAAGAAAGAAACTCTTAAAGTTATTGAACTTTCTAATTTCCTTCACATCGTGCTTCTCAAACAGAGATGGCAACACTGAAGTGTGACGACAGAAATGGTACAAAGTGCACGGTAAACCACATTCTTGACCAATTGCGAGATGTTTGATGGTGGGAAATGAATGCTTCGAAGCTCATTCACTAAGAAGCACGAAAAAATGCTCGACATGCTGCGTTTAGGGCTACCTGCATCACCTGAAAGTCTGTACCGTTTGTGACGCCACACCAACGGAGCGCGCGTGGAAATTTGAATATTAGTTTCGGCATCATCTTCATTTACGGTTTTCTCAATAGCTATTTTGAATTTCGAGAAAATATAAATAGCATACCGCGAAGACTAAAGTCCGAGTATTCAGAAAATGCATTCGTTTGAGTACCTAGAATACTAGAATAAAAACATCCAGAGATAAGAGCGCGTGGACCCCAATCTGTTTCTACCTTTTCGGAATACAGATGAGATTTGGCTCAGTTTTTGACAAGTCACAATATCTAGAAGTTGCCAACTCAACCCCGATAGTGCGAGCCGGTTCGCAATTCTCGCCACGTTTTTTTCTTGAATAAGTAGACCTCTCACGCACACCGGAGACCTTTCCACCGTGCACGCAGCTACCGTAAAATACCGGGCAAGCACCCACTCAAAATTTAGAAACAATCGCGAGACAATGGGGGGTGGGCGCTTGTCCGGACATCAGTTTTACATATAAATGTACCGCGCATATTTTCTGAGATCTTACAAATTTGGGGATGGGCGCTTAGTGCGGAATGGGTGGATCTGCGGTATTCTACGGTATCTAATATACGCTGGCATTTTTTCGAGAAATCGTATAGTGCCCAGAATAACTAGAAATTGCCCGACATTGTTTGTGGGAAAAAGAAAAGAAATTTCCCCCACAAAAAATTACTACAAGCACGTGGCTAGGATCTCCGAGGTGTAAGAATGGAATGCCGCGACTACTTTTCAGACTTGGCGACACGGCCAAGTTGAGTTCTTAACCAAAATGAAGAAATATTGGTTGTCCTCGGAGAGTGGCGGCACCCTCCCCAAATTTGCTTCTTGCGAGGCTACCCTCAAACGTAATTGCGAGGGTCCGCAAAGAAGCAACTGAGCCCCGGCAGTTACGAGACACTCACCTATCTGCTTCGGCAATTCCTCCAGCTGTAAGAGATAAAAGACGAGCTGTCCAGATCACATTGCCCTCAAAGCACCGAGTAGAGCCATCAATGGGAACAATTCGCGAAGGACGGTGTTCTTGCAAAGTGGCAACTAAGAGGACGCCGCAGCTGGGCGAAAAGCTTTTCTAGGCGCTGTTCCTGGCAAAGCGATTAAGGGTTCCGAGGCAAGTTCCCGACCGTCTCGCTTTAAAACTACGATGTCTCTCCGAGTGGTCTTCAGGAATCAAAAAAAGGTTTTATAAATAAACCACCGAACTAGCATTTAAACTTTTCACGAGGGTGTCTCTAGGTGGTGCATTTCTCATCCTCAAATTTCACGTGTCGGTTTTGGGAAAAAAAGTGTAAGCCTGTCTTTTCTCTTTACTTACAGGGTGATAAACGGCCCGTCTCGTTGACTCACAGGTGGTACCACACACGCTCGGATCTGCTCGATCGAGAAGCGAAGCTTTTTAAGTTCGAAGTTTTCAAAACCAGATTTCTGAAATTTCAGCGTGACAAGGGCACCATCGAAGCGCACCTTCGTGAAAAGTGTCCTTGCCTTTCAGTTCGCTGCTCCGTTTACGCCAAGTTGACTATGCCCGGCCGGCACTCAGAAACGCCGTCTCTTAAAGACAGACAGGGTAGCTACCGTGTTTGCACAAATATAGCGCGTTTTTTTTCAAAATTACGCGCTCCAAAACGCATTTTGCGTTATATTTGCAATCGAGTTTAGCCACGAGGTGTGCGAGCCTGGAGAAATCCGGGATACGGTCCATTCGTCACATGCACACTCGTCACAGGACGATTGGTCACAAGACGATTCGTCATACAGGGTGTCTAGCAAATTATTCTTTTGAAATTCCCGGACTTTTCCAGGTTTTCCCTGACAATTTCAGGTGAAATTCCCTGACCACTCTAGAGGCGGTTAAATATATAAGACCATTACAACACGAGGCATTGAGCATTGAGCACAGTGAGGATCATTTTGCACGGGCCTAATATCTACCTTGCATATTCCGAAATTATTGGGTTCGTCCAGTCGGGATTAAACGAGCACTTTCTTGCCGCTGACATGGTCAGTGAAGAGGCCACTTCCGGAAACACGATGAAAACAACGCCGAACCACACACGTCAATAACTGAATGGCAACATGACCGCCAGATGCACTTTCGGATACTTTCGGCTGAAGGCTTGGATTGGATTGGAGTCTGCGGCTTTCCCATTTGTTACTAAATCTAGTAGCTCTAACTGAAACTAGTTTAGTGTCGCGCTCTCAATCCAATCCATGGCTTAGACTGGATTTGTCGATTCTTTTTGCGTCGGGTAGCACGCTTTACATCGGGGGAGCAGAGCCTGCGCCTCACTCTAAGCAGAATTTATTGCCTATATTTCTTCCCCCAAGTCCTCAAGTCTTTGCTCAGGGCACTCGAAGGCGTTTCCGGCTCATTTTCCCTGACTGGGCTCGCTTTTTGACATTATCCCTGACAATTCCCCGATTTTTCCCGGTAATTAAAATTTCCCTGACAATTCGCGGTTTTCCCGGTCGCTAGACACCCTGGTCATAGGACGACTCGTCAAGCGGACAACCGGTCCCACAGTAGTTTGTCCCCAAAAAGTATCGTTCCATTTGGTTCGGGCAAACAAGATGGTTCGCCTCATATCTTAGTATGTCTTTCGCTTCTCAAGGGCGAAGAATTTGTAACAGACGTTTTAGCTTTTGGTTCCGTCCCAAACTGCGAATGCGGAGGCCATATAAGAGCAACTATTTTTGAACTCGGACTGCGTTCAAAAGGATGGAGGTGATCGCAACAGAGAGAGGTGGAGCTATGCTGCTTCATGAGGGGCACACATGAGGCAGAAAGAATACTGGTTACTTACTGGACTTGTCGCAGAAGAGGTGTATGCAAGGCAAAAGTAACAATTGATTTGGCTGCAAGTCGGATTATTGTTCGTTCAAGGCAGCATACGCACGCGGGGGACCCAACTGAGATCAACGTGCTGAAGACTCATTATATGATGAAGAGAAAAGCGGATGAGTGCCAAGACTCTTTTTACGTTGAGTATTTTAAGCCGGACCAACTTGTTGGTCCTGCTTAAAAGTTGGTCCCGGTTTTAAGATTAGTTTTTCTAATCAGTCGTCCTGTGACCTGTGACCAATCGTCCTGTGATGAGTGCGCATGTGACAAATCGTCCTCATCCCGAGAAATCCATCCCTCTGGCTCAGTACAGGAGATCGGGTGGGAACAGAAGGGGGGATGTGGGAGAGAATTTATTAGCTACAGTCGCCGACTGATTTTTTGGACGCCGATAATTCGGACTTGTTCGATATTTCGAATCTAAAGGAGGAACCGTGACCTACCCGATAGAAATAGTGCATACTCGTGACCGATGTTTCGGACAGCTTGAAGTCCGAAAGTTTGATTTTTCGGACAAAATCGTCGCGAGCGATCAGCGGGAAACACCACTGAGAAGCGGCCATTTTGAATTCTATGTTGGTTGCACATGAATTGGCTTGGTTTGGCAGCGCCACTTAAATACTGCTAAGTCCTACTGCTAGGTGACGCTGTACGGCTTTTTTTTTTCTCCAGCTGCGCATCATTATTGTTTCCATCGTTGCTTTGTTCATTCACCATTGCAGTCCTGGACTTGCACCTCTCATCTGGATCTCGATGAATCGTGTTTTCGGACTAGGCTGGCTTGGACGTCGTAGAGGCATCTGTTCTTCCGCCACTGCGATGTGTCGCTGAGAAGCGCATAAAGTACTCGACCATAACGCTAGAAAAGAAGGCAGCGATTCTCAAGCTAACAGAAAGTTGCCCAACGCAAATGGAGGCGTAACCTAAAACAAGGTGCGCAGGCGTAACCTGAAGCAAGGCACTATTTACGGCTTTTTTAAGCCCGCTTAGACGTAATAAAGGCAAGTTTTTTAATCTGCTGATTTTTCAAACTGCTCTATTATTCGTACGTTTTTTCGGTCCCTGCGAAGTTCAAAAAATCGGTCGGCGGCTGTATTCGGCCACATGAAGGGGGAATAGAAAACATAAAAAGCACCTTTTACTGCTTTTGTGTTTGTAGAAAACACGTCGAATAGCGCGCCGCAAAAATGCAGCGAGAATGCGGGCACTGGCCAATTGAAGCTAAGTCAAGTCATCACAAGCCAAGCCAAGCCCACCAACCGCGTTTACGAATCGTGCAACACGAGGTGTTTATGTGGAGGGACCAGAACGAGAATGAGCGTGATCGTCTGTCGGGTCCAGCAGTTTTTTCTGCCTGCGTATTGTTTAGTTTCAGCTCCAGAGTCGTCCGGTGTTTGTGCATTGGTGCTTCTGCTTCGCGCCTCGCTTTGCTTGTGGGCTGCTGAGGAGCTCATGTCGAAGAAAAAGGAACTACAATACAAGCAGCGCCTTGCTGCTGCTGCATATCTGCGAAGTCGCCAAGTGGATTGCAAACGGAAGGACCCGAGCAGTGAGGATGAGTGCAGTCAAAACATAAACTGATATTTCTTAGATTTCCATTGCCTTTTCACTTCTGCTATGCCCCCGAGTGCGGTAAACTTGCGTAGCCCGGATCGCGTTGCAATAGTATTAATATCTGTTTTTTTTTTTTTTTGAGGGCATCAAAACCTGCCTTCGCGTTATATTTGTGGTCGCGTTGTACTCGTGCAAATACGGTATTTCTTTAGGTGGCGCAAAATACCCGAGTGCAACGTGTGCCGGCCGAGGCAATTGCGCCGCGCGGGGAAACCGATGCTTGGTCGAATTCTCGCTGCGCCGAGAATCTCACCGTCGACGGACACCTCCAGGGCGGCCGACAGCCGGCTGGGATCCCTGGCGACCTCCACGCTGGCGTCCTCCGTCGGCGCCACGCTGGCGTCTTCGGCCGGTGCCCCCTCCTGCGACGTATCCGACTCGTGGTTACCGTCCTACACGGTCGCTTCTCTTTGGGGGTTGCCCGAAGCATCCGTCCTAATTTGGTGCGTTTCCAAACTCCCCGACGGCCCATTTGTTTTGGCGTGGCATTCCACCCCGTCACTCTTTGAAAGAATGATTGCGGCAGTCACTCCTAAACCTTATTCCCATTGATAATGACGTGGCATGGGCATTTGTAAATGGCATTTTATTAGGATGACGTCGACGCGGAACAATTTGGAGCATGAAATTGCATGTACTCTTCAAGTTCTGAAAGTTGTAACAAAACCACAATTTTTATTTACGAGTAAAAAGCTTCCGTCATTTAATAGTGCGCACCAGGAGCCTTTTTTGAGTAGAATTATATGGTGCAACGTCGGCAAACAGACATGTTTGCCGACGTTGCACCATATAATTCTACTCAAAAAAGGCTCCTGGTGTGCACTATTAAATGACGGAAGCTTTTTACTAGGTGCCTTCCTTAAAAACTTGAGGTGAGCTCGTTTATGCTTGCATTCATCAATATCATTTACATTTAATTCAAACTTGAATGACACTGCTCCCAAACAGTTGGAGGCTCGTATAAACATTATAACTAAGTAAGAAATGTTTTGTGTAAAATTAAACCTATGTGCAGACCAGCTGCACCTTATCAAGGTTGATGAGAAACATTTATATCTCAAACTTGAAAAAACAAAATAAGCCCATGGTGGAGGAAACTCTTCGAGAATCTATATTACGTACCAGCCACACTTTTGTTATGGCAATAAAAAAGTTAACTCAAGTTTCGAAGCACACGCACGCGCCATCCCACTCTGGAAGAGTGCTTTTGCCCCGAGCACGCTACTGCACTACGAGAAAGCAAAACGATCACGATGTCTCCGCAGCGCATCGGTGCGCTGTGGAGAAGTGCACTCGGCAGAGCCGACAAAGAGGCCCGCCCCAACAGACCACCGGGCACGGCCAGAGCTCGATTCAAAAATGGCAAATCGAGTAGTATGTTATTCGAAGCGAAAGTTTCGAGAAGTCGCACCCGCATCTTAACCCCTTAAGTGCCAAATATTTTTTTCCAAAAGTAACCTAAAAGTGCCAGATTTTTTTTATTTTGAATTGTTACTCTTCTAGTATTACACATAAAATTTGAAAAGTTTATTACGCAAAAATGAGCGGAGGCGAAATCAATATTTGCCAACTAATACGAGTGCTGCCATCTATGATCTGCACCGCAAAACTACTCGGACAAGCCTAGCTTCTCCGTGGAATTGGGGGCAACCGAAAAAACCACTGGACGAGATGAACTCGTTCACGGCCATTTTAGCCAGCAAGTGGCCGACGAGCTCAGCTCGCCCAAGGCACTTAAGGGGTTAATGACCCAGCAGTGTAGTCGGTGTCGAGAAAGCTAAATGGGCCAATGTTTGCATAAAGCCATAACAAAAATAGGAATTCCAAATGGATTGGAGCAGGCGTAACTCTCGACTCCAAATATTAGGTCATCTGCCCGGTTGAGTTCTTCCAATATAAAACATGGGCCGACCCACGGTCGTGCAACTATGGTAGCAGTTGCACACAGCCACCTTCCGGCAAAACAGCATTGCGCGTAGTGCAGTGCACGGATCGCTCGTTGCACTCACCTCTCTGACGGGCTGTATCGGACACGGTGGCGGCGGGGAGGCGTCGCGGCCTGCAAGAAACGGGCGGAGGCCATTGGAAGCGTGCGACGAGACAGTGGCACCAAGGTGCGGCTCATAGCACAAACGTTTCGAGCAGACGTCGCGCTTGTCGGCCGACCTTGGTCCATAAACAATGTCGGCTAGCCCGAGCCACACGATTCGACTCGAGCAACTCCCGCGGGCCAAACGACACGAGAAGACGCACTGAGTGACGCCAGACGGGAATAAATTTTTTAATGTCTAGGTGCCAAACCTTCGTGGCGGGGCGAGATCGCAAAAACGCGGCCGAGACGAGCCCGAAGCGGACGACGCTTTGCGATGCGAAGACGTAACAAGGACGCCGTCGACGGACGCGACCGAGCCGTTAAAGCAGAGCGGCGCGTCCACTCTCGTCGGGCGTCCCGGGCTCCCATTGTTTGGTGCACGAAACAGGCCTCTTTTGAGCGCAAACGCAGCGTCCTTCTCGGATGGCGATGCGAGAGCAAGCAGACAACAAAGGGTGAGCGGGAACACGCGGGCCAATCGGGAAGGTGCGCCTTGAAATAGCGCCCGCTTCGTCCAATCCAAGTCTCTCTACTCCGTTTCACCTCAAAGTCGACTGCGGACGAGCCAACAAAGCAAATCGAATGTCGTGCGAGTGCAGGGTGACCTTTGGGAGGGGTGCGCCGACGTACGACATGCCTACACGCGTGACAAGTACACGGAGCTCGATTCGCGGGGTGGCTCGTAGTATCGGCTGCGGTCCGTCGTAAAGTGAAACGAAATATAGTGCTGGTTGGGATCTGCAGAATGGTGCCCACGATGATGCCGCCTCCACGTGTACGCCACTTTTAGGTGTGCCAAAACAAAGTGAGGAAAACCGGCGTAATCGACTCCGATCGTGGCGTCGAAGCATGGGGTTACGCCTGTACAGAGCTTCGGCAAATTGAAGTTCCTCAAATTTCGGAGCTTGGGCTCATGGACAACCTGGGGATCCAAAACGTCAGACCAGGTCGCCCACGTGCTAAATCGTCCGTGAGCATTTATCGCCGCAAAGGGAACATCAGCAATCGGTAGAAGGCCGTCGCACCGTATGTATGTGGCTTCTCTTGGGTCATGGCGCGTGACGATACGAGTCAACAAACGGCTGCGTGTTGTTGAACCAGTGCATTGTGTAATTCTGCGAGACAGGTAGCAGCGAGGAAAATCCCACAGGCTCCATGTCGGGCCCTTCGACGCTGACAAATCGTCATTTATATTTCTTTTATTTGGATGCCTTCTTAGTCCGAGACATAGTCTGGACTAAGAAGGCCTCAAAAGTGAGATTTTTGAAAATTAGAGTTTCTGCAATTTTTTGGCTACTTTTAAAATTTCTTTTCTTTATCTTTATATTATGGTATCGGCCAATGTGGTAATCATGCCAATTAGCTGCACAAATAAAGTTGCAGGCTTTTAAGAAACATTCACGCAACCGAACAACCAAGAACTAGCAACAAAACAAAAAATCCTGACCTGTGTAGAAACTCTGTCCAAACATTTAAGCAGTATCTTTTATCCACTTTCACGTACAACAGTGAACAGAGAAAGCTCTTGGGAGCGTTTATTTGAGGCTTTAAAAGTATTTCAGAAAGTACAGTCAAACCCACATATATCGAACTCGCAAGAAAACGTGAATTAGTTTGATATAGCGTGTAATTCGATATAACAGTTTTCATGAATTTGACTCTCAAAAATCCACTTTCAACTGAGATTTTACACAATGAAATAGTCATGCATCTCCTGCTGCTTTTTCTTCATTGCATCCGCAATAACGATATCTTTCTACGCTATCGACGGACTCCAAAATACTGAGGCCGCTTCCTTCTATATTGGCGCATTAGCGCTGAACTATGCCGAGAGCACGGTGCACGTCCGAGCAGGAACACCTTCTCCTGCAGAGTGCCGTTTTGCTCTGCAAGGTGGCTTTCCCCTAAAGCAGATAGCTGCGTTGGGGGAAGCCAGCTAGCAGAGCAAAACGGCACTCTTGGCAGTTCAATATATCGGTAGCGGCTGCCATTTTTGTTCAATGTAACCATAGTTTTTACTATATATTATCACTGTTAACATTACTGCGCACAAAAATTGTTCAATATAAGGGACAATTCGATGTAAACGGGTTCGATAAAGTCGAGTTTGACTAAGCTCTCGCTGCATGCATGGTCCCACAGGCTTCCAGGCTGTGGATGCATTGCGGACATTCACAGTATATTTGTGCCACCTCTGTGGTTTTCATGCCCAAGCAAGATGTGATGTTTAATTATAACAAAAATAATATGATGATGATAATAATAATAGATAATAATGTGTCCCACTACTGTTTGGATCCACATTTATTTGTTCAATTAAAATCGGAATAAATAAGTGATAACAATACTAAGAATGATAATAAAAGTGATGACAATGCATTGCACTCACTTGGGGCGTCCGGTTCTGGTAGAGTACGCAGCCGCTGCCAGGGCAGCACAAGTCTGCGGGACAGGAGTCCTGAACAAGACGCATCTTTGTGGTTACGACAACTCCGGATGCACCAATTTTTGGCATTGTGTTTAGGCTGCAAATTTCTCAGAGTTCATTTCCGGCTAAACTCTGTGCAGTACTATACTAGTAATATCTTTCAGCGTTTGTTTGTGCAGAAAAGGTTGAAACGTGTTGGCACCCTATTCAACTTCAGAGCCATAACTAGCAGTTAACGGCAGACTCGCATCGAACAAACAGATAGAGCCTCATCACTCGAGCACACATTTGTTGAACACATTCTTTTATAATAATATTGGCTGTTACGAATCTCGAGCCTCGCTTTGGGATCGGCCGAGAAGATAGGTGCCTGCACGTAGCCCTCTCTCATTTTCCTAAAGGTGTATCTTAGTGTTGATTTTCACCCTACAAACTTGCAAAGCATAGCTCTCTTCCTGCGACAAATTGCACCAACATCCTGGACAGTGTTTACACTGATGCCACTGCAGAGGGCAGAGTGAACCAAGGATTGTGCTTCTGGTACCATCTCAAGAGAGGTGCAGTAACCAGATCGCAGTGACGACCGCTTTCAACCACATGTTGTTGTCTGCTTGCAGCTCCTACCGGGAAACGGCGTCACAAGCATAAAAAGGCGTCACGAGGTAAAATCCACCACTACAACGCACCTTTCATGAAATTTTGAGGTTGCTCCTTGAAAGTTCCGACATCTGTCTGGCCGATTTTAGAGCGAGCCCTGGAATTCCTAAGATCCTACAGAAGCAAAGGTCACAAAACTCTATCGCTGTTTGGGTCGAAACAGTCATCCCACCGGCTAGCTGTCGGCTAGTGACATTAGAGAAAACCGTCATTTTCTGGCTCAAATCAGTTTCATATTTTATTTTGATTGGTGAAGGTGTATGAGCATATTATGCTTAGAAAGAAAAAGCCTGCCATTAACTGGATCTTCCGGATGATGCTTAGAAATAGATTGTCTGTATGCGATACACAGGCATGCAGCAACGCGTCTAGAAGGCTGTCCGAGAGAAGAAACTTTAGGGTAGAACATGAACGAGAATCGGCCCAGTTTTGGTAATGATTTTTATGAACGAAGAAATCCCACAGGCAACTTGGCACGCTACCCCCCGACTATTCTAAAATTTAGAGCGAGTTTCGGATACTGCAATACGACGTAAGTAATTAAAATCAGCTCAAAACACCGCCACTGCTTGCTTTCTCGAAGATTTGAGAGTCCAGCTCAAAACCACATAACAGGGTTTTCAAACTGTTGTCTCCATAAAACATAGTGTCTCAGAAGTTGACATCCCAGGCATCCTCAACAAACGCAGTGCAATATGTCTATTTGAAACATACTCGCACAATAGCAACGGTAATGCGCAAACCCCGACGCGGCCGTCGAGGCCACGGTACACGTCGGGAAAAAAACGAGAAAATATCTGCGAGTAGCAGTGTTCGACCGCCGGGCCCATTCTGCGACAGTTTTTGCTAGTTTGGACGTACGCAGTGGCTCAAATTGCGTGAGCATCCTTACTGCGACCAAGACGCGCGTGACGACCACAACATACCCACTCTGTGAACGGGCCAAACTTTTCAATGCTGGCATGCTGCAAACTTTATAAAAAAAATTCCCGTATCAAAATTTTCCCGGGGCAATTAGACCGTCTGTAATTCGGTGCTGCTTCACACGCGACCTACAGCTGTCCAATGTCGGCCGCTGCGCTGAGTTGGAATACAATCTTTCGGGGCAAGTGCGGTGGGACTCGTTGGCACACAACCGCGAGTACCTCGGCGCGAAGCACTTACTGCGTCCAGGTCCCCGCAGCAGCTCTGCGGCGTCTCGTAGTGTTGGCAAGGCAATGGGCTCCTGGCACGGGAAAAAAAAAAAGGACCACTTCTTTCGCACATGTCCGTAAGCGGCAGACATAACTCAAACTCCCACGAGGGATCCATCAAAGTCCCACGTATTTGAATGGAAGAAAGCTCCCAGTAATTCAAACGCACAAAAATGTGCAACGGCCAAGTGACCTTTATGCTGCGCATGTGCAAAACGGTACTGGCGCCCGCAGGCTATACCTAAGAATTTTGAAAATTTGTGCAAGGTTTTCACAACTGGCAGCGAGTATAGTGACGCCTCAACCATTAGTTTGCCTTTGATGCAATACTGGAGCAAATTCCTCAAATTTTCTAAAATCTAGAAGGATGTACAGTCGAACCTCGATATATCGAACTGCGCGGTGATGGCGAAATAGTTCGATATAGCCAGAATTCGATATATTAAATCACATCAAAAACTTGTTAAAAGCGCGTGGCCGTCGCGCTCCGTGAAGCGCCAACAGGTGGCACATGCGCGCCGACCGACCGCAAAGGTGGGAGCAGCCGCGTGGCGTCTGCTACGGCGCGCCGCGGTGCCGCTCAGCTTGCGGGAGCTGGGAAATCTCACACTCGAAGGCTGAATTAAAATAAGGAAAAAAAAAGAATACCCCACTGTACAAATCAATCAATGAACCAACCGTGGTGCAGTAAATACTCACTTGAAGCTTCAAACAAAGCATTTATTTTGGCTGAAAGTACCGCTGCAGGGTAGCCTGCTTCTTGTTGCCAAAGGCGTGTTTAACTAAGGCGTCCTCAACATCAACCAACCTCAACCTGAGTGCTGGTTCTGTTCTGCCTTGGCCTTTATGTCACTCTTGTTTTTCAGTAGAGTACTCAAAGGGCTTCGGCGACGCTCAACTTTTCTCTCCATTCTCAACCCACTGGATAGCTTCCAGTTTTGCAGCAAATGTCAGGGACGTCCGTTTTTTAGCGTTTGCAGCCATCACTCACGCAAGGCAACATGACACACGAAAGAACTACGATCACACGCGTAGCACTACCGATAATACCAAATGCAGTGCGTCGTTGAGGTTGCTTCAGTTCTGCCTTGGCCTTTATGTCACTCTTGTTTTTCAGTAGACTACTCAAAGCGCTTCTTGGTAGGCCTAAAGCTTCGGCGACGCTCAACTTTTCTCTCCATTCTCAACCCGCTGGATAGCTTCCAGTTTTGCAGCAAATGTCAGGGACGTCCGTTTTTTAGCGTTTGCAGCCATCACTCACGCAAGGCAACATGACACACGAAAGAACTACGATCACACGCGTAGCACTACCGATAATACCAAATGCAGTGCGTCGTTGAGGTTGCTTCAGTTCTGCCTTGGCCTTTATGTCACTCTTGTTTTTCAGTAGACTACTCAAAGCGCTTCTTGGTAGGCCTAAAGCTTCGGCGACGCTCAACTTTTCTCTCCATTCTCAACCCGCTGGATAGCTTCCAGTTTTGCAGCAAATGTCAGGGACGTCCGTTTTTTAGCGTTTGCAGCCATCACTCACGCAAGGCAACATGACACACGAAAGAACTACGATCACACGCGTAGCACTACCGATAATACCAAATGCAGTGCGTCGTTGACGTTGCAACGAACTATCCAGGCAGCGGCGTGCGTGCGCCGCTACGTTCAAATGGCGCCCTCGGCGTGTGTGTAGGCAGTCGGAAACGCCCATTGCGCCACCGCTATCTTCGAGGGTGTTGCGGGAAAGCTCGCCGCCCGTCAAAAGAGCGCGGGCTGTTTGGGGTGGCGGAGTTCAATATATCCATTTTATGTCCAACCCCGTTCGAAATAAAAAATAAAAAATAAAAAATGCGCGCGATTTTCCGCGCGATATAGAAAGCGTTCGATATAGCCAATAATTCTATATATCCGCGTTCGATATATCGAGGTTTGACCGTAGTATGGTAAGCGCTTTGGTGCAGCAATCGCGTCACTGCACTTTGTCATTCATGTTGTGTTTCTCGCCTTCCGTTACATTCATTTTCCCATGACCCTTACTTTTAGAAAAAAAAGTGTTTCGGACAAACAGAAGGTTCTGAACGTTCCTGGGTACACCTACGTGGCCCTTTGTTTTCGACTCTCACTAGCTTCGTTTAGTTCACACTATTTTAGCCAAGAAATAGTACTGGACGAAACTGTGAAAATGTAGCAGCAACGCGCGACAGGGTCTTATGCGCGTACGTGCGTCTTTTCTCATTCTGTTTCGGTTTGCGCCTTTTAACCTTTTAATCGATATGTACCAAGTACCAAAGTTTTATTGCGAATACGGTCTCGGTCAACAGACTTTCCCGGTTGTTCAGTCATGAATGCCGCTCCCGTTGCATACTTCTGGGGATACGCGTTAATTTCCCGCCTGTTGCGTTTGCCTTTCCAGTCGCAACGTCCGAAAACTGCCGTCCGATGTGTCGGGCCACCCTCTTGGTTGTGCTTTGCCACACCACACCAAAAAACATATTCGTGATTCTTACGATTTTCATTCTTCTTCAGTCTCGTGGTTTCATTCATTGCGATGAGCTTTCACCAGCTAGTTAATGCTCTATGCTTTGTTCCCAAAAAAGAAAGGAATATTGAAGATTGAGATTTAGGGCATCTGACCTACTTCAGCTTCCTCGAAAATGTTGGTTATAATTTTCGCTATTTCTTCGAGGGAGTGGAGAGAGTGAAAGAAAATAAGTAACAAAAAGAAACCGTGCTTTTTGGCTGCCCGTACTCAGGAGAGAAATCTGACAAATCTTTTAATGCGAAACTATCCCGTGGAGCAGAGCCGGCGGCGTCTGTAACCGCAAAAAAAACGTGAAACAAATGCCCATCCTCCCATTGGCTGAGCGAAACGGCTCCTAGATAGCCATTGGCCGCCGCTTCACGAGAGCATGCAGTCGGCCACTGCTCTCGTGGCAGGCGTTGCCAAAGAATGGGGGGTTGCGGCCGCTTTTGCTCTTCTCGGGGCCCTGAGGCACCTGTATTGTCGGCGGCTGCAACCTCGGCAGTAGCAAAACGTGGCTGTTCGCTCCACTACGCCGCAGACGAACTAAGGGAAGCAGAAAAACAACATTCATGCTTTCCCATTCACAACTCGTAAGAAGTGCTTAGGTGTCCTCGAAATTTTTTGACTTAAAAGTGAATCCCCATTTACCGCAAGTTACCAGCACTGACTGTGCTTCATTCAGTTAACACTCGTGTTTGCAGGATAGAAAACTCCCAAGTACAGTCAATACTCCTCGAGTATCGGAGAAAAACAATTATCAGCAGCCTTTATCACCAAAGTCCTAAAATGCATGGCATGCAGTTTTAAGAAGCAATTCTCTAATTTGTTTGAAAGACAATAAACGGTCATTTTGGGAAGTACATATTTGTTTATTAATTTCTCGCCTAAAGTTAGCGGCTAAATTGTTTATTATATTTCCACTAAATTTAGCGCAAAAATTGACGTCGCACCACCCGACGTTGCTCCGAGTGATTGCGTGATGTGATGTCATTAACGTCGAGTGGCGGTATCGTGTAATACCACGATTTCCCGTAACATACATTTAGGGGGGGGGGGGCGACTTTAATTCCCCGCTCAACTTAATGGGGATATGCACGGCTGGACGGACCCAATTCAGAGGGTTCTGCTAAGTAGCGTTGTGTGCTTCATAGCTTTTGCCAGACAGTGCACTGGACTCCCTCACGCCAAGAGTGGCTCCTTACGTGTCTCCACAGCTCCGTAGTCAGCCGGCAGTCATCCACATTTCCACGTAGCTCCTCCATGCTCAGCTGAGTCTCAACGTCGACGATGAGATAACGCCGGGGACGCGGACGGCGCCGCCTGGTTGGAGCCACTCTTCCAGGTCCCACTCTGGTTCTTTGCGCCTCGGGTTGCACCTCGGGTTGCACGTCGGGTTGCACGTCGGGTTGCACGTCGGGTTGCAGGTCGGGTTGCAGGTCGGGTTGCAGGTCGGGTTGCACGTCAGGTTGCGGTTCAGGTTGCTCCTCGGGTTGAAAGTCAGGTTGCAAGTCAATTGGAACCGGAAAGGTGGCACCACTGGGAGATGGCGGCAACGCCGGAGGAGACAGAGCTGGGCGGGGCGTGCCCGGGGGTGTTCTCGAGGGTCTCCTGTTGCAAACACAAGCAGGCATTCGTACTGTCTACGTGGGACAAGAGCAGCTACGCTTATCTATACTCCGTTTCACCTTACGTTGGACCGCGGCGGAAGGCTGGGGGCTGTGACGCCACCCAGACAAGTTGTTCCAACGCATCGCAAAGTAGCGCCTCAAAGACCTTGGGCAGTACGAAGCGGGGATATACTTTAGCCCAGTGGCGGTCCTAAGGAGGGGGCGAAGGGGGCGACCGCCCCCCCCAAATCGATCGCTTTTTATAATTTTTTTTATTTTACAGCCAAGCCAAAAGAGAGCACAGTCGGTCTTGATTGGAGGATCTGTGAGCTCGGACGATGTCTTCACATAGGGACGTAGGGAAGGAGACCCCTTTAAAAAGGATGTGTAAATAAGGCCCTTTGATCGGTCTTTCCAACTGTCGATATTTTGCTTGACAAGTTTCTCCTTTTGCATTATTCTGAATCGTTCCCTGACTTAGTTTCTTCTCATGACGTGTACAGTTTGCCAAGTGAGGTTTGGAAAATTACTTCAATTATTGCTCATTTTCATTAGAAACCTTTCACTGCACTTTTTATATTTGTTATATAAAACCCCAGTCCTACGACACCTTTCGATGGAAGGTAGTAACATTTGCGAATAAATAAAAAAAAAGGTATACGTAATGTTGTACGATTGTGCACGTGTCGAATGTATTCGGCGCTAAAGCTATAATGCGAGCAAAGGTTTACATGTTGCGCATTTCCGACTTGCAAACAGTGGGACTAATAAAAAAAAATCTTTATTCACAAAAAAGTGTGATGTCTCTTTTTTTGTTATTTAAGCGGCAATTTCGCCCCCCCTAAAACCAATGTCTGGGACCGCCACTGCTTTAGCCTTAGTTTAATATTTTTGTGTCGTGTACCATCGACACAAAAACAACTTTTGTATTCAAGAAGAGCTTTCGAACGTGATATTTAACGCAAAATTAGGTAGCATGTTCGGAGAAATTAAACTTTCGGTTGGCAACGCTGTCGTTGCGATCGTTTCTTCATGCGTTTGGTTCAGGTTTGCTTTCCATTTTGTGACGCGTTTAAAAAAAAATATTTCTTCCAAAGAGAAGTTTTTTTTATTTAAAAGTTATTGTACACTCTGTAAAACTCTGTTAATGTTTATTGGAAGCAATCATTTCAACTTTACAAATACTTTTTGCCCGTGTTTAAGATGTCACCTGACAAATTGCCGTTGTTTGCGTAATGGCTGCCACGGCTGCGGTATCGTCAAGCGTGTCTCCGTCAAAGGCGCCGGTACTTCCATCGCCAGCTCGCTTCCAGACGACATTTGCTAAAATCTCGTTTGGAAAAGAGGCGCGCCAAGTTGTGCTGAACGTTTACTACAAGCTCCGTTGCGAGTCTCCGAACGAGTCTTACAAGGCGATCGTCCAAAGAACGTCTGAGCTGACAAGAGTGGGCTACTCCACGATCTTCAGGTGGAAAAAACGCCGTCGGTACCTTCGCCCAAGCGAAAAAGAAAGCTGTCTGCCCCGCCTACACCCAGTCTGCTAGATTCTTTCGACCGTGGAACGTTGCGGCTCATCGTGCACGATTTGTTTCGCCGCAACGAGTGTCCGACGTTGTCAAAGGTAACATACTTCACTAGAGCGAAAGAAACGCGTTGACACTTTCAACTACCTATGGTTTATTAGCCACAGTCACTAATATATGCTAAATTACTTAAATCACATGAGCGCCGCTCGTCATAATTGCATGGGCCTGAGTTTTTCCAATGACATGAAGCAGACATGATTTTAAAGCTGCACGTATTTGACGACCCATTTGAACTTCCCAGTCGATAGAGATAAGCTGTTAGCGTTGTCATTATAACAACCACTTTTTATTTTCAACTGGAGCACTCCACAGTGCTACATAGCGAAACTGAAGAAACATAGCTAAATTATGCACGTGTGTACATTGGTATCGTAGCAGTTTTCATTTTTTCGCAGAAGCCTTGCCGAAAAATAATTGACATTACAATAAATTGCTACAAGTATAATGTGGTCAAAGTGATCGTATACAGCAATATTTGAAAACAAGTTTAAAAAAAACAATATTTTGAACTTATATTTACAGGTCTTGGAGGTTGCTCGGGACAATGACAAGTTCCCCAAGATCAGCCGCACAACGCTGTGGAGAGCTCTGGTGGATCTGGGATTCACTTTCGTCACGCGCAACAGGGACTCATTGTTGATGGAGCGCACAGACCTGGTGCTCTGGCGTGCCACCTACCTCCGGGCAATCAGGAAGCATCGCCTGGATGACAAGACCATCTACTACCTAGATGAGACCTGGGTCAACGCTGGCTACACAAGGTCTAAGGTGTGGAAGGACACTACTGTAAAGACACCAAGAGATGCATTAAAGGGGCAGTGCAACGATTTTCAGACTTTGGCCAATTAACTGCGGAAATTAATCTGCGTCACCTATGGAACAAAAAACCGAAAACAAGTCGAACGTCGAAGTGCCTCAACTCTCCACGCCGACTTTCTAATGACGTACTCTGGGGGTTCACGTGGTTTCCCCTTGGGCCCTTTCTTCAGAGACCCCAGCCGCTTCCTCCGCGATTGTCGACTTTCAAAGGATTAGCCTCGACGAAGGTCGCGGCGTGCGATGGGTTCGCCACGGGGCTGACGGCGAGTGTAGCAGCGGAGGGGGACAGGGTTTGTTGACTTCCGCGTGCCCCCAGAGACGCCCTCATTTTAGTTCCCGTAGCCGCCACAGGCGGCTGCAGATCGGAAAATAATTTGTTTTTACCTCGCGATTACGCAGCAGAATAGCAGTTTTTCGGGGAAAGGTGACGCGTTTTTGGTCACTTAAGCTTGCATAAAAAATATAAAAAAATGAAAACTGGCAATTCTTTCAACATTAAAACCGTTGCACTGCCCCTTTAAACAAGGGCCTCACAGTTGGGCTGAAGAATCCTTCCGGAAAGGGAGAAAGACTTATTGTGGTCCATACAGGAAGCAGTGAGGGCTTCGTTGATGGTGCTGCGGAAGTTTTCCGTGCAAAAAAGGGCAGCGGCGACTACCATGAGGAGATGGATGGCTCACGTTTCAAAAAGTGGTTTACCGAGAAATTGTTGCCAAACCTGAGACCTGAACAGTGTAATTGTCATGGACAATGCGTCTTACCATTCGGTCAGGCTGCACACTCTTCCAAGCTCTCGCACAAGAAAACAAGCAATCCAGGAATGGCTCACCGACAATGACATCGTCTGGGATCCAACATTTCTGAAGGCAGAACTTCTGGAGCATGTGGAGAGGGCTAGGTTGACAATGTCAGGTCTTCAGAAATACCGCATTGATGACATCGCTGAGCAGCATGGGCACACTGTACTGCGTTTGCCACCTTGCCACTGCGAGCTCAACCCCATTGAGCTTGTCTGGAGCCAGGTGAAAGGCTCCATTGCAGGTGAAAACAAGACGTTCAAGCTGACAGAAGTTGAACTACTGACTCTAGGTGCTCTACAACAGGTGACGCCTGACGACTGGAAGGCATACGCGAGACACGTCATTGATGTGGAAAACAAGATGTGGGAAGCCGACTGCCTCTCAGATGCTGTTATCGACAGTGTCGTCATTCACCTAGGCAGCGATGACGACAAATCAAGCGATGAGGACATGGACGACTCAAGCGATGAGGAAATGGGCTGCGAATCTCTTTCGTGGTAAAAGGCCCCGATTCCTACAATGCCATGGACGACCCTCGAAAAGTCGTTCCCCAAGAGACCCTTCCAGGCTCATCTGCGTCTGCTACACCACCCTGCGACCCCTGTCAGATGGTAAGAGAGCTTCAACTTGCAACATTTAATTTAATTTATTATACTGTCAGGGCCCGAAGGCATTACAGAGAGGAGTGGAATTATACATCAATATAAATTGAACAATGAAAAGAAAACACAAAAAAAAACAGAAAAAAACACACAAGTTATAGAATCGCTATGGAACATTATTCAGAACATCAGTGATGGCGGTTTTAAAATCCGCGTCAGTAAGTGAGACTACGGATGCGGGAAGGCGATTTCAGTCGACGTTGCGACTGAAAATAGCGAGCTTGTTTGCGAATGTACCTTTCATTAAAATTGTTTTCATTATATCCTGCAGAAGCCTGATCTCTTTTGATAGGTTTTACTGTTGACACTGAGAACTAAAATATACACAATTTCTACTCGATCAACCTCCACATCGTGACTGCTTACAGAATGCGAGCAACATTAAATTCGGTTTCAGGGTTACACGCTTTTTAGAGATGTTTCGAACTTCCCAAGGTTCGAGTTGGAATAATTGGGGCCAACATTGCTAGGTCCGAATTCGCATAGTTCGAAGCGCAAGGGGCCTTCGCACGTTGCTGCCGTCTCGGAAACGTTCCTGGATTCAGAAGGCTGTGATCACCGGGATCACGACGGACGAGATGGTACGCCATCGTAGTGATTGGAAAAGAAAACATCCACTGACAACATGTCTGGTTGCGCCGTGAAGCGGAGATTTATTCGTCGATGCCGCATGGTTTTTGCGGAATCGGAGAAAAGAAACAAAACAGCTTCATACCGCCGTGCGTGGTTCGTCACTCGCTCTCCGAGAGCTAGTGTTGATGAACGTTCCCCCTACGTCGTGGCAGTCACGTTAGGAGTTCTTGTGAAACGCACGCACGGTTTTGCAGCAAAAGCTACGAATTAAAACACTGTCACTTTGCTCGCTCTGCCACTTTAATTTACCGATATATAAAACCCTGGCCTGCGCGTTCTGCATGCGAGCAGTGGAGCATGCGGCGCACTTCCAAGCAAGCGAGAGTGTTTCGGTTAAAGTCAAGGTTTGATTGTTAACGCTTACCTGAATTGTTGAGTGACTTAAAACGTGTATGGGTTTCTGTGTGCCACAAGTTAAGCGAAAGGCTTCTGCGGACCCTGCTTCTACTCGACGGGTAAAGCTATCCGTGTAAGCCTATCCCACACAGAGAAAGGCGACGAAACCGTCGCGATTCAATCTCACAACTCCAGAATGCTCCAGCGTTCCGTAATAAGCGAAGAACAGTACACAAAGTCAGGTATGCTAATCGAAAACAGCAGATGAGATCGGTTTATCCCCAGTGATGAACCGATCCTGCCAGCGCCATTGCAACCCGCGCACTGATACGCGCTTGAGGAGCAAGCTGACGTCACTTCTAAACATGCGCTTGATTGGCTCTGGCGGTCCGTAGCTTTGGCTCGGGGTCCAACGTAAGGTGAAACGGAGTATAGGAGTAACGACAGCCATTTTGGTGCATGGATTTGATTGGCTATCATTGACAAAGATGAGACAGCTGAGAAGAAAACTGCCGTTCCAGTACAGCATCCCCACAAGCACAATGACAGGAGCCGGAAAGACGGATCTTGCGGTCGTCTTCAGATTAAAAATTAATAAAAATTTTCTAACAAAAGCCTCTACTTCAGTTACCGGCAATACCCCGAGGTACAACCGAGATATAACTACAGTCCTAAAGTCAACCAAAAAAAATATATCGGCGTACCATAAATCAAAGAGCCACAGCAGTAAAGAATACACAGAAAGAATAAAACACACGAAGGACGAACACAGACACACACAGTTCTTTCATTGAGCAACGAACATTTATGAAATGCCCATGACGCTACGACCATGAACTTGAAAGAATTGAAAGAAAGACCCCATAGTCGTGCATGCCCGTACTTGCCACGATTGCACCCCAAACTTTGAAAACACCACTGTGCTTGAAACACACAGAGATAAGTGTGGGCGAGAAATAATTGAGGCGTTTAAGATCAAATACGCCGCGAACAATGTTTCTGAGCCCTCTCTGGTGTTGTCGTCAAAAGAGCTGGAGTTCCTCGCGCCAGAGTTATCGTAAAGGTAGTTTTGATCATTTATTAAGTTTGCCTTCTTTTCATTTCTTTTCTTTTCTTCTTCCTTTCCCCTTTGTTCAGGGGTTAATTTCCAGGATGTGTCCTATCGTTTTAATTTGGTATTTTAAAATTTTGAGCAATTCGGTTTTATTTTAAATTTGAGCTTTTTCGTTTTCTTTATTTTTGTATAATTTCTCGTTCTTTCAATTGTTTGAAGTTCATGGTCGTAGCGTCATGGGCATTTCATAAATGTTCGTTGCTCATTGAAAGAACTGCGTGTGTCTGTGTTCGTCCTTCGTGCGTTTTATTCTTTCTGTGTATTCTGTAGTTTTCAACGCGCTCTGCTACGTGTACGCAGCAGTAAATTGAAACTAAATCGAAAGTAAAAGAATCGAAACAAGCTCTCTGGAGGCCTCGTGACAACCCTTGGAAACGACGAGCTTTCCTCCGAGACTGTCTCGTAGACCAGGCCTTCCGCTCTTCCCGCATTCGCACTGTGGCCGGCAACTGCGGAGGTTAGTGTGTCCCCGCTTCTTGCTTCCTAATGCCACAGTCTCGCTGGCTACGGAGCAATGACGAGATGCACGCAAAATGAACTCTTGGGCTAGGTGGGGAAACATCTTAAATACAAAGACCGAAAGCGCTTCCGGAGCGAGACCCAGAGAAATTTGAGCCAAAATTCCTAATAGAAAGAAAAGGAAATGCGTACATTAGCGCACTATCAGTCACAAATTTCGTTGGACCGAGGTTCTTGTTTTTTTAGCATTGCAACTGGTTCTTCCAGGCTCCCAAAACCCTCCAATGAGTGAGTGTTCAGAAGTAAGATTCCCCTACAAAATGTGGCAGTAAGAGAAGAATGCAGTTCATCAACCCTCATTTTGTACGCAGGAGAGCGTGGAGTCGGGAAAGCAACCACTAGCACTTACGGTAGCTATAATGCTCTCTTTCAACCTGAAAATTGTCGAAAGTGAACTCTGCGAAATTGCATACTTCTCAGCAACTGTATTTTTCGTTTCGCCATTCGTCACTTCAGCGATCATTTTCACCTTGGTGTCGAGTGACACAGCTTTCCTTTTGCGCAGTGCACCACTCATTGTTCCAAGAAGAACACAACCACTTCCAGCGCAACACTCGAGGAAAAAAAACAATTTTTGTTGTAGACGCGTAAGAGCTCCAGTTCACTGGGCGTAAGTGCATGTGATGGTGGACATTTAGAGGCTACGAGGCTATTCATCATCGTCATCATTTTTGTTTTCATTTTGTGAAAAAGATAATGATTGCACATTTGTATGCTTGGACTTTAACAGTAAGGTTTGTTTCTGTTAATTTTTTTTTTCTCGCAGAGGCTGATGTGTACAACGAGGTAGAGGGCCTTAGTACGATAAACTAACAGCTGAAAGTGACCCCCCATTGGCCGCCGCCATGTTGCACATTATTTACTACTAGACACGAGACCTCATAGTTTTATGTCTAGATTTCAATGAAGTACCACGCACATATAATTGCTCGTTGATCTTTAATAACAGTACCTACGTGATAAGTTATGTTTTCATTGTTTTAAAGGGACACTGACAGGGTATTTATGCTCGCCGAGGTTTTCAGTTGTACGCGAGATATGAGAGCCCAACTACCTGAACAGAATTTGTGGCTCGAAATTCGGTTTCTTTCTGCCCGAAAACTGCCGATCAAGAACTAGCCAGTTTGAGTCGCACTCACTCTCTTTTCCGATGTCACCGGCCGTTTTCTAAGGTTTAGACACGACCACCAAATTTAATCGAAGTCCTGGGTCATTGAAGGCACACAGTCAATATTAAAAATAGAAAAAATATGAAACCCATTTTTTGCGGCTTCCAAAAAGCTGCATATACGTTGATTGAAAAAAAAAGGTTGCACAGACAACCGGAAGCATTCTGTGCGTTCACTGCATAATTCTCAACATGGTGTCGTTTCGCGTATCGTGGAACTCGCGAATGGCAGTGGACGACGGGCGTGGGGCCTCTCCTACAGAACCGTCGTTCGCGGTACCGGCGAATTCTGTCTTTTTTCGAAACGGAAATTTTGGACCGATCAAAAGAATTGGTATTCATCCCGTACGACACGCCCGACCACCAAGCCAAATGCACGAAGACGTTGCCGAGCCGTCGCCCCCTTCTCGTGGCTGAAGACATCACTCGCGCAAACGTCAAGCACAAAGTGCGTATTTCGAGTTGAATATGCACACGCATAATTTATTTACTAGGTGCGAATGTGGCTAATCCGTGGTGCCCCCCGACTTCGAGCCGGGAGTGCAGGTGCTGGAGGAAAATCAGCAGCAAACTTTCCAACCTTCAGTTGACCGGCTGCATTTTTACCAAGGAAGGAGTTCTCCCAGTAGCTCAGTGGAAAGACGTCCGCCTCACACGCAGCGGGCACGGGCTCAATCCCTAATGTAAGCATACCTTTTTTTTTTTTGTCAAACATTTTGCGATGTTTACATTTCTTTTTTTACAATTATCACTGAAAAAAACAATTGTTGTGGACGATACGTCGCTGAACTGAATGGTATGGGATTCCCTTTTTGACACCTGCGTACTCAATATAGTCACTTTCCACAAAATGTAAAGAATATATGAGCATATGAATCGCATAGCGTTCGCTTTCCGAGGTGCCCGTAACTGTTCCACAGGAATTGCAGCCAGCCATTGGTCCCAATCCCGTTGACCTTTCGGAAACTTGAGCACACTCTGCCCCACAATGCACCTTTTGGGTGCAGAACCTGCGAGGCAGCTCTTCATGCAACATCTTGGGAGGATTCTTTTCGGGGCCGATCACGGGAATTCACCACGGGCACTCACTGTTAATTTCCAACACTTCAATGTACAAAACTTATATTGAAGTACAGAACCGCGAACGGAACAAAGATATCTGCGAAGGAATCGCACAGCAAACAATTCTCACAACGCAATTCGTCCGCTGCACACAAAAAAAAAAAAAAAGAAAAAGAAGAAGCGCGTTGTTGGGTGTGGTTACGCGACTTCCGGCTATCTCTCCTCCTCTATATTTCTCCGACCTCCGTGCAAAGGTTTTGCTTTCGGTTTCGAGCAGTTGCGTTTTTTGCCTTTATTAAAGATATACGTGACTCTGTAGCAAAATATTAATTGGGTAGTCTTCCGACACCATAATGAATCGCCTGGCAAAAAATAGAAAAACATTTTTGCGGAGTGTCAGTGTCCAAGTCCAAATGTGCTTTTACAACAAAAACTCGGGCAGCTCCGCAGTGCCTCTGCTAGATGCCGTCGGCCGCGGTGCTGTATTTTGGGTTTTTATCGGAGCTAGACACTGATCTCTGGGGCTAACAGTGTTGAAAAAATAGTTTATCATGTTTTTACAGCAATCGCAATCAAATCAGTTTTGCGTAAAAGCCTCAGGATTTGGTACGGTCATGTGTCTAGTGGTCAAAATTGTACAACAGGGCGGTAGCCAAGTGGACGTCACTTTTGCCTGGTGAACGGGATACCTTGTTGGATCTGTATGCGCAATTTCCAAAGACTCCGTTAAATTGAAACTGCGGCGCAAAAGCACGACGCTCAATCGAGAGATAAAATACACAGTCTTTAATGAAAGCGAGATAGGGAGACGAAAAAAATATTGTTAAATCGCGAATTTCGTTAGATCGAGGTTCACTTGTATCACTCACCAAGAAAGAGAACCTTTTTTCCTTAAGGGGGCGCTACCCGAGAGACTTTTGAACCTTTGGCTGAATATGAATGAAATTTACAGTATATACTGGCAGTAGCGAGGAAGAATGCAGTGCAAAGTTTCACTGGTGTACATGAATTATAAAAGAGATTATAATCGTTTCTATAGGGAACACACTGACTTTGTTTAGAAAAACTACCGCAATATCCAACGTTTTTCTTCGCTAGATCTGCAGGAGAATGCCTCAAGAGAGCAACTGTGAAAACAAAATTTCCAAAAAGTAATTTATTTTACGCTAACATCGAGGTGAAAAATCAAATGCATTTTTTGCCTTTTATGTCGTCGACAAAATCTTAACATCTTTTATTAGACATCCAGAAAGTAAAAAAACAATTCCACAGTTGCATTGCCCATAAAATTTCAGTTAAGAAAAATAATGAGCAAGTCTTTCCTCTTGTTCCATTAACAAACAATAGTTTTCCTAAAGGGAAATTTACGCCAAAAAGTGGAACGGAGAAAAATGCCTTTAACCTCCACCTTTTCTCTACCATCAGTGGACCGAATTTTTTTTTTTTTTTTTAATTATTTCTGCAGTGTAAACTAATGAAATGATTTTTCTGGGTAGTGTCCCCCCTTAATCCAGCAGCTTTAATCTTCCCATCTCTCTCTATTTTACTTTAATTTTTTTTTATTCATATAATTTTTAAATAACTTTTTTGAATTTTTTTTGTGTGAATGCCTTTAGCATTTTACTTTTGTCTTTATCATTTTTGGCGGTTTCTCTTTTCACGCATTAAACACTCAGCTGATAGTAAGTGCTTGCCCTTTCCGTATCTTTGTTCTGTCCTTGTTTTTCGCACTTGTGTATTTAATAGTGATGGGCCAAACTTTTGCCGAATCGAAAGTTCGGCACCGAATCTTGGGATTCGGCAAAGCCGAACTTTTCTAGAAATTCGGCAAAGATTCGGCAAAAATACATTGTTACCAGACTTACGTTGATATTTAGTTTTTTCTGGCAAAAAAGGTTTTATCTTGTATTTTTCTTAACTTAAATGCAACATGTAATGCATATGGCACCGTTATTACTAAATAAGGTGATATTCTACAAGCTAATTGTATCGGAGTTGTTTTTGCGTGTTTACTGGCAATTTTAGTGACCTCTTGCAGAAGTGGCGTGACAACGAGGTTGGGTAGTACCAACGTTGGGTAGCAGCGAGTGCAGTCACGAATCACGCTGCGAGTGTTTAGGTTTGGGGGCCTCATCAGCGCAAGGTTGCAAGTGTGTGTGGTGTAAATGTGTAAATACAAAGGCAATAACACTGCGTTTTTACTTTCTCTGGGAGTCACCGTTTCGTGCGCGAAAATGAATGCAACGGTTACTGGGCCTTCACAAGAAAAGATAACAATATTATTGTTAATATGCATGTTTTGCGATTTGAGTCACTTGATGTCAGCTTTGCATGAAAGTGTGTGTCCTATATTCGCAACATCTCGTTTTTAACCTTTAAAATGCCAGTTTCTGGTGTTAGGACACACACTGGACGTTTAGGAAGGTGGGAAGAGTTAGGAATGTCGGATATGCAACGTCGAGCACAATAGTTGTGTGTTTAGTTTTTTATTTTTTTTTATCAATACTGCCAGTCCAATATACGGCCAAGGCAGGGGTGGGGTGATACAGTGTCATACATGCAAATTGTAAACAAAACAGTTCTAAACAAAAAGCAATCTTAGCACCGAAAAGTAATATCTACGACTTATTCGAAAGAAGAGAATCAATCAATATCAACAGTAATACAGTAACCAAATGTGACACTAGTAATAACAGTAACAGTGTAGCAGCAAATGTAACGGCAGTAATAAAACATAAAGACAGCAAAAATAATGTCATAACAGCAATAAAAGCAATCTTAGCACTGAAAAATAATATCTACGGCTTTTCCGAAAGAAGAGAGTGAATCAATATCGACAACATCACCGGGAAGGCTGTTCCACAAATCAATTGTATGCACAAAAAAAAGATTGTTTATAGCTATTTATTCGAGCTTTAATAGGGGCTACGGTCTTTGAGTGATGCAAGCGTTCCGAGGTCAAATCAATGATGCGCCGTGAATGAATGTCTACGGCAAGGTTGTAAAAGCTGAGAAAGTCAGCGCCCAGGATAGCCTGCTTGATATCGGCGACAATGAATAGCCACCGAAATGTGCGGCGCAGTCCGAGGGTAAGTCGAGCTATCAATTTTTATACTGTTCTTGAAAATCTGAAAGAACAGCTTCAACCGTTGGCTCTCTCTTCTGTTTGACAGAGGGCTTATATTGGCTCTCCTGTTAAGTTCGGTCACAGACGTAGTTCGTCTGAAATCTGAAAAAACTATACGCACTGCTAGCGATTGAATATCTTCGAGTTCTCTAGCCAGAGGGCTCTGCCATGGGCTCCACACTGCGGACGCATATTCTAACACAGGTCTAATAATTGTCTTATACGCGAGAATTTTAACGGAAGGGGGAGGTTTACCCAGCGTTCTCCTCAGGTACCCCAATTTGTTAGTTGCCCGCTTTTTAACATACTCCACATGCTTTTGCCACCCGAGGTCACGAAACAAAATCACTCCCAAATATTTGTAACGGTCTACTTCAGTCAATCCTACGCCAGCAACCTCAAAGCTAAAGTTTAAGATAGTTCTTTTTGTTGTAATATGCATGCACTGAGTTTTGCTAATATTAATCTTCATGTTATTTTCACGACACCAAGACTCAATGTTAGCCAACGCTTCACTCACTTTTATCTGGTCCTGTATGGCAACAACGGGACTGTAAATGACGCAGTCGTCGGCAAACATTCTTAGCTTAATTGGGACATCATCAGTGGATGGGAACAAACTGTTAACCTAAGTTAAACAAGTAGGGTTTAGGTATAGATACATGATAACCGCGAAATAACGCTATTAAAAAACCAGTATTATTCTGTTTTGGCACAAACTTCTTGTAAGCCGAAAACAGGAGTGTTATAATTGCAAGGAGTGCTTAAAGTAATTGTGAGTCAATGCTTCAACTACGTCGTTGCATCACCTAAAAGGTCAAATGAAAATTGAGTCATCCAGAATGTACCGCATGATCTGCCACTTGTGCAGTGGACTGCGTAAATTACTGGTCGATCTGTTGTTCTTGAGGCAGAAAATATTGAAGAGCACCACACACGCAAAGGCTCACAAACGCAGTTACCGTGTTGCCTACTCCCACACCTCGCCGTAACCGCTGGTTATTCTACGCTGTACGATGGTAACTACACGACCGCACGGCGTCCATTTGCAATTCATGGCCCCGTCGCGTTCTCGGGCGTGCGCAGACATTTGCCGAATTTCTGCCGAATCTTTGCCGAACTTTCCTTTAAAAGTTCGGCATATGCCGAACTTTGCCGACTCTGAAGTTTCTGCAGATTCGGCCCATCACTAGTATTTAAAGGGGAGGAGTGCAATGATATTAAGATGAAAAGAATTTGCTTCTCGTGAGTTTTACGTTGTTTATCGTGTCCCGGAGGATAGAGAAAACATCACCTTCATTAAAAAATGTCGCGATTCGGCTGCAAAATCGCAAAGCAAAAATCGAGCTTTTTCCCCCACCTGCAGCGGCGAGTGGCAGCCGAAGGAACTACTACGACGAGAAGCTTACGTGACCTCGCTCGGCTCTAAGCTGCAGCATAATGCTCGCTAATGCACGCAGAGAGAGGGAGAGGAAGTGTTTTCCGACAGGGCACACGGGAACCTTTTTTGCTTCAAAAGTGTCGGAGGGCCACTTGCAAATTTTTGACCGAAGTCCGGAAATCGTTGCACCCCCCCTTTAAGAAACTCGCCACGAGTTTCTTAACCCTTCGGCGGTAATAGGAATCAAGACGCGTTGCCGAGGCAATCGAAAAGCCGGCCCTCACCTCGGGGCGGGGGAAGTGGGCCCGGATTGGGCCGCCGAAACTCCGGCAGGCGGCTCCGCTCCCAGAGAGGTCGAGCTCCCGCTCAGCCGCTCCAGCAACTGCTCCAGCTCCTGCAGCTCGTTGGCATCCTCCGGGGGGAGGTTCTGAATGCGAGAGGCTCAAAGAATTACCGCACCGTCGTGGGAGAACCGACCGCACCACGCGCTGCTTCGTGGCTACGTTGCGCACATCGACTCGGCGGCGAAAACACTGCCGCACGTAGCGCCTCCGTAGGAAAGCCTCGCCAAAACTCTCCGACGAAATAAAAACGACAAGGCGCGTTTTCCGAACGTCTGGCCTCCGAGATGTGCCTTCCAGCGTGCTTTGGCTGCGGAGGGGGGAAGCTCCTGCCGTTCTCAGTTTGTCGGCGACCGTGGCGCTCTAGCGTCTCGCAGTCCCAAACCTCGGCTTCGCCTCAGCTATGCTGCGTCTTGCTGTCTGCCCCCTCCCTTCCTGCGCACTTTCCTACCCCGTGGCCGCTGGCTTAAGGGGTTCCCAGCCTAACGTCGGGGTTGTTGGTTTCGTATAAAAAGCTCGTGGCAGGTTTCGTAAAAGTGCCTAGGAAATTTCGGCTCGCGATTCGAAGAATAAAGCACCTGTGGAGATCCCCGTCCCGCAACTCGCTCGATGAACGAGCCACGACGTAGCGCCCTCTCCTCGGGGCGCTCCTTCCTCCTCGCCATCTATTCCTCTCCCGCAGTCTCTTTTGAGTGTGACGCGGTAATGAGGGGAACCGAAAAACATCACACTCAATGTCTGTAGTATCCCGCTACGATGGAGGTTTCGTCGAGTGAGGCATCAAAATCTGAGCTACTCAAAAAAACTTCTCTATGAAATCTTAGTAATTATGGTTCCATAATTTGGCAGCGTAATTGAAGGTACCGTATTTACTCGAATGTAATGCGACCATGATTGTAACGCCAAAGACTTTTCGCAGCGCCCAAAAAAAAAAAAAAAGAACACGAATGCAATGCGAGGAAAGTGAAAAAGAACCTTCATTTGTATTTGTAGGCGGTTTCGATGCTCAATTACGAACTCTGCCACTTTTTTTTTTCGAGTCCTGTATGACGGCCACAACGAGGTCCACGGAAGCCTTTTCGGCCGGACTCGTACTTGAAGAGCGCCTCACGCGGGAGCCTCCATTCACGAATAGTCCATTCTGTCACATCTAGCCGTCGAGCCGCGGCAGAGTTTCCGATTTCCTCAGCCATGAGAATTGCATTTCTTTTAAAGCGGGCGTCGTATTGAGCTCGTCGCGTTGCCATTTGCTCGAGTCCAAAGTCGCGGAAACACAAAAGAGCAGCCCGCAAAACACGGGCACACGGGCGCAATGAGTCGCAAACAAGAATAAGATTGGATTGGCTGTTGCCAGCGAGTATATGTTGCCAGCACAAGATTGAAAGATTGTGAGATTTGTGAAGGCCATTTTAAAGAGCCTGTGCCGCGACACCGCGAAGGCAAATTTTGAGGCGTTTCGATTATAACGCAAACCCCCAAAGTAGGTGAGGGGAATTTTGAAAAAAACTCGCGTTACATTCGAGTTGTTAAATTGCGCGAGGCACCAAGACCTAGGCTAGCTATTTTTAGGCCGCAGAGGCCCTTTAACACCTCCTGAATAACCGTGTCCCAGTGATGGAAGAAGGGAGAAGTGGGCGATTGTTCCAGTTGGGTAACCTATGCCGGGGGAGAGGGACACAGATTACAAGAGTGGTAGGAAAAGGAATTAAAGCAAACACGGCAGTCTTTGCAAGCACAAGCGGAAGTTGAGGTATGTTTCCCTTAGGAAACGGGCCTTTCTTCGCGGGGAATTTCGGACGGAGTCGACTGCACCCCATGTCCCACTAACTGACTAAAAGTTTCCAGACTCGGCCACAGTCCTCCGTGCCGTGTTTGGCTCCAACGCTTCGTCCACGTTCTCTCGGGTGCCCAGAACACGTTTCAATCCCGGAGGTTGCCGCCAACTTTCCAGTGATCGTATCCGGCACAAAAAAAAAAAAGCGCCCAAAGATTTGGGAAGAATATTGTGCGCAATCTTTTGACTCTGTCGAGAGTAGATTTCCAAACTGTCTGCAGTCTGATTCTATGGTATGAGAATGGCAGAGCGAGTGCAAATACCTCCAAGTTCATTTCTTCTTCAAACCGCACACTCGATACGTCCTCCCTGAGGGTGATGGCGCTCCTGTCTGCTTGCAGGACATCGCCGGTCGGAACTAGAGAAGAAAAAACAACACAAAGTCACCTCAGACAGGCTTTGGGAAAGTTGAGGGCAGCCCAAAGTATGTCATGTTACGTGATGATTGCACGACTGCGGTAGTTTCTGTTTCAAACATATCCCGGTCTTCTGTCGTTTGGTAACCATCAAAACCATGCTGCTCGTCCCGCCGCGGCTAGCATTCATTGTGGAGCCTCATTGTGAATTAGAATTATGATAAAACATAAAGTGAAGCAAAAAAAAATTACAATCATACTTTGACGAAATTAGTAGCAAGGAGGGACGCATGATCTCTCGACTATTGGCGCATATGTTTTGGGCCGCTTATTTTCGCGGATGTAGGCGTGGTATGTCGTAGTTTCCCACGACTGGCTTTATGGCCATGAGTTTTCCATGAATTTTCCTTTAGCAGGATCTTGCTCAGCTGACATGCAGCTACTCAAGTACTACGGTTTAAGAAAGGAGGTTAGGTGAAGACGCTCTCCTCCGGGAGTGTAGATTGTGTTCTACTCCCATGAGCTCTTCCCTCCGAGCGGCCGCGGTGGCACTGTTGCCGGGGGGCCACAGGGAGCAGACGACATTCGCGCCGTCTGCTTCAGAGAATGCTGTATCATGCTTTGAAACGTCGCTCATGTTATGAAAAGAACACACCACCTTGCTGTCGTACAACGTTCAGAGGTTGAACAAGCTTGTAGCTTGTTGGATTTGGGTGTAAGATTGACATTTCACGAATGCTTACCGAAAAGTGTATGCCTTCCACCATGGCACCGCCCAAAACGAGATGTTGCGCAAGGACCCTCCCCTAAGTACTTTTGGGGCAGATTTTGTGCATACGACCGTTTTCGTGCCAATCAGAAATTGGCGGGAAATGAAGAAAGTTTTGCGGTAAACCCAAAAACCTCAAGTTTCGACTTTCTCGCCACTCGCATGCTTGCATGCCAGGATCTCTCAATCTCCGTCTGTCGAGCTCCTCGGAAAGGGCAAGAAATGTTTTGTACCGAATTGCAGCTCTGGGTACCGTTCGTGTAAGGAGCGAGTCTTCCTATTTAATTAAAGCACTCACGGACCGTAATCACCTCGCATTATGATGTCGTACAATTGCCCGCTCCGGCCACAAGCTGCGGCCCAGCGATTGTGTTTGCAAAAAACATTTCAGCCCACATGTGATTTTCTAGACCTATTACATGAAGCATAAAAAAAAAGTACCGCTGGATGCACTGAAAGGTTAGTACTCTCGACAGATCAGGTGCCATCGATTTTTTTTCATATGTGCAAAGTACTTGTACTTGGCGTTGTCCAAGCCGCCAAGGAAAGGGCCGAGGAAGCGACCGCTTGTTTTCGCGAAACTTGTGCAAAGCGGCGAAGCAGTAAATTGAGTCTAGCGCGGCGGCGGTACTCAACACCACCCAAGCAGCGGTGCCTCCGACCACCTGTCCCGGCAATGAAACAAGCAGCGCTAAGGAAGGTGTGGGGGAAAATTAGGAAGCAGAACCACCAGTCACCCACGCCGCGGAGGAAGAAAACTTTCTCGCGGGCAAGGTGTTTACAGCGAGCGAGCATTGCAAGACCCTCCGGAAACCGAAGGCCCTCCCCTGTGAGTAACGGAGCGCTTGATGGTAGACACGCACTCTTCAACACTGAATTTCCACCTGTATCTCCGCCGGTGATGTTTTCCTCTCGTTGCAGAACGGGGCACTTGAAAACCATTTCTGAGAATATCCCAGTAAAGCGCAACCTACATCGAAGAGTACTGGAGGTGAGAGTAGGAGCAAACATTTTTTTTGTCGCCCTCGTGGCGGAGTGTCTTCACATAATCTCCTTTCTTACACCGTGCCAAGTACACAAAGGCGATTCATTTTGCGTATATTTCCAGCCTCCTGTTTCTGCGAGCGGATCAGCACTTCAGCTCGTCATTTGACAATCTTATTGGGACACGGCCGATAGAAGTTGCAAATAATTCCCTCAGACCCTCCTCTGTAGCACGACATATGGTAGCACAAGCAACATATGGGGTTGGCGTACGGCTCGAAACCTAAACGCCGACCGCGGTGCAAGACGTGACGCTGAAGCCTAATCGTGTCAGCCATCTTACGGGTCTCTGAGCATATCAGATGTCATCTTCTGACTTGCGTGCGTGACATCATTATGGCGCCGCTGTTGGAGCAATATCCGATCTCTGGCTTCGCCCGTTAAGTCCCATCTATGTCACCATCTTGCACAGACTACAAAAATTCTCTATCAGTTGCCTATTGTAACGTATTCGTAGAACTGAGAGGGGAGCTCCCCGGGAAACCGAAACTGTCTTTCTTACGCTCAAACTGTCTTTCTTACGCTTACGCTCAATCAAAAGAATTAACGACATCTAGGACGACCTCTATAACAATGTCTAGGACGACCTCTAAGATGGTGTCGAGGACGACGTCAAGTAACATCAGATTCAGCTGCCAGCACTTACGGGCTTCAGCCACGGGCATTTTGTGACCTTGATTATATGACCTTGATTTCACGATCTTGAGCGTGGTTAAGCCTATAAAGCTATCGCTTTAAAAAAAACTGCCAAGACTGCCACAACTTCCAAAGTTTGCCACAAAAGCACATCTTGTGTATACCGCCTACGTCCACAGGGTCGAGATAAATTTTTTATTTGGACCACCCGGGGATTTTGAGGGCCCCGCCCACCTTGAGGGAGGTTGCCTTCGCCCTCTGGCAGCGGCACAGCAGTCCATTCGCCCGCCGCCTGCGCCAGCCGCTCCACCACCTCGCTCTCCGGTGTGTCGTCGTTATGGGGCACATTCCCGAAGCGGGAGTTGCCTTCCACGGCGTCCTCCGCTGCGGCACTCTTCTTTCTGCCCTTCTTCTCCCTGCGATCGAGGGTCCACTATACTCAGTTTCACGATAACTTAGTAAACTGTGGAGGCTACAGGCCCTGCAACCCAATAAGAGCGTCGGAGCGAGGCACAAGAGACCACATCACGGGATCGTGTGCCACTGCACCAAGGAACCTGCTGTCGTTTGCTGCGAAACCAACCAACTTCGGGTGAACGTCCACCGCCGCGACATTGTCGTCCGCTAGACTAGCGAGCTCTTCGGGAAGAGCTCATAAGACAACCATAAACTCAATTTACTCTCTTTTGTGGCGGGTGCTAATGCCAGGGTAATGTTTTGAGCAGAAGTGGTCAATTACACGGCTGTGATCGCCAACGGCCACAACGCTACAACGGATTCAGCTTAAATATAACTGAAACTCATAAATTCGTCAATATTTATTCCTTATTTTTTATATGTTCTCGATAGAGAAGGAATCGCGCGAGTCAAATCGCCGTTAAAAGAAAAAGAAACCTAGAACTATTTTTTGTTGCGGACGGCGTTGTTGCTGCGGCGGTAACGAGGCCTCCGTGGCCTCGACCATGCGGTGTTATCACGTGACTCGCTCCAACACTCTTATTGGATCGCGGGGGCCGCATCCTCCACAGTTCGCCAAGCTATTGTAAACGGAGTATAGGCGGCTCCAAAGACATCACTGGCAAACATTACTCGGCGGCACATGTGCGCTAGGCCTAGGCCTCATCTCATACACATTACATTATGTCGGCCAATGGGGTTTTTTGGTTTGATTCTCTGACGACGAGTTCCTCTTATGATAACGCCAGTTCAACCAGGAGGAGGTGAGCACCCGGATAAACTGCGGAGCTAGGTTACCAAGAAGCTTGCCGGAAACATTTGAAATGTCCCGAGATGACGTCTCCTGGACAACCGAGGTCGTTCTAAACGACGTCCGCTAAAAGGAAGGCTGCAGCGACGAGGACACCCAGATCGAGGAATCGATGGAAGAATCCACCGCTACAGTGCAACCCAGTTACAACGATACCACATATAACGATGTACCGCTTATAACGATCGGTTTCTAGAGATTCTAGACTGGAAATGGTCAGTCTCTAGTCCTGATACAACGATATTCGGTTATAACGATGGAAATTTCGGGTTTTCTCATAATCGTTATAAGTGGGTCGCACTGTACCTCCGAAATCCCGAGTGCCATTGGCAAGCTGCGTACGTTCCTTGGAAGCTGTACCGATGTGATTGACGCGCTTGACGAGATTGTTGACGACGCGAGGTTATTCGTTCTGCAGTGTTTGTGCTGCACCTGCCAAAAAACATTGCAGATTTCTTCACATTAATATGCAGTTTTCCATCAGTGTAATGCTTTTTGATCTAAATCTACCGAGTGCTACAGTAAACTTTCGTTAGTTCGACCTCGGTTAATTTGACTTTTCGTTTATTTCGATCGGGTTCAAAAGTCCTCGCGAGCACCCATACATTTCTATGGGAGGAAAAGTTCTATACAGTGAAACCCGTTTAGAACGAACCCACGTACAGCGAATTATTGTCGATATCGAACTCACGAAAAATTTAAATAAAAATGCGCGTAAAAAGTACTTCTTACAACGAACAACACATTGGCTATATCAAACTTTTCTTACCGGGAAGGCTCCCAAAAAGGCGCAAACAATCGTCTTCTAGCCCGTCCCTCCCTCCCCCCCCCCCCCCCAAAAAAAATATAGGAAAGAAAGAATACTCCAAAAGCTCAAGCCCCAAACAAAATTAAGCGAAGTGAAGCAATTCAGAAGGGGAGAAAGCGAAAAGAAGAAATGCTCCGCACGCACGCGCAGAAAAAAAAAATCTTTTCAGCCCAAAGCGGTTGCCCACGAAGAGAAGCGATTCAGAAGGAAAGATAAGGTAAAAAAAAATCTGATCGCGCGCGAAAAAAAAAAAAAATTTAGCGCGTTGTTATAAGGCAGAAGCGAAGAGATGAGAAAGAAAGAGAAGCTCTCGCCTTACAACGAATGCATCGTGGGAGTTTGTTGTAAATGGTTTTTGGTATATCGAACTACTCGCTATATCGAACTTATCGTAGCGTTTCCTGCTGCTCGTTATAAACGGGTTTGACTCTAGTTTGAACTCGGGAAGACTCCGCATAGGATAATTTGTCCCGAGCAAATGTGCGCGGGCTCGCATTGCGCGGCATTACGGCAGAAAAACCACCAACGTACAGCGAAACACGGGCGCCCTTTGCTGCAAAACCGAATGTGCGCAAATATGCGCCTGCTCCTCTACGCTGTTGAGATGAACCGTAGCGAATGACACGAGCCAGCGCAACCAATCTGGCATGGAGTAGTACTGAGAACATAGCATGTGGTCGGGCGCCGAGACAGAGCGCGCTCTCAAAGCGCTTGTCTGTAGCATCGTGTGCGGTCCATCTTGAGCACCAAAAAGCGCGGGTTCTCTTCTCCTTTTTTTGTTATTTTTCTCCGTTGCTGACGGTCTGGCTGCCCGGCGCCAAAGTTAACCCAATAACTTTCTTTTTTCGTTTTTTTTTTTTTTTTAGTGCGCGATTTTTTGGTGACGTGACGTTTAGTCACGTTGCTCTTCGGAGCATGCTTTTGGACGCGCGTTTTAAGCGCAGACGGCAGCAGACCATCCATGAGTACTTTGGACAATAAAAGGAAGTTTAATTTTAACCGTTTTTCCGTCCTTTTTTTTTAATTCAATCATTCGGATAATTTGACCAAATTTCAAGGTCCCGTCGAGGTAGAATAAACGAAAGTTTACTGTATCTCGTTGCGTGGGCAGATTATGTCTTTTGTCCAATGCAGTGATGTGATTGGCCTAAGCCATTTTGGAGCACCTTTTGGAGCAGCCAAAACTGTGTTTTGGAGCAGCAAATGTGGCCTTTGGAGCAACCAAAACAGTGTTTTGGAGCATCAAAAGTGGCTTTTGGAGCAGCCGAGACTGTTTCAGAGCAGCAGAAGTGACTTTTGGAGCAGATAATCTAAAGGCCCTGTCACACTGAGGCAACAGTTGGACAACTCTATCCGGCAACACGGGAAAGTCGTGTTGCTGGCGACCCTGTCACATCGCGGCAACAACAACAGTCGGGCAACATGTTGCTGCCGCCCGGCAACCGTGTTGCCCGATTTGTTGTCCGACAACCCGGTCACACCGCGCTGACGGCGAGGACAACACGGGGAACACTCCGCCATCTTGATTGTTTACCTTCGGTAGTGTGCGACGCGGAATCGCTAGAAATGTGACTCTACAAAGTGCTCGCGTTCGAAGGGCCCGGAATTACCACGGTACGACATCAACCGGTGACTGTGATTAGAAAACTTGGCACGGGAAGTATTTTCCGCTCTTTATTTTATCGAAATGTTCTTCATTCGCTGACAAAGCAGAGAGCCCTAACCGAGGAAAGTGACATCGCTGATATATTCGGGATTTACGCCACCGTATGAAGTGTCCGGCTCTTTTCCTGCAATTCCTATTTTCTGTAAAATTGAGTTAGCACCGGCAGTACCCCAAAGCGTCTTTAGTAGCGTGGTGTTGAGCTAAACGGACAGTGCTTCAAAACTGCGACACCGACACGATCGGCCTTCCTAACAATCGGTGGAATAAATATTTTTCAACGCTGTCTACTTGCCTACCGCCTGTTATGGGATCGCTTCATTCCCCCAAAACGTCCCGGGTATTTTGAAAACAAATCAGGTGTCTGGTAGTGGCTGTTTCCAAGTTCCAAGCATCAACAATCATGATCAGAGTGGTCGTTTTAATACTTTGATTTCTCAATCTTTGGTTTTCTGGGTTATTTTTATTATACTTCATCAGCGGGTGAGTAGGCGTGCCATTTTATTTTACTATCAGTAATGTGAGCTGGTCTCTTTGCAGTTCTAATTTCAAAACCAATCTGAACGTTCACGACCGTAGCTGTGACTATTTCGAAAATCGTTTTCCGTAACTACGCAGCAGAACATTAATCGAAAATATTTTAGCTGCACACCAGCCCTAATTATTGTTAGCTGTCATACCGAGGCAACATTTTAGTTGACGTCCATGTTGTCGTGCTGTTGCCGCGATGTGACAGGTTTGTCGGACAACATGGGGAGCGAGCAACAAGTTGCCCGACTGTTGGACAACGTGTAGTGTTGCTGTTGCCGTCATGTTGCCTCAGTGTGACAGGGCCTTAAGAAAAACAAAGCTATTTGTTTTAAGTGCAGTACAAACAAGGGCACTTTCTGTTGCGTTGCGTTCTGATGTCTTGTGATGGAACTCGCTGCCTGTGTTTTTTTTGCTGAGACATCCCACAAGTGTGCAGTGCTGTAGGCGTTGCCGAGCAATTCCGAAAAACCGCATGCCACCGTTTTACTCGTTCCCGACGTACCAGACTTCCGTGAAAAGTAAGCAGACGTAAAACAATGGATTGCACGCATCCTGGCTGGTGCCTCTGTCGTGCAATCATGTTCGCATACATGTGAGGGCAACTTCGACAGGCTTGCTGTTGCGCATGCTTCGTGGCGCGAGCGAAGACAACGCCTGTACGATCAAAACTGACGCCATGCCATTCGGCTCTGTCGCCAACTAATTCCCAAAATCGACGAGTGCTTGCCAGGCCGGCAAACAAGGTACAAGCTAAACACAAAAAAATGAACCTGAGCGCATCGATGCAAGACATTGCGAGCCAAGGTAAAAAATATCTTGGAGCGCTTTGTGCAATGACTGAACTCGAGAGAAACAAGCGCGCTGTGCGGGTTCAGCGCGCTTGTTTCTCTCGAGTGGCACCTTCTCCAGCCGTCGACATGGAGTGCGGCAGTCGTGAGCGCTCGCTGAGCTCACTAACCTTCCTCTAGTTTACGGCCACTCAAGCCACAACCAAGGACGTCATGAAGGAGGTTATTTTTGCTTGTTTTTGTAATTTTAATTTGCTTGTAACTTTTAAAATAAAGCGAAATTTGAGAAAAGAAAAGTTTCATTAAGTTACTACGTTCAGTGCACTCAGGCTTGGTGAAAATTAAAAACCGGTCAAAAAGTCGTTGCAGGGCCCGTTCAAGGCTACATCAAAGGACACATGCAAAGGAAAACTACATTTTTTTAAAACAGACTGGTTGGGAAAAGGAAGTCATAAAACGAGTTTACAACGAAAAATAAAAATTTTTACAGCTATATTTACGGCGCTATACATATTTCTAGTTGGCGCCTGCGGGCGCCGCAGAAAAGTGGCTGCTATTTGTCACGTGACTGGCCGCTATCTGTCACGTGGTACTTGCGCTCCTTCGGAAGCTTCCTATGGTATCAAAAAGTTACTTGTTCATTTTTGTTTGAAGTATAACAAAAAAACAAAGATTAATAAGTAACTTTTAGAGCCCAAAGGAAACTCCCGAAAAAGCGCAAGCAGACGTGACAGACCTGTGCGCCGGTCAGGTGACGGCGGCGGCGCCGCGGAGCAGACGAACTTGCGCGGCGGCGGCGTAGAGAAACACATTGAAACGGCGGCGCACCACGCTCAGCGTGCGGCGTGACTTTGAGGCGGCAGCGGCGCCACGTGACCCGCAGCGGCTCCCGCGAGCGCCAACTATAAATTCGTTTTGCGCCGTAAATATAGCTCTAAAAATATTTTTTCTTCGTTGTAAAAATGTTTTATAACATTCTTTTGCCATCTAGGCTGTTTAAAAAAAAAAAATGTTTTTTTCCTTCGCATGTGTCTTTTAATGCAATCTGTGCAGGTGAGTTATACAGCGCAGGGGGACATATTATAGGGGGATAATTGTCACAATAAGTCAGTTAATTAACTGACATCAACTTTTCAATTATTGAAGATATGGTTCCGATGAGGGGCTGGGCCTTGTCAAGCTGCAGATTTACACTTTTTGCCTCGTCTCCCCTTTTGTTTGTGAAGCAAAGAAAAGTAAAGATTATTATTATTATGAAAAGAAGGAGAACTAAAAAAAAAATCAGGAGCTTGCTCGGCATGAGAAAAAACCACTACAATATTATTCCGAGAGATAGCTTGCCTAAAATCGAGAGCAAATCGGGTGAAAATCAAGTGGTAACAAATCTAGTGGGCAAACTTTCGGTGTGCAATCAACAAAAGTTGAAAAAGTGAAATTTCTAGATCATGTGACCTGCTAAACTTATCTCAGCGAGGGCCGATGAAGCAAAGATGACTATCCTTCCCAGTCAGGGATATCTGCCTATCTCCTGCTGTAGCCAACTAACCCCATTTCACCAATGTAACCATTGGCCCGGGCACTGCATTTACTTGAAGTAAGCTATTTTTCGGTGTTTTTAAAGAAAAAAAAAATAGACATTTACAATTTTCTGTAACGCCGAATTAGAGCGCAGTTCTTGAGGAGGAGGAGGGGAGTGTATGGAGGGAAGGGTATGCCCCTCTTCCTTTCCCGCTGGCGGGAAAATTTTTGATAAATTTAGAGGGAAAATTTTACTTTTGTAACGTCACACGTGACGTCACGAAGGTAAATTTAGCGGGAATATTTTCCCGCCAAATTCAGCAGAAAAATTTCCCATCTAACTTTAGCGGGAGTGTTGGCCATGTTAGATGCGTGTGACGTCACTTGTGACATTACACGTCACATGATGTCCACACGAATGACGTCATACGCCACGTGTTTCCTATAATGACGTCACACATGACGTTACCCTCGTGACCCTCACGAGGGTAACCCTCGTGAGGGTAACCCTCATAACACTCGTAATCCTCACAAGAGTTACCCTCGTGACCCTTGAAGAGTAACCCTTGTAACCCTCGTGAGAGTAACCCTCATAACCCTCGTGAGGATAACCATCATAATCCTCACGAGAGTAACCCTCGTAAGGGTAACCCTTGTGAGGGTAACTCTCATGACCCTCGTGAGGGTAACCCTTGTAACCCTCACGAGGATAACCCTCGTGATGTCACACGTGACGTCATTATGGGAAACGTCTCAGAATGCGTTTATGCCGACGCCGCTCAAGCCGGAAACACAGAGCTGCGCTCTAAAAATTGCGAAGAATGCCAGAAATAGGGGGCGGGTTATCTTAAAGAGGTGGGACATCTATCGGGATCTTGCAGTAAAGGAGAAAATTTGAGGCCTGTGGGAGGTGCGGTGGTGCACTAAAGTTAGCACCTATGCAACAGGCACGAGGGTACTGATGCAAAAAAAAAACACCAGCACTGTTTTTTGTCTCTTATTACCCATGTATCGCCCCTATTGCACGGGTGGGAGCTTTATCGCACAACCGCAATACCCAGGCATCCCTGATGTTTCTCAAATCTACTTATTTAGCAATTTCCAATGACGCTTAGAAGATTTCTAATTGGAACCATGTTTATTTTCACTAATTAAAAAGTTGATTAACATATTTTAGTTTGTTATTCGATTTATAGTGACGATTAACCCCTATACTATGCCCTCCTGGCTGTGTAACTCACCTGCGCTGACCACATCACGGTAGCTTTCACAATTTTATTACAGCATTTGTGAAGACTAAAAAAAACAACGGTAAATGCCAGTACATCGATTATTAGAACTAGGCTAGTATGAACCCAATAAAGACGTATATGTAACAATAAAGAGTTGAATCACATACACAAGCCATTAGCAGCACACACAAAGCTCAAAAAAAAAAAGTGTAGACAAAATGTAGTACAACATACCGCTAAACAGTCAAAACTGACCAATACGAGGCAACTAATGTATGTGCCAGAAAGGAGAGAGATTATTTAATCTCTCGGCTTTTGGTAGGTTGTTTTTTTGCCAAAAGTTAACTAAGCTTAGATTTTGATCCACTAACTCGAGGTCTGTTGAGTTATGACAGGATGAAAGATTTCAGCATCCAGTTGCACTTGTAGTGCGGCCAGTTGTATAAAATACGGAGTTGGCGAACGGGTTTATTGCAGTTCCTCTATCCACCAACCGCCCACTTATTCTTTAGAGTCCTCTGTGGCATTCTGTCGAGAAACCCCTCCAATCCAAAGGCAGCTGAACACACTCACTTGAGGTGGAGGCCCATCTTGTTTCGTTGGTCCAAGAGCTGCAGCGTTTTGTCCGCATATTCTGGCGAGAGAAACGTTTGTCTGCTCGAACAATGGTTTGAGGAACCGTGAAACTGCCTTGAAGTGTTCTTGGGAGGCAACGGGAACAAACCACACTTGCTGCGTTCCATTGACCTGCACCTGCGGCACTCGGATCACACCGCCCTATTCCATTTACGAGGGCAGCCCAAAGCAGAAGTGGAAGTATGTTGCCCCGCACTTTTCTGCACCTGTGAAGCCTGGTGCGGGTCAATCGAATGAGCCCACCGAAAGACTTATCATCCCCCAACCTTAAGGAAGGCTGATCATTCTCTGACCTGAACAAAACGTTTCAAAGCATTTTGAACTTGCGTTTGATGTTGGCCAAGTGAAAATGTATCACTGCACGCGTTAGCCTGAGCTATAAGGTTTACTTCGTGTACCATTTTCTCCCTGTAACGGCCAAGCAGGACTGGAAATGTTTCAAATAAAAAAATTAATAAAGAAATGAAAGACGTTTACAACTCCCTGTAATGCCGAATTAGAGCGCAGCTCTTGAGGAGGAGGGGGGGGGGGGTACGGAGAGGAGAGTATGCCCCTCCTCCCCCTCTGGGCCCTCTCCTCCCCTCCCTCGTGACGTCATTCGTGACCCTAGTGACCCTTGTAATGTCACTCGTGAAGGTCGTTTCCTTCACGAGTGACCTTCGTGACGTCACGTGTTAAGTCATTATGAGAAACGTCCCATAATGCAACGCACAATTGCGCCGACGGCGATGCCACTCAAGCTGGAAACCGCCTCCTAAGAGCTGCGCTCTAAAAATGAATCATTGCATGGTGCTACTAAGAAGTATGTGAAACTAGGTGTTTGCATTCCCCCCTACGAAGATGTATATTTGCCATATGTCCCATAGAGTCAGTATAATAATCTAGAGGGAAAAAGTGGGAAGGGCGGGGCAGACGCGGGCATCGGTGGTGCCAGTTGGTAATTCCGATGGGCCCGTATCGCTGGCGATGTCTTCATATGCCCAAAGATGCAGACAAACATCACCTAGTTCTTTTCTAGCTTACTTTGCAGAAAAACACCGGAATCGCGCATTGTATAAAAAGAAATAATGTTGAGAAGCGCTCGAGCAACTTGGCCTCGTTGGGGCAAAACGAACACGTCTTTCGTCCGCTTTCTTTTCCTGCTCTTCTGTTGCCCTCTTTCTTCCTCTGGGGACCACTGCATTTGCCCCTTATTCTGGTCCCGCCTTTCCCCCTTTAGGTCCTCGATCCCATAGCATTAATCGGTGTAAGGGAGGGAACAGCATTAGGAAGCACTCCAAGTAGGTTTCATAAGAGTAGCCCCTAAGTATATTTCGAGGATTTGTACTTCACTCCAAGTATATTCATGCAGTTTAGCAGTTACTTTACTTTGCAAGTAATGTTTCTTACACCTTCCCAACTACATTCCTCGAAGGAAGTCAATGATATAGTAAGTTACAGCTCAAGAAGGTAGGGCGAGGGAAAGGAAGGCCGGGGAAGAGGAAGCAGACGGAATGCTGGAGAGGGGGAAACCTCCTTTTCTCTCCAGCAGTCCGTCTGCTTCCTCCTCCCCGGCCTTCCTTTCCTCGCCCTAACTTCTTGAGTTGCAACGGACTATGGTAGACAAAGCTAGTACTACTGAATCATCGAGTCTTTTCTTAAACCAAATGTTGTTTGTTGCTATTTGTTACGACTCATTTCTGTTTAAAGTTATACATACATTTGACTGAGACAAAGAGGTACTAACTGATCAAGTTTGCGTTTAAACAGTACTCGTACAATCACTAGGAATGATGCTTACATTATCAAAATGAGCTGTTGGGCTAGTTGGTTTTGCATAATTACAATGTAGCGCAAAGACAACGCAGGAAGGAGACAGAGGTAGGAAAGAACGCTACTCACAACTAGGTATTTACTGTATGTATCGTGAAAGAGGGAAACGAAGTGACAAGTGCGATGAAACTCAGAAAAAAGGAAGATGAGTCTCATCCCATTTGTCACTTCGTTTGCCTCTTTCACGATACATACAGTAAATACCTAGTTGTGAGTAGCGTTCCTTCCTATCTCTGTCTCCTTCCTGTGTTGTCTTTGCGCTACATTGTAATTATGATGCTTACATTCTGGCACAACTTAGTCAAAGTATATTTCGAAGTGGTTCCTACGTTATAGTTAGTTTCCAGCTCTCCTTTTTTAAGCATCGGATGATTAATACGTGGTTTCAGCTAAAATCCTGAGAAGTGGAAAAGCATAAAAAGTTCCGTGCCTCGATCCCTAGAAAGAGGGAAATACAAAAGGAGAGAGAAGTCACCCCTGAGTGCCTTGCACTTCCTGCGGTAGAGGAGCCAGAGGCCGCCGACCAGCTTGCTGCGCAGCCGAAGGGAGGAGCGCAGCGAAGCCCTCCCTCCCAGGCCATGGGCCAGCTCCTCGCTCAGGTCCTTGCTGCTCACGGGGAGACGGGAACGGGTGCCAATCATTCTAGACGAGCTGCAAAACTTGGTGGCTTTTTTGTTCTAAGCCTCACCTCGCTGTCCGCTCTTACCACTTAGCACGGGCATCACGCCCCTTTATTTGTTTATTGTATCAAAATACTATCATTTCCTCCTGGGACTAGGATACGAGAGGGCATAGACGCTTTCTACAAGTTTACAAAAAAACAAAACAGAAAAAAGAAATTTATAATTTTCTTGGACAGGTTGGCCAAATTGCCAAAAACAAATACGAGGGGTCGAGCAAAGTGATACTCAGCAATAGGCTACTGTGACTTAAGTACCGCAGAGCGACAGGTACCAATGTGGAGAGGTCAACTCTGTCCCCTTTGCTTGCGCTACCCTCCCCCGCCATTGCCACAACAGAAAGGCTCTCAAAACCTGAGACAGCTGCCATTCAAATGCGTAATTCTGCATTAAAAAAAAAAAAAAAATTGTGGATGGGGGTGTTTTTAATTTATGTGTTAAAATTCGGTAACTTTTACGGGGCTTTCCTGGCTATCCCGGCACAATTTCCAACTGATTGAAAGAAAGAAAGCGTCTCTATAGTGTCTGGATTGCAATCTCCCATAAATAATTTTGCGATAGTAACAGCAATCATTTTGAAAAAAAAAACAAATCTTAGCCATTTCTAAAGCCCAAGACGTCTTGTGTTTGTCCCCTCTTTGTAGGCTCCGTCTTGGGTTTTAGAGATGTTTAACTTTAACCAGCTCGCCTGCCTTATACGCTGTCTTCGATCCAAACATACAGACTTTTTTATACACTTTTGCAAGTCCAACCTGAGGGCACTGCCATCTTGCTCACTTGGGGAGGACGCGTCATAATCCAATTACAAATGATACACACAATTAGCGCGACGGGGGACGAACACAGGAAAGAAAGAGAAAACAGGACAGAGCACTCTGTCCTGTCTTCTCTTTCTTTCCTGTGTTCGTCCCCTGTCGCGCTAATTGTGTGTATCATGTTTAACCAACTAGGCCATCAAATTATTTTGCTCCAATTACAAAGCCTCGCTAAGGCATCATAATCAGATTATGGCCGCGCATAAAACACACCCCAACTCGGCAAGATGGCGGCGCCCTGAGGCCGGAATTGCAAACATGTTAATGTATTGTAACATAAACATGTAAAATATACTAGCATAAACAGTTTGCATCACCTGCTATGTCAACGTTCATGCCTGCAGCACTCAAGTCCAAAAACTGAGGGGAAGGCTTCTCTATGTTGATTATCGTCCAATGCCGACAAAATGTCTTCATCAGAATTCGAGTCGTCAGAGCTCGATTCAAACAGCTCAGTAGCCTCACTGTCGTTGTCGGTTGAAAGGTTTATGTCCTCGTCATCCGAATCGAAAGATATGTCGTAAAATCTTTGTTTTTCCCGTGTTTTTGTACCACACTTGTCACGAAGGACATCGCTTCCAGAAGTGGACGCCGTCATTTTTAAAGCCTCTGTTACCAGCATTGAACCGGTTTTCGGCCAAATCTACAAATTCGCCCTACTTTTGCGCCATCTTTTGAAGGCATTCAACACTAAACGCACGTCGACTAGGCCAGTTTGTCTTTGGTAAGGAACACGCGTTTTCTTTAGCATGGACGAACCCAGCTCGTCCCATGGTAGGGGAAGGGGTAACATGTTCTTGCTTTGTGCACCTAGTCATCTTATACCAAAATCTCATTGGCTGCGCAGCAATGGTGAGACGCTGGAGACCCGCCCTGCTTTCTTTAAAACTATAGCCTAATTATTGACTAATTACCGGGGCTACCACCAGTACAGAAAAAGTTGCATTTCCAACACACAACTCACGGAAGGCCTGGGATGCCACGAAGAAACATGAACTTGCCAATTTCCTCAACCCTCGTCGTGTTTTACCCAAATTGTCTGACAAAATATCTCCGACAATTCTGGGCCTTCCCTCTCGAGCATTGGGTGAGAATTAAAAAATCCGAGCAAGATGTCCGATCCGAGATTTAAATCGTCCATTTTTCTCTGAACGTACGGCGTATCTGTGGCTTCCACATTGTAGTCGGTGGAGAAAAGCATTTCTCCCAGTTTGAGGCCAAGCTCGATAAGACGAGTCGCGCAACCACCATGCTTTCTGCCCATCCAATGACGCACATTCCAAGCGATATTGCGCAGAAGATGCATAAGCATGACTCATCCTGATACTGGGAGTGCACGACGGCTAAAGGGGGCACGCCACTCCACAGGTTAACAGTGCCACCGACGACGGCGTCTATGCCACGTCGCATAGCAAAGCACCACCCGCCCAACCTGCTCCCTAAGCGTCTCCGCCGCGTCGGCTAGAGATGCAAAACTATCGATAGTGTCGCAGAACTATCGATAGTCGACTATCAATAGTTTTCCGATTGTTTTTCAATAGTCGACTATCGATAGTACTATCTATAGTTTTCCGATAGTCGACTTTCGATAGTACTATCGACAGTTTTTTTACTATCGATAGTCAGATTTCTGGCGGCTATCGATACTATCGATAGTTTTTCACCCCTAAAACGAACACAGTTTCCGCACCGCCGCTCGCCTCCCTTTCCCCTCTCCTTGCCCAAACTCCCGTCTTCGTCATCACTGAAAGCTGAACCAAAGTTGGGATGGTAAGTGCTTGGGCTAGTTGGTGTCCCATTTGAAAAAATAAAGCGAGAAAAAGAGAAGAGGGTGAGACGCAAACTACTAGTGTCGCAAAACTATCGATGGTAAATCGTCGACAGTACTATCGATAGGTTTACGATAGTCGACTATCGATACTTTTCAGATAGTTGGTTAACGATAATTTTCCGACAGTCGACTATGAATAGTTGACTATTGATAGTACTATCGATAGTTTTTTTTTAATATCAATAGTCAAAGTTCTGGCAACTATCGATACTGTCGATAGTACTATCGATAGTTTTGCACCACTAGCATCGGCACCTTCTCGTGGCCGGGTTCTCGCTCCGGAGCGGCCGGAGTAAAGGTGCTTGCACCTTGACATGTGAGAACCTACCCACGTCCAGCATTGCTCCGCAAGCGTTCCGACGTCCTTCGACTGGCGGGAGTTGCTCAGAGCGAGGATTCGATTGTGTCCCTCGCAGTTGTATGCGGCAACGACGGCAACGCATCGCCGTGTTTTTCGTTCATCTGCGCCGGAATTTGCCTCCACAAAGTCCTCGTGCGCTCCACGCTCCGGAAATCGGACGACAGTTGGCAGAGCCAGTAACTGATCTATGTGAGCAGTACTTTTAGCTCCTCTTATTATCGGCATAATGAACGGCCTTCCGGGAGAATAACGGGCATCCCGAAAAACAAGCAAAGGTGCTAACGAGCGACATTCCAAAAAGCCAGTGGACGTGAGAAGAGGTTTGCGCATCTTTCCCAGCTGTGCCCTTCTTGCCAGACACCCAATTCCCTTCCCCGGACGGCGTCGTGCCAGTTCCCCAGGAAACAAGCAGAGATGTCCTTGGAATAGCTGGTACGCATGTGAATGCATCGCTGTGTGGGGGGAGGAGCCGACTTCGTCACACAAAATCCCTACGTGGGGAATTTAGGGAAGAGAGTCCGGTTCAAAGAATCAAAATTATTTGAGACTCTTGGCCCTGCAATTTGTATTCCACCTTGTACAAATGTAAAGTAAACCCGTCGTCAAAAGCGGCCCCGTTTCTGAGCTCCTTCTGCCCAATGTCCCGGACGGAGCCTGACTGCGAGGACGACCCCGGAGCTGTTATGTCAGACTGATCTGTACCCCTGGCGGATCGAGTAGACCTACTGGGGTCGAGAGGATTGCGGCTGCTTTCGCCCAGCGCACTGAGGGGATCTGCATTTTCAATTTTAGTGTCTAACAAGTTAGCTCCAACTGTGGCTCGGAAACAGTGGTGTACACAGGGGAGGCCAGCAGGACAGCAGACCCCCAGAAATTTGCAGGCTGGGGGAGAAGAATTAGACGAGGTCAATGCTTAGACCAGGCGTACACCAGTCAAAAATAAGGCGGGCCAAAATTTGTTCATTGAAAACTGGGTGGCTGCAGACAGGCTTCCAATATCAAGTGTGGACCTCTTTAGAGCATCCCCGCAATGTTGCCTCCTTTGTTCATGTTCATCAGTCAAGTCACGGACATTTGGGCTCCCAAAACATGATGCCAATTTCATGGCATGGTCCATCAGGTCTTCAAACTTGTTCTCGTCAAGGTTTTCGTAAACCTCAAGACGTTGAGATTCCCGATCCATACTCTTCATCGCTGGCGAACACTGGAGATAGACGAGCTCCAGTTGCATTGTCAGGTCAGAGTCCTCCGGGGCCGCAGAAGAAGGAACAGGGAGCGGGTCGTAGTTTGCTTTCTCCACTTGGAACGCCTCGAATCGTTGCTGGAACTTTAAGAGGAGGCTCTCAACGTGCCGGTTTCCGTTCTATTTTCTTTTGTAAGCCAAGTAAGCGGGTTTCTGCGCAGAGCCAGGCCGCAGGACACTAAAAAAGCGCGCGCGGGCCGTATGTTGCACATGCCTGGGTTATACGAATCCATCCAAACAAAAGAAGGACGAAAAAACCAGCAGACGCTCGGTCCAGTCCTTGCTACTAAAAGAAAGTAACCCAACCCCTTTCATATTTTTCCTTCGGACGTTTTCTACTTTTATTACAGCTGAGCCTCATCCTCCTGTTGCTCATTGTTAGAAAGTAGAAAGGTCTCGCTATTTTAAAGGAAAGGACAAATGTAGCAAAATGGAATTTCTACCCGAAAGCAAAGAGCCCCCTCTCATCCTCCTTTATTCTTTCTCTTTCAACATTCTGCACTGCCGCCGTCAGGTTAGCTCGATGGTTAATTCGAGTTTAGTGTTTAGTGCATGCACCTCTCTTCCTTTTTGTCGTTCAAGTAGTATTCACAGTTACATAAACACCGATCGGCGCCACTGCGTCGCCACGGTGCAAGTTCAATCGCAGCGCCTCGCTGCTTGCTATTTGTGGCGGGGTCTCGATCGCCTTCGTTTTGCGACTCCAGCTGGCCACCCAGGCCGCCTCTCTTTGCGAAAAAATAGTAACGGTTACGAGTAATTGGATTACTTCAAAAAGTAATCAGATCACTCTTGCGATTACTGCCTAGTAAAAGTAATCAACTGATTACAAAATTACTCCAAAAAGTAATCGATTACAAGTAATTTGATTACTTGTAATGCGTACGGTACAAGTCTGAAAGATACACACAAAAAAACACCTTTATTTCTTCTATTGTCCCCCACCTTTAAAATAAACAACAAAGCCAACCTTACAAAGAAGTATTTGTAGTTTTTAAGAATGACCTTCCAAAATCCCTACCCACTCCTCGACTTGCTCGTCTTGCGGACCGCAACATCGAGAAGCAACTGATGTTAAGTTCAAACAAGGGACTTTGTTCAACAATTGAAACGTGTGAGGTTGTTGTAAACCGCTCGTACAATGTTGGGTAAAAGTACATTCGGCTCGTCTGAATCGTCCACTGCAAACATGAATATGGTTAAAAGCTGAGATTTTTTACTTGAATATATCAACAAATGAAACCCTGCTCCCGCTTGTTTTCTTCTCCTGTTGCCCTTCCATGACGACATACAAACTCGTATGTTGACTACTAATGAGATAGATTAAAAAAAAACAAAAAAAAACTGCTTGATTTAACTAAATATAGTAATTAGCAAAATACAAATGTAACGTATATGTAACGATACGTTCCATTTTTTTAACTGTAACGGGAACGAGTTCCTTTTTCACAGATGTAACTTGTAACGGGAACGCGTTCCAAAAATCAGAAGGAACGAGGAACGAGCTTTCGTTCCTTTTTTTGAGGAACGTGTACAACACTGGTTTGACTTTGCACTTTGTGGAGGGGCCCTTACTATGCCACCAAAGAAAACTTTATGCTTATACAGCCTTTTGAATAGTGATGCACCGAATCTACCGAACTTCAGATTCGGTAAAGTTTGGCAAATGCTGAACTTTTGAAGGAAAATTCGGCAAAGATTTGGCGAATGTCTGCGCACGCGCGAGAACGCGACGGAGCCATGGATTGCAAATGGACACCTTGCGGTGGTGCAGTTACCATCGAGCAGTGTAGTACAACCTGCGGTAACGACGAGGTGTGGAGTAGGCAACACAGTAACTGTGCGTTTGTGAGCCTTTGCGAATGTGGTTCTCTTCAATATTTTCTGCCTCAGGAATAGAAGATTGAGCTGTAACTTACGCAGTCCACTGGGCAAGTGACAAATGATACGGTACATTCTGGATAACATGACTGTCATTGGACATTTCCAGTGATGAAACGAGGTAGTTGAAACATTGGCCGACAATTACTTTAAAGCACTCCTCGCAATTATAACAAAACTGTTTTCGGCTCAGAAGTAGTGTGTGCCAAAACCAAATGATATTCCTTTTTCAATTAGCGTTATTTCGCGATTTTCATGTATCTGCATAAAACTAAACACAGAACTATAATGCTCGACGTTGCACATCCGACATTCCTAACTCTCCGCATCCTCCTAAACGTTTATGTGTGTCCCAACACCAAAAACTGGTATTTTAAAGCTTAAAAACGAGACGTTGCAAATATGAGACGCACACTTTCATGCAAAGCTGACGTCAAGCGACTCAAATCGAAAAACATGCATATTGACAATAATATTGTTACCGTAATATCCCGAGTCATCGCCCATCCCCGAGTCATCGCCCACCCCAATTTTTGGGCCAATATAGATTTCTAAAAAAACACCGAGTCAGCGCCCACCCCTTCAAATACCCCAACGCGGACTCCGCGATCTGCAAACACTCATCCTACCCAAATGACGCGGCCGCGGACCTTACAGTTGGAGGACGTCCGTGACAAAGTAAAACGGAGAGAAAGGCCCTCTCTTTGCTTACGCATTTTTCGCGTGAGCGACTCCGAAGTGGTAGTGTATCCATGCGAAAAGAAAACGATGAAGATAACAAAATAAAAGTTTGTTTTGCTTACAAAAATGTCGATCCGACAAAAAAAAAAAAAAGAATCGGAAAGATAACACAAGCATTAACCCAGTCAGGAATCGCGAGGTAAGCGTACGCCCCATATTTTGGGATGTAACCGCGGAGTGTAAGGTCGAAGTCTGTCTCCGCCGAAGTAAGGTCGCCGCGAACCCGCTCCTTCTCCCCGCACGTCGCGACCGCGGTTGTGCAATGTTTTAGACAAAGCCAACAGGTAAATAAAGCTTTTCTGGAACGCCCTACACAGACGTTAGTAGAGCGTCCCAAACACCCATTGATAGCACGCCGTGCACGGACGCACGCATGTACGCAAAAAACAAGGAAGTTGCGCAAGAGCTTGTGATTGACAAGGCACCCGACTTGGCCCGACGCCAAAGTATTTGCCACGCGATCGCCGGCTTTTCCGCTTTCCCAGCATCGCTCTTCGTCGCTTCTTTGGTCCGCTCGCTCGCTCGCTCGTTGCGCCTGGTTGGTTTTTCTATTTTCTTACAGAATTTTCTTTCTTTTCTTCTCCTTTTTTTTTTACTAACTAGGAGAACATAGTGGTGACGTGTTTTCACGGAACAAACGTTCGTGCTCTATGCAGATCGGTGGTGTTCCTAGCGCGTATGCAAGCAACGGACTTCGCGGTAGTAAAACATTCTTTCGTGAGAATTTTTTCTATAAAACAATAAAACTAAATCGAGTTTTGAGTTTAATGTATCTGTTGCGTAGCAGCGCTAGATACGGAGAGAAAACTGGGCGGCTTTCTCCGCTTTTATTAACTTTTTGTGCTCACCCACCGAGACATGGCCCACCCCACTTTTTCTATGAATTTCAGGCGGCAGGGGGGTGGGCGATGACTCGGGATATTACGGGTATCTCTTCTGGTGAAGGCTCAGCAACCGTTGCATTCGTTTTCGCGCACGAAACGGTGACTACCAGAGAAAGCAAGAACGCAGCGTTATTGCCTTCATTTTAACAATGCATACACACATGCAGACTTGCGCTGATGATGCCTCAAAACCGGAACTCTCGTATCGTGATTCGTGACTGCGCCACGCTCGCTTCTACCCAACCTCGTTGTCACACCAGTTCTGCAAGGAGCCACTAAAATTACCAGCAAACACACAAAAACAACAACAATACAATTCTCTCGTAGAATATTACCTTATTTAGTAATAACTGTGTCAATATGCATTATATGTTGCATTTAAGTTAAGAAAAAAAAACATAAAACCTTTCTTTTCCCTGAAAAAACTAAATATCAACGTTAAGTCTGGTAACAATGTATTTTTGCCGAATCCCAAGATTCTGCACCGAACTTTCGATTTGGCAAAAGTTTGGCCCATCACTTCTTTTTGAAGATGCCCTAGCGTGATTGTGATTGTTTCTTCACCAAAAAAAACATGTACAGAGAAAAGTTCTCTGTGAAACAAATTGAACAACGTAAAGTCCAATATCTCTTCAAAAAATGCATACAGTAAATAAAATATTGCCCACTTTCTTACAGCGCAGCTCTTAGGCGCCCGTTTCCGGCTTGAGCGGCGTCGGCGTAACCGTAAGGTCACGTACTTAAAATCAACCGTTTTTCAAAATTGTCATTGGCCCGCATCAGTGAACGTTTCGGTTCATTTTTCACTCAGAAATGAATGAAGACAGAGATGGTCACATAATTACCTTATGGGAGATACTCGGAAGCAGGCCTTAACATAGCAGGTCAAACAGTATCCAATTAATAAAGGGCAAAAAGGAGACAATTAGCTTCTGATGCTTTAAGAGTGTACGACGTCCACCGCGGCGTCTATGCCGGAAAAGCCAACAGTGGAGGTCGTGTTCCCTCGAGCGGCTCCGAAGAGAATGAATAAGTTAAACAAGCGCCGGCTTTCTGCACAATATGGGGACGGCTTCCTTGTAAACTAATAGGGATAAAAAAGGGCAAACGGCTGGGTGTAAAAATGACAGCACGGACATATCCCAGACACAGCCCAGACGGAATACTCGGAGACATCGCCCGACCACCGACACCCGCAGATGGTCCCACCGGGAGAAGAGTGAGCAAAAGTCAGTGAAACAGACATTGTTTACCTCCCCTACAATTGCGGGCGCCGCTTCCTTTATCTCCCGGTTTCGTGCTGACTCGTCCGTCGTCCATTCTCGGTCGTGGCCTAAACCAGGCAATTTTTTGTTTGTTTAATGCGTGGCCACGCTTCTTCTTCTTTTTTTTGTCAGCGAGGAGTTTGTAGAAAAATGCTTCAAGATGGCAATTTCTCCATTTCCGCAGCAGTGGGTTCTAATTTATAAAGTAAAAAAAAAGTAACTGTAACGGCGTAAACAGTTACAGTTACCCTATAAAAAGTAACAGTGCTACAGTTACAAGTTACCAGTATTAAAGAGTAACGCGTTACACAGGTAAAAGTTACCGAAAAAGTAACTAATTACCGGTAACGCGTTACCAGTAACTAGTTACTGCCCAAGACTGCTCTTAGGTGCCCGTTTCCAGCATGAGCGACACCGTCGTAACCGCGCGCGTTGCAATATGGAAATAATGCAAGCGTGCGTAACCGCACTTTGCATTATGGGAGAATTTTCCCGCTAAATTTAACGGAAACATTTGCCCGCTAAACTTAGGACAATTTTTGCTAAGTTTAGCAAAACATTTTCCGCTAAATGGAAGGGGAGCAGAAGGAGGGGAGGGGATTGCACTCCCCTCCATACCTCCCGTCCTCCTCCTCAAGAGCTGTGCTCTAATTCGGCATTACAGAGAATTGTAAAAACGGTTAAAGTACAGGCGAGCTGGTGTAAGTTGTACATGATGATTGAAACCTGAGACTGTGGTTTGAAAAATGAAAACTCTTAAAGTAGGAAGAAAAAGGGACAGACAACGTCTTAAATTCAGCTAAAAACTACACCTCCCCCGAAAGTGGGGGCATTTGGGGGAGGTGTACATGAGAAATCGCTGTACAAGATGAGTTGTTGGGTGATTTCAGATAAGATCGACCAAAGGATGACTGGTCGACATTTTTAAATCAACTGATGTTTTTATATGCTATTGTCTAGTGTCAGGTATAAACGAATCCAAACTTAGTTTTGACCAGAAAATATATTTGGGGACACGAAAAATCGTAAGGCATGATGAGGTGGACAGTTGCAATAACGCGCACTGGTAGAGGGGGCACGTTTGAAAGTTAATAACTAAAAGGATAAAATTAGGAGAATTCTAATACTTTTAAGATGCATACTATGGGTACAGCTTGCTTGTAATATAAAGTAATAATATTTATTTAAATTTTATTTATTTTTCTAAAAGATTGCCAAACACGCCTGCTCGAACGACAAACGGCAAAATTTGGAGGCCTGTATCTCATGAAATAATTTAATAATTATTATATAATTTGCAGGTAGTGTTCTACTTATATATGGCTATTATTTAAAAATAGATAAGGTATCTGAGAGATACGATAGTCAGTATATATTAAGGCAAACATGCGAAAAAAAATCAAACAACAAAACATTCCGATGCAAATAAAAAAAAAAAAAACACACCAACTTCGATTTTTTTTAAATTTGGGTTCCCTGTTATACTCTATTTCGGCATTCATTTCTATTAAAAATATGTTGCATTATTTTATTGAGAAAGAAGAAACAACTCCCCAAAGTAGGGTCCTTTTTCAAAGCCTACACTTAAAGGAGCTGTGCAACGATATTCATTTGGAATGTTTTTCACTTTACACGAGCTTACTGGCACTAGTGGGACTCAAGGATACTCGCATGCAATGCCACTGGCCAAGAAACTCCTTTGTTGCGGTGTAATTTCAAGGACAAAAGCGATCATTTTCATTCAATCTCTCCCTTGCAAAATTCGATGACGTAACGCGGGGATCGCAGTACACCCGTATGACGATATTTGAATGCGGTTCATAGATTGGACCCGAGCATTGCGTGGGCACTCGATTTAGGCTCGTGATAATTGATAGCTCGAGAAGCATTCGAGTAGTGGCCCGTGTCCAATCGCTGCAACGACGACAATAGCCGAGCCATAACAATGTCTGGAACTCAGCGCGTGTCCTGTGCTTTGCCAACCCCAGCGCGTGGCTATGATCAACATTGGCGGCATATAATCGGCTCCAGATCACGTGGCCGCTTGTTCTGGCTGCGAGTTGAGGGCGTGAACGCTGCTCGTTGTTTTTTAATTTTTTTCTGGGACTTCTAATGCGTCGGGTGAAAAACTAAGGCGTGTTTCATAGGTCATTAACGTCAGGGATCCGTTCTAAGCGGTATTTGCGCAAAGTAAAAAAATTGTTGCATAGCCCCTTTAAAGAGCTCTCTGGCTGCCGCCATTTTGCGAATCGAGTGACCCCTATCAGCCAGAAATTTCTGCCACCCGCCTGAGCTGTGGAAACCCGGTCAGCATGACTCCCCACCTGCATTGTGCATTCGTAGTTCGCCGGCATTTCTCGGAAGTTTTTACTTTATTTGCCTTTTTTAGGATGCTTACCCTTTGTGTGCCATCTTCCACTGTGAGAACCAGGGAATACCAGGGCTCGTAGCCTGGCCTTCGCAGGAAACGAACGAAGAGAGTGAACGTCAAGCAGCCCGCGACGCGGGCAGTTCGACGTTCTTAGAGGATTATTTCCGTTGAGATAATCTCCCAAAAGCCTTCCCGGCTATGTTCTGGGTCTTAGCAAAAAATAGCTGATATGGTCGGATCCAGGGTGAGGGGACAGACACGTTCGTTCTTTTGCTTTGAAGCTGTGCAAAAAACCAGCTCTCTCCTACATGTGCCCCAAAACATGCCGGATTCCGTCCGATCGTCGTGGGGTGACTATCGTCGACACTTTATTTGGATACGCTGTGTTATTTGAGACCTTTCTCAAATCCTGTTCGGATAACGCGGCACCGTGGGGTACGTACAATATATGTTGTTCGATTTATTAGACTCGTTAATGTTGTGGGCGGGGAATATTCATGCAGTTCGGATATCCTGTGTGGTCAAATATTTTCGACGGTTAAGACCTTTGTAGGTTGACACGGCTGAGTGTATGGTGCCGTTAAAAGATCCACATAAAATTAAACAGACATTCCAGTTGCATTTCTTCTGTCGCGCACGGACTCACCAAAACAGCTTTCATTCCCTTGTTTTTGTTCCCAAAAATAGTACAGTGCATTCTTAAAAACCCTGAGAAATTCTATTCGCCATAGAACACAAAACAAAAAATAGAACGCGGCAATTTAACCTCCACCAGCATCCGGAAGCGCGCCTAAGCAGGCTGCCACAGCCCACTGACGAGAAAACCCACAGCCCAGCGCAGTCGGGCAACACTGACGTACCCTCTCAAAACCAGGGACGCGGGCTGAAAATCGCTGGAAATACCTTTCCAGCGCAGTCTGGAAATACCTTTCCAGACTGCCGCTGGAAAGGTACAAGTTCCAGTTTCCTGAGACTAACACACATCTTTTATATATTTTTATTCAGATGAGGCCATTGATAACTATAGAAATCAATCACACACTAAAATCGAGGAGAAACTTCTGTGTACAAAGAGCTATCATATTACGAACTAGTGATCCGAGAAAAGATACTGCAGCCATCGGCCATTGGGAACTTTGTTGACTTGTGAAAATAACAAAAAAAAATTTTGAGACTTTTTTCAAATATGTTCAAGTAACGGTTGAAAGTTGGATATTTCACAACCATATCTGACAAACGCAAGATAAAGCGATCTACGATGAAAAGCAGCTGCATACAACGCGGGAGCATTGTCTTTCATTTTGACTTTGCTGAAAACTGGACCATCGTGCTTCCTGACAAAGTTTAAGCATACCACTGAAGAAAAAAAGTTACGATATTTACATCTTGACGACAAGAAAATCTACAAACAGCGTTACTATCATCAGTGAGGACCTGTGTGACGACGTCGCTCTCACGTGCTTGGCTCTAGAAAAAGTGACAGGGCCGCCAGTCATTTTAAGAATCGCTACCAGCTTCACCAGTTTGCACAGAATGATTGCCCACAAGCCCAGTAGTTATTTTCTACATCTGGACATGGGAAAATGCATGCGACAGAGTTAGCGGACTCGTGAAGCACCGGGCCCAGCTGAACAACCTGAGAGAATGTTCAATAAACGCAATTCAGACGGCCAGGACGATGGTGAGCGTTCTATTTGAGAAACTGGGTGCATCTTGCATATCTGGACGAAAATTAGCTTGTTCGGTATTGTTAACAAAAAAAAAAAGAAGAGTGGCTGATGGTATGCGCCTTTCCTGGCATCCAGTCTTGGCACGCGTGGCGACTGTGCAAGTCATCAACAGAAGGAACCTGTGACATATATGTAGTACGGACAGTCGAATCTGGTTAGAAGAAACTTTATTGAATGGATACATCGGAGGAAAGCCTTAGTGTAAAGTGCCGATTTGATGCCCCAAGGACTGCTCATTTGGAATGCAGGGTTATCTTATTTATCACAGTTTTCTTCGCGGGGTATTTAACCTAATATTTTACTTGGTGATAGCCTATAATCTTTATCCGATCACTATATAAAAATCACGAAACGTTATCCTCGCGCAGGATAAAATATCTCGGCTTGCCACGATCCATTCGTACACCGAGAGTATCGAAGCTCTTACAGTCCGGTGCTGTGGCACCGCTTACCTGAAATGGTTTGGCCCCGAAAATACATAACAAACCTAAACAATTTTAGTATTATATCTATATTTTTGTTTGTTGAAGTAAAGTTGTTTCTTTTATTTTAAATATAAATTATACCGGAAAGTAAAACTTCACACCGCATCATCTTTTCTCGAATCACTAGTCTCTAATATGATACCTCTTTGTACGCTGTACGTAAAATGCTGTATATAGTTTCTCCTCACATTTAGTGTGTGACCGATTGCTCTAGTTGTCAGTGACCTCACCTGAATAAAAATATGTGAAAGATGTGTTTTACTGAAACTGGAACTCAGAGTCATTACTCGTATAGGGCACTCCTAAGTGTAGGCTTTGAAAAAGGACCCTACTTTGGGGAGCTCTGTCTTCTTTCTCAATAAAATAATGCAACATGTTTTTAATAGAAATGAATGCCGAAAAAGTGTATAGCAGGGTACCCAAATTTCAAAAAAAAATCGAAGGTGGTGTTTTTTTTTATTTGCATCAGAAGTTTTCGTTTTGATTTTTTTTTTCAATGTTTGCCTAAATATATACCGACTATCATATCACTCAGATACCTTACTTATTTTTTAAATAATACCCATATATAAGTAGAATACTACCTGCAAAGTATATGATAATGATTAAATTATTTCATGAGATACAGTACTCCAAATTTTGCAATTTGTCGTTCGAGCAAGCATGTGTGGCAATTTTTAAAAAAAAAGATAAAATTTAAATAAATATTATTACTTTATATTACGAGCAAGCTGTACCCATAGTTTGTTTCTAAAAAAGTATTAGAATTCTTCTAATTTTATCCTTTTAGTTATTCACTCTCAAACGTGCCCCCTCCATCAGTGCGCGTTAATGCAACTGTCCACCTCTTCATGCCTTACAATTTTTTGTGTCCCCAATATATTCTCTGGTCAAAACTAAGCGTGGATTCTTTTATACCAGACACTAGACCAGGGGTGGCCAAGCTGCAGCTCTCGAGCCGCATGCGGCTCTTCGTGTGTTGAAGTGCGGCTCGCGGCTCCCCTCCCCCGCCTCACTCCTGGTCACACGAGCACTTCCCCAATAAAACAAATGGAACGCGTTTGAAGTCGAAAGACAGGTTGCGGTTTGGTAGTCTTGCGCTACTCCTACGTACAGTTGGACTGCTTTGACTCTGATAGATTGAAAGTATAGTTCGAGTTTCGTTTATTACTCTAGACAAGTTTGCCCCCCTCGCGGCTCTTGGATGTTTCGTGGTTTCGTCTGCGGCTCTTAGGCCGGGTCAGCCTGGCCACCCCTGCACTAGACAATGGCATATAAAAACATCAGTTGATTTATAAATGTCGACCAGCCACCCTTTGGTCGATCTTATCTGAAATCAACCTGTTGCATTTTTGCTACAACATATTTCCTCCAATTTCTCGTTGTTTTTTTTCCTGTCTTTCACCAATATTGTTTTGTTGTCCGCCGCGCAATGTAAACAGGTAACAGGACTTCGACAAGCGGAGCAAGCCTGCCTTTTGACACGTTACCCTAAACCCAGAACAAACAAGCACCGACACAGCAATTTCCGCGAGCGTGCCCGACTCCTGCGACAGAAGCGCCAACGGTTGTTGCGTCCGGGTGGTGAGGATCCGTACCTGAGCCTGTCGAGGGAGACTGCGAAGGTGTTGAGCCGCTTCAGGGATTTGGGTTGGCACGCCGCCAGCCTGCGATTTGAGAGGCGGGAATGAACGAGAGCTCCTCGCGGGGCACAACACTCTTTCGACAACTGATACCACTCATTTTTTTAGGGTATGAGGAACTAAACAAAAGCCATACTCAAAATCAACCACTTCCCCCCCAAAACAATAGAGCATGCTGCAATGGGAGCTCTACACCACCTGCCTTTTTAGACCCCCAAACGGGTTTTTTCTCGCCGAGAGAAAATTCCACGAGCAGTGCAGCATACCTGACAAGTTTGTAGGAACCAAATCCGGGAGATTCCAAATCCGGGTTTATTTCAAAGAAATATTGACGCTGAATTTACGCAAAGAACACTTCATCCCATTTGTACTGCTCATGCTAGAGATACAGCTGGGCCTCGCCATCATTGCTGCTGAAGGGCGAAAACCCCTCGTTTAAGAGCGGAAAGGGGGGAGGAGGAGTTTGCATTTTCCTGGAGATTTTCTCGTCAATCGTACAACCGTACAAAATGGGCAAACTTCGGCAGTCTCCCGAGTAATATGGGAGACCTGGCACGTATAATGCGGTGCATCAATAACCGGACCACAGGGCAAGTCCTTATGAGAGTGCCTATTGCATAGAGTAAAGCACCATCAAAGACGCGCACCTCAAATATGCTAGAACAATCCCTATACAAACAGCTGTGCTAACTATCCTCCAAAATTTTCAAACTCCTCACCATAAATTTTAACAAAAACATTCAGGGAGTTTGCCAGTGGAAACGTGGGGAAAGCGAGAAATTAATGAATGAACTGCGTTCAAAATGACTAAACTTTGCAAACACTCGGTAAAAACAAAAATAAATAAACGGTTGTAAAAGGAAAATCGCTTCATGAGCTAGAGGTCAGTGCCCATGAAGTGAGTTGAAACGTGCATTCCCAGGTGAAAATATGAAGTGGTATTTCAAGTGGTAGCTCTTGCTTTCAAGTGGTACCACTTGCAAGTCAAGTGGTACTACTTGCAATTCAAGTGGTACCACTTGCAAGTCAAGTGGTACCTGCTTGGGTTGCAAATGGTGCCACATGAGCTTCAAGTGGTACCGCTTGGTTGCAAATGGCACCAGTTTGCAAAATTACACGTATCACTAATAAAATAAGTGAAAGCTGTTGCTCAATCTGAAAAAAATTTCAGGTGTCTTAAATATGTTGTTACAAAAAGCCAAATTCAAATATTTTGACAAGATTTCACAATGTATACAGTGTGATAGAGGTCTATGCATATTGCTATGCTAATTTTTGCATGAGTACAATATTCTCAAAAAACGTGAGGAGAAATCTTTCATACGAGATTTACTAAGTCATTAGAAATATTGGAAATCTTTTCCTGCAAACAGTAATGCACTTCCTGGAGGTCTTTTTTTTTAAGCTCTTGAGTCATGAGCGTTTCGTCATCCCTTCACAGCCAATGAGAATGCGACATTATCCGACACGACCTGCCAGAGAACCAATCACGAACCAAGAAAATAACAAGTCACGCCCAGCGTTTCTTAAGCCGTCATTTGCCACGCGTACTGCGTGTACCCGTTGGGGGTGTTGTGACTTCATTGTTACATTTTCATATATTCGGAAAACTTTGTCTTCTTTGCTGTGTGTTCATTCACTTACTTCTTCTTCATCATCATCATTTTTGAATAAAGAGTCTCATGAGAGCAGCACAGGTGACTGGACGTTTCCTCCCGACCCGCCGGGTCCACCGAGGACTCCACATTCTTTTTACGACGGGATGGACGGCGGATTCGGCATCAAACTTCCTCAAGACGTTTTGAGTGAACCGAGGGATTTCGCTCTTCGAATGTTTCATGGGGGCATGTGGTGCTCACGCACTGCCCTCGGAATGTCGTCGATACCTGCTGCGACAATGCCTGGAAGTGGAAAGTCAACCGGTCTTCGACGCATTGCCTTCATCCCGCGGTGTCGCTGTGCAGTCGCCAGCAACGACGTCAGCGGCAGTCGCTTCTAGAACTCCGACGAGAGACGTCTACCAATTGGAGGCTGTCGACACCCTCAGCGCGCACTGTGAAAAGTCGTGCAACATGGACCTGGAGCGTCATCGGTTCCGCTAGCGTTATCAACAGTCCGAAGAATCATTGTCGGATTATTAGACTACCCTACAGGACTTGGCAGTTCCGGCCGTTGCGACCAATCGGGCACCACCATCGGCTCCTATCAAGCAGAAAAAATAATGAAGCGACCAAACCAACCATGGTAGCCAAAGACATGGCGCCAGCAGTTTGGGGTCGCGTGGGACTTTCCCGAACGACTTATGGGGGCAAGGTGGCACCGAAGGACAAACAAAAACAAAATGTGGTGGTCCGGAAGGAACTGAGTCCCTTCAAAGTTGGCCTCGTCATAGGTAAATGAGTTCAATCTGTTCAATCATATGACTGTATCACCATGAGCTTTTATTATATTAGTATTTTTCTGTTGTCTTTGCAGAAACAGTGCAACATTGGAGACACCAGAACAAGGTGCCTGTTCAGCAAGTCATCACTAACATGTCGACAGTTCTGTCACAAAAGATCCAGGACTCCCGAAAAGCTCCGAGGCACCTGGGTTTTGAGGATTTTTAATCTTCATCAGCCCAAGTACGTCTGCTCTGCAAGCACTCTCAACTACAAAATAAAAGTAAGAAAGACTAACATCTGGCTTTGTTTTTGCGCATCTATACGACAATGGTACCACCCGCAAGAAGTACCACTAGCAAGTGGTACCACTGGCAAGTGGTACCACTTGCAAGTTATTTATTGAACGGGTACCATTTGCAAGTGGTACCACTAACAAGTGGTACCACTTGCGAGTGGTACCACTTCCTAGTGGTACCTGTTCAATAAACCACTTGCAAGTGGTACCACTTCCTAGTGGTACCTGTTCAATAAACCACTCGCAAGTGGTACCACTTGCAAAAATTTTCACTTGGGTTTCAGAACAAGGCCAGTAGGCAGAGGTCAGGTGAATAAAACTGGAGCTTTTACAACTGAACCCTCGTGGCCATTTGCCAGCATTCTTTGCACATATAATGGCACTTGCAGTAGCTCACACTGATGAGGTGTTTCCCGCTAAATTGGGCACAGTATGTGTCCAAGAGATAGAGTAACGGACTCTTAATCACTTTCCCCATTATCGGTATTTGTTGTTCAAAATTATAAAGCCGATTCCAGGATTATGGAATCGACCACAAATGTTTTCCCGTTTCGTTTACTAGGTTCTGGCTGTCACAAAGGAAACCTCTATCCAGATATAACGGCCAACTCTAATTAAAAGGACGCAACGCCCCCAAAAACATTTTTTTTTTTAAATTTTTTGCCAGGCAATTTATTATGGTGTTAGAAGACTACCTAAATCTTTAATACGGTAAAAAATTAAACTGCTCGAAACCAAAAAGTCCAAGGACACCCAAGTACTTCTTACAAGTTGTGAATGGGAAAGCATGAATGTCATTCTTCCGCTCCCTTAGCTCGTCTGCGGCGTAGTGGCATGGACAGCCACATTTCGCCAGTGCCGAGATTGCAGCCGACGGCCGAGCGCGCCCTCTCGTGAAGTGGCTGCGCCGCACTGAGCTCGGCCACACAACCTCTCCGGAGTCTGCCCGGGTGGGCTCTGGCGCCACCGCTCCCTCTTACCAGCGTCCGGGCTGCTGCGTGCACTGCACCGCCATGGAGAGGGCTTCTCTGGTGGCGTTTTTTTGGAACTACGCCACGCAAGAGCGAATGAGAGCCTCGTTCCTCGATGATGCGCGCCAGCCAATGGGAGCTCATCCATCAGAAATCGGCTTACTTCGGAGGAATTGAGGTGCCATTTGGCATGTGGCTTCAAACCTGATGACGCCAATTCGCTCCATGGGACAGTTAATGCTTTTGCATTAAAACCGAAACTGGACTGGGGAGGAAGAAATGTAAAGTGGATAGAGTTGCTCGAATTCACGTGCCTACGCCTGACTGCGTTTTCTTTTTTTTTCGGCCGTGCAAAGCAGACAAAAAACGTGCACGTCGCACGAAATACAAAAATCAGGGACTTGGTGCTTGACGTTTGCACGTTTTTTAAGTTCTCACCAATCGGCGTTTGTAAGGCGAGCGATGTCTACAGCCAGAAGAAGGGGCGACAACTCGGCGACGTCCTCGTGCGAATCAGCTCGGTGGTCGGGCGTAATTGTTCCGATTGATAAAAGATTTCTCTTAAGAGGCTAGACAAATTCACCGGTATTGCGAACAACAGTTCCGCTGCCATCGCTTAGTCCGCTTCGTTCAGCCGTAGAGCCCTTGACTCCCGCGATACGATGCCATGTTGAGAATTACGGAGAGAATGCACAGAGTGCATCTGGTTCTCTGTGCAACCTTTTTTTTTTTCAATCAACGTATCTGAAGCTTTTTAGAGCCACAAGGAATGGGTATCATATTTTTTCTATTTTTAATATTGAGTGTGTACCTTCGATGACCCACGACTAATTCTATTCGGTGTGTGAGTCTAAACCGTAGGGAGCGGCACATGACCATGGAGAGAAGAGTGAGCACAACTCCGGCCAGTTCTCGATTGGCGGTTTTCGGGCAGAAAGAAACCGAACTTCAAGCCGCAAATTGTGCTCCGGGTAGTTGGGCTCTCATATGCAGTGATGTGATTGGCCTAAGCCATTTTGGAGCACATTTCGGAGCAGCCAAAACAGTGTTTTGGAGCAGCAAAAGTGGCCTCTGGAGCAGCCAAAACAGTGTTTCGGAGCAGCAAAAGCGACTTTTGAAGGAGAAAGTTTTAGAAAAATAAAAATATTTGTTTTAAGTGCTGGACAAACGAAGGGCACTTTGTGTTGTGTTGTGACAGAACTGGCTGCTTGTGTTATTACTGCTGAGACATCCCAGAAGTGTACAGTGCTGTAGGCATTGCCGAGCAATTCCGAAAAACCGCTTGCCACCGTTTTACTGGTTCCTGACGTGCCCGATTTTCGTCAAAAGTAAGCAAGCGTAAAACAATTGATTGTAAGTGCCCCGGCTGGTGCCTCTGTCGTGCAATCATGTTCGCATGCATGTGAGGGCAACTTCAGCAGACTTGCAGTTGCACGTGCTTCGTCGTACGAGTGTAGACAATGGCTGTTCGATCGAAACCGAAACCATGCCACTCCGTTTCGTCGCAAACTGGTTCCCAAACTTTTACGCAAAATGAGACTGTCCAGCATACGACAAAAAACAGTCCAGCGGCACGTGCTCGCCAGGCTGGCAGGCAAGGTACAAGCTAAACACACAGAAAAAAAGATCCTGAGCACATCGATGTAAGACATCACGAGCCAGAATAAAAAAGTTCTTGGAGCGCTTTGTGCAACAACTGAACTCGAGAGAAATAAGCGCCCTGTGCGGGTTCAGCGTGCAGACATTGCCTTTTTTGGTTTAGCTCACTTCTTTTCACCAACTTTCGTTTGCGGCAGATTTTTCATGTACTCCCTTTTGAATGAAAGCCCACTAACAGAAACCTAGGTAATCAATACTTCGACATAAGTGTCTTTAGTTAAAGAGGGATTTTTGTAATAGCGTATGATTTAAACAATCATAGGAATATTGATGAACATGCGGCGGTACTTACGTTAGTTTAGAAAGCGCCATATCTACAGCGACGTGGGGCAGCTACGCCCGACGTCGCGCGACCACAGTGACTGGCGGGCAGGGACCAAATATAGTTTTCCCACTGCTGTTGCTTTCAGGAGCGAGTGCTTCAGCTCATAAAGTAACTCTCGCCACGCAAAAACGTGGTTTTGTTTCACAGCATGACGGCATGGCTTGTACCTGGCACGTTAGCGTCGAAGATCGAGTCGACACACCCGCGTTTATCGTTAAAAAACATTTTAAAAAGGCGCGAGACGAGATTTACGAGACGACGAGAGCGCGAAAAGCGAGACGGAGTTAAAAACCATGCAAGACCAGATGGACGATTGATGCAGAGTACTGTGTGTCAGGCGGCAGCTTGCGTCACCTAGCTCACGCATGCTCAATTACGGTGCTCCGTTCAGTTTCAGTTTTGAAAGGCGACCGAAATCGGTCCTTTGGCGCAGGTTTGTCGCAGATTTCCCATATTTTGGCAAAATGTAGCAGGATGTAGCAGGGTTAGCCCCTTGGCGCAGTTTGGTGCAATTGGCGTAGCAATCCCATCACTGCATATGTTGTGCACAAATAAGAACCCTGGCGAGCATAAATACCCTGTCCCTTTAAGTGCTGAGGATGACATTACCCGTATTGCTCTACCGTTGGGTTGTCCTTTATCACAATTCTCCTCGTATACTACCAGCAGAGGAAAGCACCTCAGAGACTATCATGTAGTAACAATTGATACTACCTAGTAAAGCTCCTTTACAAGGTATCCACGAGTGCAATTTGGTTGTACAAAGGACCATATCAATACGTATACTATAAATAGAGCGCAATTAAACCTCCTACAAAGGTGCCTTTAGGTGGTATGTTTATCCTGTTCGAGTATCGAAATGTGTGTTTTCGAAAGGAGATCAAGAAAAGCACAGGCAACCACAAACATTAAGGTAGGGGGGATCGGTGGCCGAGTGGTCTAGCGCACACCAGCTTGGAGCACGTGGAGCGAAGGCTCGCGCTGCAGAACTCAGGGATCCTGGGTTCAATCCTTACGCCTGCCCGTTTCGATCTGGATGAGCATTGTACCGGCGTGCGGTCGTGTATCACTACTGCGTGATACAGTCATTTATTTGAAAATACTGCCGGCCAACTTTTGAGGGCCAAGGCATGGTGGTGGAAAGATAACGCCAGGGAATGCTAGTTCGCGTACATACAGGCATGGAAATAAAACAAACAGGTAACTTATTCATTGGCAACAAAGAAAAGATCATTGATTGCACTAGTAAACGAAGCAGCAGAAACAATAGCTGTCACGCTGTGGGGCAACGCATTCCACTCGCACACGGTTCGAGGAAAAAATGAATGTTTAAAAACATATTTCTTGCAACGGAACTCACGGAGTAGTTTTTCATGTTTCTGCCTCGCATCACGGCTATCATTATACTGCAGATACTTAATCAAACTTCAAAGCAACTTTATCATGTATTATGTTATGCAAGAATTTCAAACGTTTTAATTTCCTTCTACGTGATAACTCGGTTAGATCGGATGCTGCATACAACGGTGTCACATGTGAATCTTTGCTGTACGAATTATAAATGAATCTAAGAATTTTCTTTTTAACGCTTTCTAACTGATCAACATGCGATTGTGAATACGGGCCCCATAATATATCGGCATATTTTAGCAGAGGCCGGATTAGAGATTTATACGCCGTGAGCTTCGTCTCAGAAGTAGTGGGTCATAGTCCTTCGTAACGATCACAATTTACTGGACGCTTTTGCAATAACCTGCCCAATGTGATGAGCCCAACTTAAGTTTGACGTGATTGTAACACCTAGGTACTTCTACTCATTAACTACTTCTAAAGCGTTTAAGTCAATGGTATAGGAAAAGAAAAGGGGAACCTTTTTCAGCGTTATAGACATTTGCACACACTTCTTAATATTCAAATTCATTTGCCACTTCTGACACCATGAAAAAATAATTTTAACGCACCCATCTAAACATTTTTGATCCGACACGCTAGATATCTGGGAAAATAATACACAGTCATCAACGAAAAAACGACACTGTATAGAGGGCTTATCTACTCGCAGGTCGTTTATAAAAACCAAAAACAAGAGCGGACCGAGCACCGAGCCCTGAGGCACTCCAGAAAGAACAGGTAACTCAGTGGATTCAGCTTTGCCCACACAAACAAACTGTTTGCGGTTCGTGAGGTAAGAATCCAGCCACCTCAGGAGACATTCATTGCCAAGTACTTGCTTCAGCTTATGTAATAACTTCCTATGCGAAACTCTATCGAACGCCTTAGCTAAATCTAGAAAAATAGTGTCAACCTGTCCGTCATTGTCAATGGCTGAGGCAAAGTTGTGGATCGTGTGAAGAAGTTGAGTCACTGTCAAGTATCCTCGTCGGAACCCGTGCTGTTCATCAACTAAGAACGTTTCTGATTCTAAGAAAGTTATGATATGCTTAAAAATAAAATGTTCGAGAACTTTGCTACACATACTTAAAAGTGACAGTGGTCTATAGTTGCAAACCTTAGCTACTTTCCAGTCTAGTGGCACCTCACCCGTTTTTAAACTGCAAAAGTAAATCCAAAAAAGAACACCATTCAGCATACTTATTTAAAAAAGCATTAGGAATCTCGTCCGGGCCGCACGACTTCCTAATGTCTAATCGCAAAAGACTGTCGAAGATACCTTCTACTGAGACCACTAAGTCACTGATCCCACAATTGTTATAAGTAAATGAGGGCAAAACAGAGTTGTCGACTGTGTACACGGAAGAAAAAAAGTAATTGAACTCGCTTGCGATGCTCTCTTCATCGACAATCGCCCTTCCGCCATGACTAAGCTCCTTAATCGTCCCACTCTTTTTTGTCAAGTGCGCCCAAAACTTTCTTGGGTTTTCCTTCAGGAAGTTGCGCATTGTGACATTAAAATAACGATATTTAGATGTGCGCACTAAGGTTCGTAACTCTTGACGTAGATGTGGAAGCTTAAATTTTAAACTTGGTTGGAACCTTTCTAATCGATTTATTTTTTGTTTTAGATGTAAGATATCTCGCGTCACCCATGAACTGTTCCTCTTTCTTTTTGTTGAACGCTCTGGAACAAACTTCTCAATACATGTAAAGACAACCTGCTCAAAAAAGAGCCAAAGCTTATCCACCGACTCATCGTTTTCCTCGTAAAAAACAGTAAATCTGTCAAGAGCAACTTCCAAGAAGTCGAGAATATTGACATCGCTTGCCAGGGTGAAATCACGATAACGTTTAGCCTCGGGCACTTTGTACGAATAATGCGGAGCAGATAAGTCACGCACAACTATTGCTTGGTCAGATATGCCATCCGCGATTAATACATCAAGAACGCTTCTGGCAACGACCTCAGATAAAAACGCAAGATCAAGTAATGACTCGCAACCGTTTGACACGCGTGGGACATTTGACCACCTGGCTTAAATTATTGCTAAAAGCAATATCAACAAGCAGTCTCGAATGTGTCAAAGACCCCACGCAGGCAGTTGCACTGCACTGGCTAAATTTCTCTTCTACAGCTGAGAGACAAGTCGCCCGTTGAGGAGCCGTTATCTTATTTAAAAGTTATAAAGCAATTTCCTGAAATTTTCAATGGGAAAATGGCAGCCTACGGAGCTCTGTGACGCCAGTTGCCGAGACGGGCAAAAATAGACCCCATTTTTTGTTGCAAATTTCAGAAAAGCATTTATAACTTTTGAATAGATAACAGTTACTGTTGAAACTTTGCTACCTGGTTCGATCCTCTAGGGCTATATTTGGACAGAAAATGAGCGTTTTGCAAAGCATAGTTTATTTTTGTAGTTAAAAAAAAAAAAAACACTATAAATATTTGGGGGAGACAAGCTTCACTTGTTCATGAGTCAACAGAGAGAACACAAAAATATTTTCACAACCAGTCAAAAATATATCTTGAAAATAATTAAAAACGAAGATCATCAAACTTTGCCACTCCTACTCAACTCGGCCATCCAGTATTTGGAATTTTACGTAACACTTGCAGCCACTGCCAATTCTAACCCAACCGAACAGGGAACATTAACAAACAATAGTATGCACCCATTTAGAAAGATAAATTATGATTAATATTCTCAGGAACGCTTTAGACGGGGCAACTTTTCCAGCAATTTTGAGGTTGCTGGCAGGTTGTTCCCTAGCTTTCCCTAGATCGACACGAATTGCTGAGATCGGGTCCGGCTCGAAACGGACGAGCAACTCGAACAATTCGGAGCCGTTTGAAGCGGCAGCAGCCAATCAGGGATGCGATATTTTCACGTGACACCCCCGTGGTGGTGATGATGACAGCTAAAGACTTGGTTCTGGTTTGAAATCGATCGTTTTTGGAAATAAACCTTTTCAGAAAGATGAGTTAGTATTCTCGACGCCATTCAAAGATATAAAAACATGTTTTTAGCGCGTAGCTGGGTGTCTAAATATTGCAAGAAAATTCAAAGTGAATGATGATGATAGCAAGTCGTAGCAACTCGGTTGCTGCGTGTGAACGCGGACGGCCCGTGTTGCTGGTGTTGCGACGTCAAGTTGCTAGGTGAAATTGCTCCGTCTGAAGCGGGCCTCGGTAGAGCTAGATTTCGAGGAAGACATCCATTTTGCCGTAAGCCCTCGAATTACAAAGTGTTATTTATTTACCTATTTTATTTTTATTTTATTTTACGTGCCCAAAAACAACCGTGCAGGTCTCCTCTTTGGTGCACAAATATATAAATATGAACAGAAAAAGTAAAAAAAAACACAATTGCAGGTTTCAAACACAAAGGAACAAACACACAATATTTACAGTTCGCCAACAAGAACTTTCACTTGGTACCTGAACACCTTAATGTCACTGTATATATCAAGTTCAGCATTTTCAATATTGATAAGCATAGATTGTATCCGTAACAGAGGAGATGGTTTACAGATGGTGTGAATGCTGAAAGTACTGCGGGTCCTAGTGGAACGAGGAGGGACGTGAATATTTACATCACGTGAAAGCGAAGCACTGTCAAATACGCTCTTTACAATTTTGTACAGAAAAACTAAGTCGCGCTCTGCTCTTCTATTGGTCAATGGTATCAACAAAATCTTATTAAGCAGAAAAGTGTCGTCAAAATAGAAACGGCGTTTGAAGTAGCGATCATAAACAATACGTATTAGTTTGTGTTGCACATTTTCAATAGTCACTGCTTGTGTTTTTCATAATGAATTCCAGGCCACAGAACCGAGCTCAAGCCTAGACCTAACTAGGGCACAAAATAAACGAATAATGAAGGTCGGGTTCTTGAATGGCTGAGTAATGCGGCATATAATACCCAACATTCTCGTCGCCCCACCAACAATAAACGACACGTGAGCAGTAAACGTGAATGCATTATCCAGATACACGCCAAGGTCTTTTACAACAGATGCACGGTTGATTATTATAACTCCGTCTATGATGTAATCCTAGTGTACTATACAGCGACGCCTGCAAAAAGTCAATACATTTGTTTTCAGGGGATTCAGTGATAAGCTATTCGCTGAACACCACTGGACAACACGTACGACATGTTGCAGAACATGGCAGTCAACGAGAGACTTTACACTCATAAAAAGTTTGATGTCATCAGCAAACATCAGTAAAGTGTTAATGACTTTAGGAACTCCTGCATGGCTAAGCTGGTATGTTTTCCAAGAAAATGTGAATTTCCTCTTCTCCATCTTGATATTATTTCAAAATAGACCTTTAAACTTAAATATAGAACTAGAATGGGGAAAAAAAAACTTTTGTGGGCAAGTACAGCGCTTTTTGTGCTGCAAGAGATCACTTCTGCAGAGTGCCTGCGTTGCTCTCTGCCAAAATGAACTCACCAGATGAGGCCCAATTTGCCATGGCGCCTATGGAGGACTTGATGGGCGTAAAACATTGTGCCTGAAAATGAAAGCGGTAACAAAATATATTATTCAATTAAAGACAACTATTTTCCTCGCAATCGAGACAACAAGTAGACTTGCACTTCTCATTGTTTTGTTCTCAATCTTTTGGAGAAGATAACAGTCAATGTCGCACATCTGAACGGTCCTTGTAATTCTACTCGGTCAGTTCCAGCACTAGTAGCTTACAAACCATGAACGCCTTTCGAAACTCAATTCCAGCCACCCGTTCTAAGGCTGACCCATAGAACTGCTGGTGCGCTGAACAATGCCAAATTCAAAGGTCCAGGAAAGTGCAGAGCACAGCGGGGAACCATCGCCATCATTATCATTTATTTTTCCTCGAGGGCCCAGGGCAACGAGGTAAAGGGGATTAGAGAGCGATAAACCGGCATCCCATTCACCAGGCAAAAGTGACGCCCACTTGGCTACCACCCTGTTGTACAATTTTGACCACTAGACACGTGATCGTACCAAATCCTGAGGCTTTTACGCAAAACTGATTTGTATTGCGATTGCTGTAAAAAACATGATAAACTATTTTTTCAACACTGCTAGCCCCAGAGATCAGTGTCTAGCTCCGATAAAAACCCAAAATACAGCACCGCGGCCGACGGCATCTAGCAGAGGCATTGCGAAACTGCCCGAGTTTTTGTCGTAAAAGCACATTTTGGACAAAAAACAAACAAAACATAACTTATCTCGTCAGTACTGTTATTAAAGATCAATATGCAATTATTTGTGCTCTGCATTTCGTTAAAGTCCAGACGTAAAACTGTAAGGTCACGTGTCTAGTGGTCAAAAATGTGCAACATGGCGGCGGCCAATTGGGGGTCACTTTCAGCTGCCAGTTTATCGCTTTAAGTCCCTCTACCTGTTGGCCCAGAGGCATTATACGAGGGAGTAAACATTAAAATATATATATATTTAATAACAAAAACTGAGCTGTAATCTAGTTATAGGCTAGAAAAAGAAATAGGATAATGGCTGCAGCACATTTATTAGATGGAAACAAGTGGGTCAGGGGGGCTATGGTTGACAAATGTTTCGTTTCTCCTAAAAAGAAACGGAAGCGACTATATCACGTCTGATTGGTTAGAGGCTCTCGTCATCTGAGCCTCTAATCAATCAGGCTCAATATCGCCACTTCCGTTTCTTTTTAGGAGAAACGAAACATTTGTCGAACATAGCCCCCCTGGTAGTGTGTCACAGTCATCAGTGGCCAATGGTAATTTTGACGGCTGACGATGAAATCTGACAGAGTTTACAAGAATGGTCAAAACGAGAAAAAATATGGCGAGGAGGCGATAGCAAACATTGTTCGAGATGATTGTTGCGATAAAAGATCCGATGGAGGAGGGAGACAAGGCACCTTGCGGCGGTGAGAAAGTGTGTCAATGTTAGCTGATTCGCAAAAATCCTGATGTGCTAGCATATCAGGTAGTCCGAAAAAACGAAAAAGGAGGGCTGTTTTCATTGGATTACTGGCTGTTAGTTAGGTACGCCTGCCACGGTGACCCTATGGAGGGAGCGAATTCTAGTTTAGTTCTGACCAAGGTAGTATAAGCTAGTTTTACTGGGGATGTAGCTTGTCTGAAGTTACAGCGAAGAAATCCGAGAGTATGGTTAGCATTGGCGATGACAGAGGTATTCCTATAGTCCGTTGCAACTCAAGAACGAAGGGCGAGGGTAAGACGGGCCGGGGAGAAGGAAGCAGACGGAACGCTAAAGAGAGAAGGTTTCCCCCTCTCTTCTCCAGCGTTCCGTCTGCTTCCCAGTGATAGACGCGCCGTCCGAAAAGGGTGACCCAAATGGCACGAGCTCTCCGCGTTCCAGACGGAACTCTAGTGGCGACTATCGTTCCGTCTGGACGGAACGGCAGTTCATGGACTCGTAGACAACCCAAAAGAAGCTTTTTTTTTTTTTTAAATCGATTATTTCGCGCCTCTTCGGTTTACAAGGCCCGCGTCCCAAAAGTATCTTCACCAATGAAGCAAAAAATAAACATTTTCAGAGTTGAAAGCCGGTAGCCGAAATATCCCGTAACCTTGATCCCCACGAGAGCCCTTGTTCAGCATGTATCCGGATCCCTACCTGAACCCTATCGAAACTCTGCGAAAACTCGCCTGTCCATACTGGCCAAGGAGGTTGACACTGGCGAAACAAAGCTCCACAAAGGCAATCGTGGAGGGGGGGGGCCCAGAGAAGCAATTTTTGAACGGACTCACCGAAGCAAGTGGTTCTCCCAGCACCTGCCCGCGCCTGACCCAAAAACGCCACCAACGGACAATGGAACCGTTTCAAATTTGAAGCATAGGTTAATCAACTACTACGCATGCGCAAATGACATGTTCATTCATCTGACGTTTCTGGTCCACTGGAGTGAGAACACAAAATCGAGCAAATAAGAGATGTCATATTCCTTTATTGTTCGAAAACTAATTCGCCGAAGCGCTGGATATTCAGAGCAATTGTGGCGGTTTCGCTTTCACTTTAGTGCGCTTTCACAGTTCGCGTACAGTGCATACGTGTGTGTGTGCGCGCGTGTGATATCTTCTTGCGTGCGGTACGTGTTTGTTTGTGGGTGTACGTGTGGATGTGAGCGTCTGTGCGCGTGCGTGTACGCGCGCACTTATCTGCGTGTGGGCGCATAATGTTTGTGTGTATGTGCGCGCTTATGTATGTGCGTTATTGTGATTGCAGCACGCGTGCGTGCGTATGTGCGCGTAATTGTATGCACACTTTAGTACCTGTGCGCGCGTGTGTGTATTTTTGCATGCTGTGATTGCAGCACATGCGTGTGTGTGTGTGATTGTCTACGCACGTGCGTGCGCGCGCGTGTGCGTATTTGTGCGTGCGTATATTTACGCGCGGCGTGTATTCCTGCGTGTCTGTGCGTGCATGGGCGATCGTGTTGCGTGCGCGTAGACATGTATCCGCGCTCGTGTGTTTGTGGGTGCGTGTGGGCGCGCGTGTGTAGCTGTTTAATGATTCATCGGGAGGATCATTAAATGATTTTTCAACTCTTCCTCAAGACATTGGCCACGAACGCGAATCCAAGTTCGACGGATTGATTGTTGACGAGGGGGCATGCGTCCGAGTGACTGATCGGGTCCAACGTGGTTCGGGACACGCCCTTGACGCCCTCGTCAACAATCAATCCGTATATGCTTAGGTACCGCGCGGCGTATCAAAAGGCGAAGAGCTTCCGAGGAGCAGCTGAAAAAAAAAAAAAAAAAAAGTGAAGCGATTTTTTTTAGTTTTGTCGTGTTGCTTCCTCTGTTGTAGACTGTGCTCCGACGGCGACGACCACCTGCGCAACGATTGTCGTCGTTGAAGGAGTTTCTTTGCTGGGTGATTTGTATATCTTTGTATCGTCTAGCTGCTATTATTTGTTTTATTCGCCGTTGTTTGCGACTGTTCCCCATTTCTTTTTATTTTCTTGCGGACGAGGACCCGTGTTTCCTGCAAAGTTTGAAACGTGTTTGCACGGTCAGTTTTGTCATTACATATTGTTTTCGTTAAGCTGCAGACTACACAGCAGAGCGCATAGAGCGCTCATTCATTTAGTCTGTAAATAAAGACGTTTGAAAGAAGAAGAAGTTAAGCTAGTGACTGGTACGCTTGCTCAGGTAACAGGTAGCGCGTCCCGACCTAGGTGCAGTTTAACTTCGGTAATGAAGGAATATACTTCAACGAAATATGAAATATTCCCGTCGCGTGAAATATAGGCTGAATATGATCCATAATATCCGTAAATGACCATCGCACGTTTGTATTTTGAGTCTGATGGCTGTATTTTTCGTTATAAACGGCCCACTCTGGCAAGTGCTCGGAGAAGGCCCAGCGGAGACCACGTGACATCCAACGCAATCGTGATGTTGGTCGTCTCGGGACGAGCAAAGCTACGGCGAGGCTGACGTCGAGGGGATGGCCTAGTCGTTCCAGCCACCGAAGCGGCTGCTTTTGTACGAATTTTGAGTGACGGCGTTAATCTTCTATAATCTTGTAGGAGAACGATAGCGACTTCTGCGATACACAAAAGGCATTCTCGGGAAGAGGGGAGTTCCTCCTTCCCCTCTTCTCTCGTCGTGGCCGGAGGCGAGACACTCACCGTCACTAGCTGTCCAGGTTCCTAGACGGGCATTACAAGCGAGGCGTTAGCGACATCCACCAGGTGCTCTTTGCTAATCGTTTAATTCGTTTCAAAATTACAGGTTACAGGGGTGCCACGGGGGTGGCACCCCTGTAACCTCACCCAGTACCTTATCTGTTTCGGCGCCAAAATGGCCGATTCAAGCCTAAATAGAAGTAATTCGCGGTTCCTCGAGTGGCCGCTGCAAGTGAAATGGCGGCGTTGTGTTCGCCATTAGCTCGGTTCGCGGGGACAGATCGGGGCCACTTTTTCAGAGCAGTCTTTATGGCAGTTTCCCAACTGAGTGGTTTAGTAACGTTGAACTTGGCGTTCTAAAACCTACCCGTGTCCAGCGTTTTTCAATCTGTGTTGTCACGTGACACGACCCGCCGGAGTAACTCGGATCCATTTGGGTAAGATTTGGAAGGGAACACAGCCCGTGTCATGGTTCAATGTCGCCGGTTGCGATCCTGGCGGCGTTTCAACAGCTGTCGTGTATGTGGCAGATGCCTGTTCTGCTGCCGATCGCTCTCCAGTGTAGCTGTAATAGCAGTCCACGGAAACTTCGGCAGCCAGAAGTTGGAACGCCGTGACAACAGCGACAATCGCGTTCGGCTGTGCTACTCATAGAATTATGTAATAACTCTATGGTGCTACTCGCAGCCATCTCGTTAGCATTTCTACGACAAACCGTTAGCATTTCTACGACAAACCGACAAGATCGTGAGAGGAAACAGCATGACACTTCGACTTCTATGACGTCATTTCTTGCCACTTCGGGACCACTCTTGGGCTGTGCTCCAAACCCTACCCAAATTGATCCGAGTTATTCCGGCGGGTCATGTCACGTGACAATACAGATTGAAAAGCGCTGAACGCGGGTAAGCTTTGGAACGCCAAGGTACCAAACCCTTACACTGGAGTAAGATCGAGCAACAGTTGGAACACGGCCGATGTATGAGCAGCATAGGAATCTAGACGCACCTGTCGAACACGCGTTATAGGCACCATACCGAAACTGAAACTCAAAGACCAACAGGTATTCATAATGCATTGCACGGTGCCTCGCTGCCAGAATCGCTTTGTTTCCAGAATATGTTTTTTGAACGTTGTAACTTCCTTGTTTTGAAAGACTAGAAAATATAATTTTTTTAGAGAAATGTGGCACCCTCGTTTCCGATCTACCCGATGCCCTCGTCCCGTGGTGGGGAACCATGGAAAACGAAACTAAAAACCCCTGAAGGTTGCCATAGCAGCAAAGAAAAATGGCGGACGCTTTTCTCGCATTGCTGGCTCCGTGGACTGATGCCGTTCCTCGATGAGGCTTGTCGAATGCATTTCGCCGACTGAAATGTGGGAGCCTACGAAGAACAAGAAGTACGGCGTTGGTGAGTGAACCGGGACGCACGCCCGGCACGTCCTTAGTGGTGGATCCGCCCTCACATGGAGGAACGTCTGGAGTCTCTGTCTCATCGCCTTGTGTTGGTAAATATGTCACCGCGCAGCGGTGACCGGCGACGTTTCCAGCGGGCTTTTGCCGTCTACACGTCTGTGCGGGCATGACTGCGTCGGCGGACCCGTGAGCTGCGAACCCGACGACGAGGTTCGCGTGCGCGTTGACGACGGCATCGGCGACGTGCCGACTGGGCAGTCGAGCGTGCTTTTGGGATGCATACCCTAGTCGAACGTTCCCGTGATTTGCGTGTGCTGCTAAGAACGGGAGCTTTCACGACGTGGTACTCGCGTCAAAGTAGCATCCAACGTAGACCGAAAGGCAATATATTAGATCAGCATGTATGAATGTTTCCCCATGACATTCTAGAAAATGTTTTTTTTTTCTGACTTTTGTTTGTTTGTTTGAATATTCGTTTTTTACCAAACGTCGGACTAATCAAGCCCAATTTCTGATATGGACGGCGACAGAAGTAGACGCGTACTGTCCACTTATTTCGTTACTACTTTTCTCGGCAGTCTCGGGTGGCCTTGTTAATAAAGGTAACTTCCTTCTTAAATATTTTAGTACGTGTAGAACAGGCATTGTGATACCTGAGATGGTCTCAGTATTAAAACTAAAGAGAGAGAAAAAAAATATTTCCCCCATTGCTTTTTTTTTTTTTTTTCTTCCAAGTCGAGCTAGTTTTAACGATGGAAATGTTGCTGAGCAGCGAACTAAAGAGCCATTATGAAAATTGTTGTTTATGCCAGCGGAGTTGCGAAACATGCGCGACTATAACTTCCAGGAGAATCCCAGTAACGTAAGCGTGAGTTTTTCTCGGTTATACACAAAAAGAAACCGTTATCTCCCCTAACCGGCATTGCTGAATATAAACACATCCAGGTTGCTATGTCTACATTGAATGCATACTTATAAGCCTTGTTTTGCATTTGACTCTATTTCAGAGTTTGATCATAAAATGGCAAGCATTATGTGGCTGCAGTCACGAAACTTGATGCAGCCACTTCATAGTTTAACTACCCAACTGCCGGTTTAGGGCTGGAAGAACTGTAGCTTTTCTTGAGCTTACAGACTAAAGTAAGCTGCTGAAAGAGGAGAGTAGTGGTACCATATGGTTGTTCTCGGATGATGGGCCAGCCCGTCCGCCAGCGTGATGTCTTTTAGTATTGAGCGGGCTCATAGGCTGGGTCAATTTGCCGCGAACAAGTGCAGACAAATCATTGTTAAGTTTGTTTCTTTCAAGACAAAAGAACAAGTGCTGCAATTAAGGGCTAAACTTAAACCTGTTAATATAAGTGTTGGCGAGGATTTTTCGTTTGCGACATGTTTGGCGCGGAGAAACTTAATTGAATTCGGAAAATCTCAAGGTTCCACTTTCAAGCTTAACTATAACAAACTGCTCCTGAACGATAAATGCTTTATCTATGATCACGAACTGGGCCGCGTCACGGAACTAGCTCGACCGCATGCCTCCATTGTTGCAGAGCGTCGCGTTTCGACACCCGAGGGTACACCTAGATCTGATTAGCGGTCAGCAAGGGGTAGTGGTCGTCATGATGCTTTACGTAACGTGTCCGTCCTCTTTACTAACATACCAAGTTTAATAAAAAAGCGTGGCGAATTATGTTCTATGATCGATACTTGTGACGCTGGCATTGTTGTGTTGACCGAGACATGGCTTTCGGCAAAGATAAGGGACACAGAGCTATTTCTTGGTCAAAAACACTTTAATACATATCGACTCGATAGGAAGCAACGAAGCGGCGGTGGCGTGTTAATCAGCGTTAGGGACTGCATCTCTTCATTTATCGTAGATATTAACAGTCCTCTTGAAATAATTTTTGTTTGTGTTACTATTCAGCATCAAAGGCTAATTCTAGGATGCTGTTATCGCCCACCTCCATGTTCAGCTTACTTCGCTGATAAACTGCATGATGCGTTAAATACAGTTGTAACACGTTTTCCTAATACACCATTACTGTTATTAGGTGATTTTAACTTGTGTGGGGCTCGGGTTGTCCTTACCCCCATCCTTTTTCGCTTGAGTGTGCCAACTTTTTGGGTGTTGTATCCGAATTCCATTTGTCTCAGTTAGTCGACATGCCAACAAGAATAACGGCTGCTACGTCAAACATATTAGATCTTATTTTAACTACTGTACCTAGTCTGATTGGTCCAGTTTCTTATCTTCCTGGCCTTAGTGATCTTCATTGCTACATTTTTCACTGACTATTCCTTTGAGTTGTGCCAGTAATCGGAAAAAGGCGATTCGCGACTACAGCAAAGCAAATTTTGATGCTATTAACGGTGATTTGTGTTTAGACCTATATTTTGCAAAGTTTTCAGAGCGCTTTGTTGAGACCAACTGGACACTCTTTAAAGAAATGATCAGCACACTTACTGAAAAGTACATTCCTTTGAAAACTATCATTGTTAATGCTAGTGCACCTTGGTTCAACAGAGTGCTCCTCAGACTTTCTAACAAAAAGAAAGGCCTATTCAGAGCCGCAAAAGGTACACTCTTTCCAGTTCCCTGGCAGAAATACAATGATGCTGCTGAACGTTATAAGAATGTGATTAGAGATGCGAAGTGCAAATTTTTTAACCAGGTCTTACCATCTATGCTCCAAAATAATCCTCGGCAATTTTGGCATGTTATGAGCTGTTGCGATAGGCCATCTGTGATTTCACTTAAAACAGCAGACAACGCTCAGATTGACGAATCTCAATTGTGCCTCAATTTTTAACGAAGTGTTCATTAAGTCTTTTTCCAACCTTTTCAGCAACACTGATCCGACGTATCGTGTAAACACTCTCTCATTCATGGATTATGTCATCATTAATCCCGATGGCGTTTCAAAAATTATAAATGACCTTAAGTTATCTTCAGCTACAGGCACAGATGAAATCAACTCTAAGTTCCTCAAAGCAACTAATCAGTACTCCTCTCTTATACTTGCGAAGATATTTCAACAGTTACTCGACACCATAGTTTTGCCTCATGACTAGAAAACTGGAAAAGTTATTCCTCTGCACAAGGCTGGTGACAAGCACTACCCCTTCAATTGCAGGCCTATGTCACTAACTAGCATTCCATGGAAAGTCTTCGAGCACATCATTTACACGCAACTCGTTAATTTTCTTGAATCCAACTCATTCTTCTCCTCAGCTCAACGTGGGTTTAGAAAAATGTTTTCTTAGCTACTTTGCATTACTAATGATTTTCATGTTGCTCTCGACCAGGGATCCCAGGTAGACTGTATTTTTCTTGATTTTTCAAAAGCGTTCGATAAGGTATCACATAAACTTCTACTCCGAAAATTAAGCAAACTTAACATCGACCCTAACATATTTCATTGGCTGGTAGCATTCTTAACGGATCGTTCGCAATTTGTAACCTGCAATGGTGTTAACTCTGCCCCCACAACTGTCTCTTCTGGAGTACCACAAGGGTCAGTCCTAGGTCCGTTACTTTTTCTCATTTACATTAACGATTTGCCCAGTGTTGTCTCTTCCTAGATAAGATTATTTGCCGACGACTGCGCTGTCTACCGAATAATATTTAGTGACTCCAATTCCCAACAATTGCAGCATGATTTGGATTCTATCTTTCAATGGTGCAAGCTTTGGTCAATGGAACTCAACATTAAAAAATGTAAGCTAATAAGCATAACCCGTGAACTACCTTTACTGCTACATTAGAACTTGTAGACTCTTACAAATATCTGGGCGTGATACTTAGTTCCAATCTTTTCTGGAACCTGCATGTTACTTACGCGATTAATAACGCTAACCGCATGCTTGGTTATCTTAAACGTAACTTTTTCATGGCCTCTTCTTCGTTAAAACTATTTCTTTATAAGACATTAGTACGCTCTAAGCTTGAATATGCAGCCTCCATCTGGGATCCCGGTACTACCTACCTTACTGACTTAATCGAATCCGTTCAGAATAAATCCGCACATTTTATTTTGGCTAATTATATATAACCAGACCGCAAGCGTGACATCAATGAAGGACATTTTACTTCTACCCAGCCTCGCACATCGCCGCAGAATTACTAGCATTTGTCTTTTTCACAAAATATTCCACCACAACCCGGTCCTCAGAAATCAGCTCTTCACCCCACCATCGTTCCTTTCAGCTCTTCTAGATCACCAGCACAAAGTAGGCGTTCCATCTTGCCGCTACAATAAATATTTTAACTCATTTATTCCGAGAGTCACAAAAGAATGGAATCAGTTACCTTCATCACTCGCATCAATTGTTGATTGTGCTCTGTTTCGTACAAGTGTTAGTAACCATGTTTTCCCCATTATCTAAGTTTTGTTCTACTGTTGTTCCATGTTGTTTCTTTTGTTTATTTCTACCACTCCCCTCTGTAATGCCCCTGGCCCTGAGGGTTAAATAAGTAAATAAATGGGCGAAGGTGGTTTTTAGCTTGTGTCCTTTTCGTGACTGGTCTGTTCCTATTGTTCTAAAATGTTTTCTTAGGAAGACATTGCAGAGCCTTGTGCTATTTTTAGATCTAATATGAGCTTGAAGCTTTTTCCCATTCCCAGGAATCTGATATCTCTCACTTGAGCTCACTGAGGAGCACCTTGCAATAAATGCTTCGTTCTGGCTTATTCGAGAATGTCAGCATTTCGACGATAAAGAACTTCTAATTAATTAGGGTTTAGTCCTCTGGTCAACATTTTGCCGATAACAGATTCATGCTGTCGTGTGCCTGCGTACAAAGTGAGGTTCCTCAATGTTCTTCTTTAGGGTGATGCCATTCTTCATAATACTCAATGCCGACTGCATGCACTTGCAGGGAAAATACAAAGAAAGGGGGGTAACAAGATGCTGCCGAAGCACAGCCAAAGCAGAAGCTTTGTGTGCCGGGGGGCCCTTTTTTACGAGCTTTGCAGCAAAAAGGGTGCCTGTCGCCAGGCATGCATCCAGGGGGGGGGGGGCCCATGGGGCCCGGGCCCCCCCCCCGAAATCTTCGATTTTGCTGGGACCTCCTCTCCCCCCTCCCCCTCATACAGCATTTTGTAATGGGCGGGCCCCCCCGAAACAAAATCCTGGCTACGTGCCTGCCTGTCGCTTTGGTATATCCTAAAGGCGTTGTAAATGTGCAGCATTTATAGATGCTCTTGGATGTCACCTGACATTACAATGTCATGTGATGTTCATAGGGTTACGTGATGCACCATGTCACGTCATGGTTTCACCTGATGTCACGTGACATGGTGTCACATGGCATTCCAGTGTCATATGACGTCATTGTTTTGAATGAACTGTCACACTGGTGGCATCACTTGAACACTGAAGTCATCACGGTGTTCGCGTGATGATGCCACGGTGAACCTTCTAAAAAGCCGATGACGTCACGTGAACGCCTTAATGTCGTAAGCGTGATGTCGCCATCAAGGCTACGTGCCACGGATACGAAAACACTTAGAGCTGGCCCCAGGAATGCTACGCATTTAAAAGAAAAAGAAGCGGCGCGACGCAAAATTGTTTGTTGTCACCACCCTATATTTCGTGCCATTAGTTGCATGCAGTACAGGCGAAGGCAACGCCAGGCGAGGGGAAAAAGGGAAAGCCCTAGAAAAGCTGGGGAGGAGGAGAGAATCCTCCTCTCCTCTCTAACATTCCTAGTTAAGATAAATCAAGTCACGAAAAGTTACAAGCTGAAGCAGCGATTTTCACGAAAAAACTTGCGTCCACCTTGCGAGCATTGCCCACATTTATGGAGGGTACAGCAGCAAGTTCCGTGCACGCTCTATTCATGAAATGTTCCGAGCAAACTCAAGAGATTGGCATCGGAGAAAAGTCTTTTCTGTTTACGGATGCAACCCACTGCCGCCGGAGGTTTTGGTCATTTGGAAAACAGTTAAGTTTGAAGACTCATTAAAACTTTCATTAAAACTTTAAAACAGGTCAGTTTGAAGACATTGCAGCCGCAGTTGCCTTGTCGGATCCCGTGCACAATATAGATGTTATCCGATAATATTCTGCACTTTCAGTTATTTGTACAGCCTATTACTCAACAATGATGTCCCGATGACCAGGTGTTTGTTGTCATTGATTCCACTAGCTGCAATCATATTGAGAAGTTAAATAAAATAGAGGAAACCGCCAAGAAAACAACCGAATTTGAAGGAGCACAGGTGTCCAAGGCGTTCATCCGCTTGTTCCTAACCACTCGGGAAAGGAGGAAAGCGCCGGCAGCCCTTTTCCCTCTTTCAGTAAAATGGTCTGTAATGTAGGCGTGACGGCATCGTAATGCGAAGCTGTCCCTGCTCTTGTCTCACTGCAGAGACTCTGGGCTGCAGCAGTGTTCCAGCTGCCAGTCATTCCTTCTCCCTGTCTGCTTTCAGTGGTGTGCTCCTATCGCGGAAACACGAGGCACGGCCTCCCCCTGTCCGTCGGGGAGACCGTCCACATCCTGGAAGAATGTTCGGGTGGGTGCCGCCCTGCCGCCATGTTTTTTCCACTGTTCCTCACGTCGACGGGCAATAGGAATTCTAAACCTTGGAGACACCTTTTAATGACTGCTATTTCCTGGCAGCAGCAAGCAGATCCCCCCAACCACAATGGTGCATTAAAATTTTGTATTTTGTCGAGGGTCAGTAAAATGCTGCACACTCTTAGGTTTTTCGAAAAGTGTCTCGTTTAGTGATTTTCGCGGGATGCCCAGCAAGTTTCTAATTCGAAGCGCAAGTTCTTAACTTTGCTAAATAAAAAGTAAATATTCGTAACTAACTAAAATCATACATGAAGTGCTACATATTTTTCTAAATATGGCTCTTGGAAGTTACCACTAGTGCTTTTTTTTTTTTTACCATTGTGATCTGTTTTCACAAAAAATATTTTGATGTGCTGCAAAAGCCTTTTTGAATTTATGCGATGCGTAAGTTGTCTGCTTCTTGCGCAAGAGTTGCGGTAACGTCAGAATGACGCCGAGCTCTGATTGGCTTTCATTGAAAGGATAGTGGGTAGACCTCAATGCTAGATGCCTCGAGGTCTAACCACTATTTTTTTTCAATCAGCCAATAAGAGGTCGGCGTTCTGACATCATCGCAATCCCTGGGCAAGAAGCAGACGAACGTGCATTCCATCATTCTCCAGAAAAGTGACTTGCAGGAAGGATTGAATGATTGACGTGAGATGGACAGATTTTGAGGCATTTTGGCAAGAACTGAGGGTACTTCGAGGTCTGTTTGTATTACATCCGTAATTCTCGCGGACAGTGGGGCCCACAACCACTAAAAAAGTAAATGTCTGCCTCTCAGTAACGCTTTAAAGGGGTTAGGACACGCCAAAAATAAAATGAGATAACTATACTACTACGGCCCATTGCATACTCCTTTATTTTTGCTAAGTTTGTTTTAAAAATGGCGCGATAATTTCGCGCTTAAATCGATTTATATGCGGGACCCTCGGATCCACCTTATTCGGGAAGGCCGCCATGTTTGTTGCGTCGGTGACGTCATTCGCCCAATGCGTGGCATCCCATTGTATGCACTTGCAGACTTGGCTTTCTCGGCATCTCGCGCTTCAGCTTCTTCTTCGTTTACCCTCCGTGTTTAGAGCACGGGATTTCGAGACGATGACGGCATCGCTCGCTTTGTCGGAGACTTGGACACTGATCGCTGCAGCAATGAGAGTAGCTGCTTTCAAGAGATGTTGGAAGCTGGTCATTTTGAATTGAACCCGCTGACGACCAGCTCCAAAGACGACGACAAGATCGTCACAAACGAACTCGCCGTCGTCTGCGACGATTTCGCACGCGCATGCACGGCAGAAGGTCAAAGGGCAAGTGGGCGAGAGCGAGAGTAGCGTTAGAGTAGCCGAGAAGTGTGAGAGTGTGCGATCGTACCGTAGTGAGGTGGGCGTGGTGGCATCTAGAAGGAGAGAGCGTTCCCCTACACATCATGATCACGTGGTTTATGGGCAGTGTTGCCTGGTCGCCAGATGAAAATAATCAACATTCGTAATTGATTATTGCAATTACTAGAGCTCTCAAATCGCAAAACTTTGTATATATACTGTGGGGATTCCCACCCATCTTGGAGAATGACACGTTGCACTGGTTCAGCAACACAGTCATTAATTTACCATCATCACATACATTGCGACGGCCTTTTATCAGCGGCGGAGCGCCGCTCGTGAGGCCTTGCCCCCTCGCAGTGGAAATGACCACTGACGGGCGGGCAACCTGGGCCAACGCTCTGGATTTCCAAGTTGCCCACAATACAAAGTAGCCTATGACTATTTTATTTCAAGAAAAATCTACTCGTTTAATCTTCGTGTCGCAACCCCTTTAACTATCCTTCTAGTTTTCTAAAAAAAAAAGAAAAGCATTTGATTTTTCTCCTGAAAGGGGACTTCATTTCTAGCTCGTTAGCAATTCATGTCATTGGTTTGGGGGAGAACTTTTGTGTGGCATTTAGTTGCATGGCTAAATGGTCTTTTTGAATCTTTCTAGGCTGGTACAGGGGATTCTGCTTGAACAACAAGTCAGTCAAGGTGAGCATTCTTACTGCATATTCATCTTAAAATTCTCTCGTGCCTGGTAATCTGCGTGTCTATATGCCATTGCTCATCACTAAGCTTAATTTTGTTACACACATCCCCCTTTGTTATCTTATCATAGAATTTTTCTCACTGCCAGTCCCAGACCACTTTTAGGGCAGAGGGGTGCTCCAAGTTCAAGTGCTACTCCAATTCTTTTTTTTAGAGCGCAGCTCTTAGGCGCCCGTTTCCGGCTTGAGCGGCGTCTCCGTCGCCGTCGGCGTCGGTGTCGGCGTCGGCGTAACCGCGCGGTGCATCATGGGTAAATTTCCCCGCTAAATTTAGCGGAAAAATTTCCCCGCTAAATTTAGCGGAAAAATTTCCCCGCTAAATCTAGCGGAAAATTTTCCCCGCTAAATCTAGAGGAAAAGTTTCCCCTAAATGCGGGAGGTCAGGAGAGCAGGAGGGGCATTGCCCCCCCCCCCGTGCCTTCCCCTCCTCCTCAAGAGCTGCGCTCTAATTCGGCGTTACAGGGAGTTGTAAACGGCTTTCATTTTTTTTATGCCTAACGTTTAGTTGTTGAAAAAGTTTTTGGGCCGTTTGATTTTTTTTTGTTCATAATAGAAACTCGAAGATCCACTGTTGATACAACAGTGGATCTTCGAGTTTCTTGAGGCCCTCGGAGGTAAATGCCAAAAAGCTACAGTGGAACTGTAGTTTTTAGGGTAAAGCCTTATATGTCTCATTATGCGAAAAGGCGTCGGCGTTGTCCCTGAAAGATGGCCATAAAAATATGTCATCAAGCACGTGCTGCTCAAGGTCAAAGCAGACGCGCCTCAGAAATATAACACGAAGAAAAGCACCGCAATGCAGATGCTTCGTCACGGAAGCCGTGAAGCCTGCGCAGTGGGGGAGCGTGATGTCCCTGCCGGAGTGCTGTGTGCAAAATGAAGACGCGGCGCACTGCGTGTAGGAATGCTTTTGCATTCCTACTTGTAAACTGTCTTAAGTGTCCGGAGTTTTTTTTTTTTTTATTTCCGTGTTTCTGTTAATGCCAGATTGTTATGTTGGTGAATCTCGAGACTTACAGAGAGTTCTTTTCTTTTACAGGGAATTTTCCCAGCATCATGTGTCAGGCTAAAGAGCTTCCAAATCAGCAATGAAGGGTAAGCAGTCCACTTCAACCTGTTACCTCATGGAATGGCGCACTTGGGTGACAAAATTTCGGTTGCAAACATGTGCACAGGACAGAGTCGCCCAGTTTTACTCCGCAGCATTTTTTATTTTAAGGCTAATGTCGGTAGAGACCATAGAATGTTTTTTTCAGAATTCCTCCCAATTCAAAATGTGTCTCACAATGTAAATACTGCACTAGAAATCTTTTTTTTTTCTTTTGGGGAAAGTGTATCTTTTGATATGAGTTTCCTATCGAATCACTTAAAAACATGTAATTTGGGAGTTAAGTGTCGCTTTAACCGATCCAATCGCCTTCTTGAGATCAAAAAGACTTTGTGGCACTCTTTTTTCCAGGCCATACGAGACGGTGGTCGGCGCAGACGAACCGACGGTGTTCGAGGCGGCCTGCGTGCTGCGAGAGTGGCACCCTGTCTGGAAGAAGCTCTACCTGGTGAGTGAGTAGTGGATAGACTGAGCTTGAGCTCATCTCGGATAAGTTTTTGACGGGCATCCAGAATGACTCCATCTTTGGGCAAATTCCAGCAGTCAAATGTTAGGAGATGGTTCTGGCAGCCGGTGCTTTGCTAAGGTCACGTGGCCACGTGGACCAAACTCCAGGTGGACCGAAGTGGCCACGTGGACCAACTACCCCTCTCTAGGCAACTGCAACCAGGGCCCCCAGCATAGGACACACGCATAGACCAAGAAGAGAGGTAGAAGGATGAACGGGCTGTTGCAAAAAGCCTCAAAACCTCCAAGCCTAGTTCAAGGTCACGTGGCCACGTGGACCGAACTCCACGTGGACCGAAGTGGCCACGTGGACCAACTACCCCTCTCTAGGCAACTGCAACCAGGGCCCCCAGCATAGGACACACGCATAGACCAAGAAAGAGGTAGAAGGATGAACGGGCTGTTGCAAAAGCCTCAACACCTTCCAAGCCTAGTTTCAAGGTCACGTGGCCACGTGGACCGAACTCCACGTGGACCGAAGTGGCCACGTGGACCAACTACCCCTCTCTAGGCAACTGCAACCAGGGCCCCCAGCATAGGACACACGCATAGACCAAGAAAAGAGGTAGAAGGATGAACGGGCTGTTGCAAAAGCCTCAACACCTCCAAGCCTAGTTCAAGGTCACGTGGCCACGTGGACCGAACTCCACGTGGACCAACTACCCCTCTCTAGGCAACTGCAACCAGGGCCCCCAGCATAGGGCACACGCATAGACCAAGAAAAGAGGTAGAAGGATGAACGGGCTGTTGCAAAAGCCTCAACACCTCCAAGCCTAGTTCAAGGTCACGTGCCCACGTGGACCGAACTCCACGTGGACCGAACTGGCCACGTGACCAACTACCCCTCTCTAGGCAACTGCAACCAGGGCCCCCAGCATAGGACACACGCATAGACCAAGAAAAGAGGTAGAAGGATGAACGGGCTGTTGCAAAAGCCTCAACACCTTCCAAGCCTAGTTCAAGGTCACGTGGCCACGTGGACCGAACTCCACGTGGACCGAAGTGGCCACGTGGACCAACTACCCCTCTCTAGGCAACTGCAACCAGGGCCCCCAGCATAGGGCACACGCATAGACCAAGAAAAGAGGTAGAAGGATGAACGGGCTGTTGCAAAAGCCTCAACACCTTCCAAGCCTAGTTCAAGGTCACGTGGCCACGTGGACCGAAGTGGCCACGTGGACCAACTACCCCTCTCTAGGCAACTGCAACCAGGGCCCCCAGCATAGGACACACGCATAGACCAAGAAAAGAGGTAGAAGGATGAACGGGCTGTTGCAAAAGCCTCAACACCTCCAAGCCTAGTTCAAGGTCACGTGGCCGCGTGGACCGAACTCCACGTGGACCGAAGTGGCCACGTGGACCAACTACCCCTCTCTAGGAAACTGCAACCAGGGCCCCCAGCATAGGGCACACGCATAGACCAAGAAAAGAGGTAGAAGGATGAACGGGCTGTAGCAAAACCCTCAACACCTCCAAGCCTAGTTCAAGGTCACGTGGCCACGTGGACCGAACTCCACGTGGACCGAAGTGGCCACGTGGACCAACTACCCCTCTCTAGGCAACTGCAACCAGGGCCCCCAGCATAGGACACACGCATAGACCAAGAAAAGAGGTAGAAGGATGAACGGGCTGTTGCAAAAGCCTCAACACCTCCAAGCCTAGTTCAAGGTCACGTGGCCACGTGGACCGAACTCCACGTGGACCGAAGTGGCCACGTGGACCAACTACCCCTCTCTAGGCAACTGCAACCAGGGCCCCCAGCATAGGGCACACGCATAGACCAAGAAAAGAGGTAGAAGGATGAACGGGCTGTTGCAAAAGCCTCAACACCTTCCAAGCCTAGTTCAAGGTCACGTGGCCACGTGGACCGAACTCCACGTGGACCGAAGTGGCCACGTGGACCAACTACCCCTCTCTAGGCAACTGCAACCAGGGCCCCCAGCATAGGGCACACGCATAGACCAAGAAAAGAGGTAGAAGGATGAACGGGCTGTTGCAAAAGCCTCAACACCTCCAAGCCTAGTTCAAGGTCACGTGGCCATGTGGACCGAACTCCACGTGGACCGAAGTGGCCACGGGACCAACTACCCCTCTCTAGGCAACTGCAACCAGGGCCCCCAGCATAGGACACACGCATAGACCAAGAAAAGAGGTAGAAGGATGAACGGGCTGTTGCAAAAGCCTCAACACCTCCAAGCCTAGTTCAAGGTCACGTGGCCACGTGGACCGAACTCCACGTGGACCGAAGTGGCCACGTGGACCAACTACCCCTCTCTAGGCAACTGCAACCAGGGCCCCCAGCATAGGGCACACGCATAGACCAAGAAAAGAGGTAGAAGGATGAACGGGCTGTTGCAAAAGCCTCAACACCTTCAAGCCTAGTTCAAGGTCACGTGGGCCACGTGGACCGAACTCCACGTGGACCGAAGTGGCCACGTGGACCAACTACCCCTCTCTAGGCAACTGCAACCAGGGCCCCCAGCATAGGACACAGCATAGACCAAGAAAAGAGGTAGAAGGATGAACGGGCTGTTGCAAAAGCCTCACACCTCCAAGCCTAGTTCAAGGTCACGTGGCCACGTGGACCGAACTCCACGTGGACCAACTACCCCTCTCTAGGCAACTGCAACCAGGGCCCCCAGCATAGGGCACACGCATAGACCAAGAAAAGAGGTAGAAGGATGAACGGGCTGTTGCAAAAGCCTCAACACCTCCAAGCCTAGTTCAAGGTCACGTGGCCACGTGGACCGAACTCCACGTGGACCGAACTGGCCACGTGGACAACTACCCCTCTCTAGGCAACTGCAACCAGGGCCCCCAGCATAGGGCACACGCATAGACCAAGAAAAGAGGTAGAAGGATGAACGGGCTGTTGCAAAAGCCTCAACACCTTCCAAGCCTAGTTCAAGGTCACGTGGCCACGTGGACCGAACTCCACGTGGACCGAAGTGGCCACGTGGACCAACTACCCCTCTCTAGGCAACTGCAACCAGGGCCCCCAGCATAGGACACACGCATAGACCAAGAAAAGAGGTAGAAGGATGAATGGGCTGTTGCAAAAGCCTCAACACCTTCCAAGCCTAGTTCAAGGTCACGTGGCCACGTGGACCGAACTCCACGTGGACCGAAGTGGCCACGTGGACCAACTACCCCTCTCTAGGCAACTGCAACCAGGGCCCCCAGCATAGGACACACGCATAGACCAAGAAAAGAGGTAGAAGGATGAACGGGCTGTTGCAAAAGCCTCAACACCTCCAAGCCTAGTTCAAGGTCACGTGGCCACGTGGACCGAACTCCACGTGGACCGAAGTGGCCACGTGGACCAACTACCCCTCTCTAGGCAACTGCAACCAGGGCCCCCAGCATAGGGCACACGCATAGACCAAGAAAAGAGGTAGAAGGATGAACGGGCTGTTGCATAAGCCTCAACACCTTCCAAGCCTTGTTCAAGTTCAGGTCCATCTGGATAAGAAAAAAATGCTGAGCTGTAAAAAGATTGCATGTGCGATCGCGCGACATGATGCGAATAGACCAAGTCAGCTGGTGCGACTTTTTGATGATATTGCGTCGCGATTGACTGGAGATTCTGGCAATTTTGCGTCGTGTGGTGTCTCGCGTAAACCACAACCGATCACACACAGAACAGCTAACACCGTACACATGCTCGTGGACGTGCTGCACAAATTGCTCGGTCGCACCAGCGTGTCCATTCTTTGCTTAGTAACATTCTCTTCTACGTGCCGCTTCACCTTCACGCGCAGCATGATCTTGACGCCGAATGCGTTCCATCCTAACGCCCGGGGTGAGACCGTCGGCGCTGGACGACATTCTCTCTCTCGAGCGCATTTACGCCATCGAGCAGCCGCCGGTTGCTCCGGCGTATGCTCTTTGGCCACCCCATTCTCGCACGCAAAGGCCTGGAGCGCCGAGAGGATGGCCGCCAACCGAAGGCGAGAAAGAGCTGGTGGTGAGGAGGCTGATCCCACGAGCCCCAGCGACTATTGTCAGCAGCGAGGGTATGACTGCTGTGCTCTCCCGGCCCCAAAGCCACCTGCGATAAACGCGCGTATGCTTCGTTCGTTTTTGGCAAGACGATGCTCGCCCAGTACAGCAGACGCTGTGAAGGAGGAGCAGAACGAAAGAAAAAAGGCAACGCAATGTGTTGCCTCTGGTGGAAGTTTATTTACTAAGTTAACTGGGCATGGAAATGCTGGAAACGGGAAATTAATACAATACCCCCTATGAGAATTCTGCGGGACAGGTCATTATGAATGTAACAGCGGGGAGGGCGTCAGTGAGGTTCTGCTGTAAGGGCGACTGTGGCAATATTTTTTTGTATATGCTTTGTCTCTTTCTGCACTTAACGAGCAGAACCAACGGTCAATAGTGGTTTTTGGTAGCGTACGCATAGTCACCTGCCTCGACTAGGGTGCAAGTTAAACGAAGGAAGCTCATAAAATAAGTGATCTAAAGGAAAGTGGCTGAATGTGCTACCGTCTTGATTCCTGGCCGTAGCCAAAATATCTTCTTGATCGATTGCACAATCATTGCATTAGGTGACGTACCCTGAAGGTATAGCGATTGGCATATTTTTCTCCATGCTAAAGTAATTTTTTATTGAGCAAAGCCCGTGCGTTTGCTCTGCTGCGCAATGTGCGAATATCCATGCAGTATGATCTATGGAGTCAGACGAGCAAACGAAAATGTAGAGATAACATTTAGAAAGTTGCATTATTCAAACAATTGAAGCTCACCTGTGCAGTTAATGCACAACCTTTCCTCTTCTTGGGCGAGTGACTTACTTGTTCCTGCAGATCATTCACATTGTGAAAGTATGGGACAATATGTAGTGTAACCAATGAGAAACATGGCTGGCCGACACTTCCCAATGTCTGATATCACGCCGCTCTCCGGCGTAATGTCGACAAAAACGGTTTAGATTGCATTCCTGCATTCGAAGGTGATCTGTGCTTGGTCATTTGCGAAGCAACTATGATAGAATTGTCACGTGAATTGTAGACAAGCAGATATCCAGACATTTTTCCTAGAAAGGTTGCATTCAATAAGGCGCAAACATGACATTGATGTTTTCGGACATTTCGCTCGTGCAGGTGAATGCGAAATTCCAATTTTCACGACCTAAATTGATGCCGCGTGTACACACATTGTACCGCGCTGGTAGCTTTTTGGGCAGTGTCTCGACAGTACAAGGAAAACCGGCGATGGCGCGTTGGGGCCTACGGTGTTGCACACTTTATGATGTCGGGTGCCTCGAGCACCGGGAACCTGTCTGCTAACAGAGTTCTCCGCAGCTGGAGCTAGAGCTACGTTTCTGACTAAGGACACTTCTTTCCTTGTTGCTTAAAGTCATTGTTGAAAGTTATTTAAAACTTTGTCTAAAATCGCGAGAGACGCTTTTCGCCTCCTAGAAATATTAAAACGGCCCAAGTAAAACAACATCGCCTGAACTGCCTGACACTGCCTCAAGCCCGGGAAGTCGTGTTTTCCAGTCGTATATCGCCAATCGCACTCGCTCTAATCTAGTTAACAAAATGGCGGCTCGCACGAGGCGGGTTAGAATGGAGTGTCAATACTCTAGGAACATGGGGATTCTCCAGAGTACTCTCGTGGGTGCCACGTGGACATTCCAGGGAATGAGAAGGCCAACCGTGCTGGTGCTACATGGAAAAACAAGACTGTTGAGGAGACACAGCTACCTTACACTGATTGCCGGTATCAGATTTGTAAGGAAAAAATGGCAGGAGAATAGAATAGTGAAGCTCCATTTGATGAAGCCAATGCTTGGAGGATGGGCGAGGCAGAGGGAGTGCTTTTGTGAAGTTGTTCCGTGCCGTTTGAGAATAGGACCTCACGCACTCCTATCTTCTACGTGGACGTACCAGAATGGGAAAACTTTGAAGAAATCTATTTTGAATCTACACCCTCAACTGTTGCTCAGTGACAATGCTGTAATTCCACATGAGATTGTGCTCAACTTTTTAAAACAGATTGGCATCTTACACCGTCTTTGAATTTAAACTTAGTTGCTCATCCCATGAATGCACTCACTCCAAGGGACCAGACGGGACAGAGGAGTCTGGGCAACTCCCTCGCCAGTGGCCTCGGCCCAAAAGTCTCGGCCCCCTGGGAGATCGATGGACACAGCTTCACTTAGGCCAGAGCAGAGGATTATTGGCGACTCCCTTGCCTGGTGCATTATTTCTAACTGTTTTTTGCTTAATGCTTCGGTCGGAGCTGTGTCATCGCAGACCCCACCCATAGAAGTTTTCATTGTCCATTTTAGTATTTTTAGAACTCACCTTCTCTCGATCTTTTCTTTCAAATGACACCTTGTATTTGGCGCATTTTAGCCTCAGTTACTCATAAGCCATTAAAATTCAATTATCGATCTACCCTCGTGGGTTCCAAAGTTTGCTCGACTGTTCAAGTCTGCTCTGCTCTGCTCTGCTCTAAGCATGCTAATTACATAGTGGCTTTAGGTTGGGCAATGCCCACGTGTGTTTGGCGACTGCTTTGACCCGGGCAGAGACTGTGGGGCCGATGCGTGTGTACAAGTGGTCCCAGGAGCGTGACAGCGTCAAGTTCCTGGCTATCCAGAAGGTGATGTGCGACCTGCTGGAGTGGCGCCGGCCAGATGGTCACGGGCAAGCTGACCCAGGACCAGATGTGGGACCTCAAGGTCAAGATGACCGCCAAGATCGACTGGGGAAACAGGCGAGGCTTGCTTTTGTCGCCCCAATCCGTCTGGCAGCAAGAAGGAAGTACGGTCGGCACTAAAAGAGACGAGCACAAAGGGCGGCACGGAGCGCCGCAGTCATGCCAACGTGGTGGAATCGCCTGGGGGCGCCGTATTTGTAGCATGGGGGAGGTCAGCAGAGAGCGGCCGTTTGCAAAGCACGCTTTCAGAATGCCGCCTGTCCACCTTGGCTTTCCCGGGCCACGCACGACTGAGCACGCCCTTCTCTTGCTCGTTGAGAGCGAGCCAAGCAAAAAAAAATCTTTTAAAAGGTGATTTTTTTACCAGAGCACCCCGAGATCGGAAACGAGAACGCCCCCCCTCGGTGTATTCGCGATACTCAGCGCTGCATCTGGTAATTTTCACTGTTCCGGTCATCAGTCAGTGTGCTAATCTTCTTTAGTGCCGACTGTACTTTGATTGCATAATGAAAAAAGATTATAGTTGTGAGATCTATTTTGGCAAAATGTTTATGTGCCTCGAGACATGTAAGGGATATGCAAGAAATGCAAACCGTGGGTTTGAGACTTTTGCATAAAATGTGTGAGGGGGTGGAGGGTAGCTTTAACTGAACTCCCATTTTTTTTAATTGTTCCTGCCATGAAGTAAAGCATTGTCTCCATGTTAGGTGCGATTGGAGGGTGGCTACACTATCTTTTAATGAATGACCATAAACCAAGCTCTATTATCTCTCTTATAAGTGTGTAAGAGCACTGCTAAGATGTTACATGAATGGAAACCGCAATCCACTATAGAACCGATATGAAAATGCTACCACAAGCTTTTCAGCGGACATTCAGCAGGTTGGCTGTTTGTCAAGCAACCTTGTGCCACCATGTCATGTTTGTACTCAAGGAGGTTACTTGTTTGTTACTGCCACTTCTTTCGCCGTGTTTTTCTGCTTTGTTTTCAGCCTTCCCAGGAGATGGTTTCTGCTTGTCATGTTATGTTTTAGCAGCCGTAGTTTGTAAGTGCTCAGCGATCGCGCACAAAGATTGCTGACTTCCTGTTCGCTCAACGTAGTGCCAACGGTGGCATTCACTGGCTTCTGCATGAGCATTGTGCATCAGTAAGATTGTAGTTCTTCTCAGAAAATAAGTGGGGGCCCGTCTTTGAACCTGCTTTGTGCCTACATTCATCGTAGCAAACTTGCTTTTCGCTGGCAACTTTATGAATGTGCATTAATATTTGCTACAGATGTTTTGATATCTACGAAGCAAAGAAGTAAACAGCCGTAGCATCTTACCTGACCTGAATGGAAATGCTCTCGCTACTAGACCACTCATTACATTTTGAGGTATCGCTGTACGAGCTTTGCGTCACACGATGGCCATGCAGCTGGTAGTTTCGGTTTCTCCATAGGCCCCCCGAAACAAACTTCGAGATAAGATGTCTACAAAACTACCCGAGGCATCAAAAACACACTCTCTTAACGGCAGGCGCATCGCGGAAAAATTCACCGGTATAAAAAAGAACCGAAGAAAGCGCGGTGCGATCTTGAACGGGAGTCCCTTCATTTGTGAATTGGAAGCAGGCTGCGCCACAGCGGCCTGTGGGAAAAGCGAGTTTGAGATGTCGTCACGAGCCAGTGGACACGCTCGCACATGTGGTTGGAAGTTTGCAGGAGCAAGGAGGGAGAAACAGGGGCGGCCTTCCTCGGAGGCGCAAAATGGGAGGGTCAGAGCCGGGGTGTGCCGACATTCAGAGATGCAGACTTCACGTGCCACTCCTTTCTGAGGGCTAGCTTTGGCAGGGTAGGTTGGTAGATGGTGGACACAACCATAAAAACGGCACAAAAGGGGGAAGGTGCAAAAAAATAATGTGTACAGGACACGCACTCTCAACTATCGCATTACGCAAAAGGGAGGCTTTTTTTTGGAGAGGCTAGACACTAGGAGGTTGGTGCTGTCGAGGCACAAAGTGTATACCGAGTTCCTTCGTGCAGCAACACCGCGAGGCAACCCACGCTACCTTGGGTGTGCCAACCACCTTTGCCGCAGTGGTGCGAGAAAGGGGGCGAACCTCTTTTAAGGGGGAGCTAGGCCGGTTTCTCGAGCTACCCGAACCAAAACATTTTCAGGATACCCAAGCTTTGCTCTCCCCGTTCACTTTTTTATTATATCTAAATTGAAAATAGCTATTGAGAACAGGGCAGACGAAGGTGATGCCAAAACCAGCATTCCAATTTTGATAGAGTGACGCCACATGTTCTGTACCTTGCGAGTTGAGCAGCCTAGCATCAGTAACTGAATAAACTTGCTTTAGTTTTTCTGGGCAATGGCAGTCGCCAGAAAAATCTGACAAATAGGAGCATTGTTCACCCCCTCGACTAGGAGCCAGAACAAGCTGCCACGTGGCCTGGTGCCTATCCTATGCCGCCAACATGAATCATAGCCACGCGCTGTGGTCGAAAAAGTAGAAAACGTGCGCTGAGCTCCGGGAATTGTTAAAGTTTGGCTCTTCTTGTCACCGCAGTGGTTGGACAGGAGCCACTACCCGAGTGTCCGCCGAGGCATTGATTGTTACGAGCCAAAGTCGGTGTTCACGCAGTTCTCGTGTCCATCCATGAGCCGCACTCGACTGTCGTCAAGCGGATCGTTTTGATCTTTCATTTTGGTCGTCATGCTTTGCGAAGGCTAGACTGAAAGAAATAGTTACTCACAATTTCACCGCGACATAGAAGCTTCCGAATCAGAGGCGGTCCGTGCGAGTGTTTTTGGGCCAGACTAGGACCGGTACACCTCTGCAAACTCACGAGCATTCCAACCTGATATCGTTTGGTGGCCCCTTTAACCCGTCAGGAACAAGCCGTACTGCCCCCATATATTACGACACCTGACGTCACTCTTTCAGCGTTGCCTGTCGGTCCCTCGGACCAAATTTGAAACTTCAATAGCATTGAAAAAAAATGTTGTGACTCGCAATTTGAGTTGCTAGTTGAGACGTAACTATTAATGGGTCGAACCAGTTGTGAGGCAAATAGTGACTGGTCCTGCGGTGTCTCTCCCCAGACTGCTGGACATGGACCTTGTTCCGCGAGTGGAGTGTGCAGTCGTGGATCCCGACACGTTGAGTCCCGTGGAGCTCTACCAGGTGGTGAGTGCGCCCTCATATCAGGGACTGTGGAACACCTGCCCGGGGCATGGCAGATTGGAAAAGATTGCTGCACCCACAGTGTCATTCACTGTCGTGCACTTTTGAGATGTCGTAAAGGTATAGGTCCGTGTTCAGGATAAATCTGAAAAACTCAGAAAAACACCCGCCGGTAGAATTTTTGTCGATTCAAATTTTGTCGTACGTAAGCGAAAAGAAAAAAGACAATATTTTACAGCTAAGTTTGACGAGTGCACGGGGGTCGGTGGTCTCGAGAAAATGCCACCCCAGTTTTCGTTCAAATCTCGGACCAGTGACGGAAGGAATCGTCCGGTTATCTCGTCGAGATTCATTCGTGGCAACGGATCATTTTACTTTTGGGTCGAGACAAAAGCCACCATTCCAGTTTACAGCCTGGGCACAGTGCGGGTTCTTTCGCTCGATCACCTTGCGCCGTCCGGGTTGCCAGGTCCGGATGGGGTGACGGACTTCGTTGTGGGAAGCTGGGCGGGTCTTGCCGGAGGCGAAGTTGATTCCCTTGGCCGTCGACGACTAATTCGGTTGAACTTGGGAATTACTTTTCAAGAAACAATTTAATACTTTGTAGCAAATGGAAATACAAAAAGAAATAATACTGCGAAATGATAACTTCCCCTGTACGGGGTTAGGAAGGAGGTGGTCGGGTGTTAGCTTATCCAAGCTCGGGAGTTGGCTGGCTCGTGAGATTACGTCCGATTACGGGGACAAAAGTCCCTCGGAATCCCACGACCTGACTCGATTATGGAGCTACAGCTCTCGAGCCCCAGCACGAACTAAACTCACTTGCTGAGTTTCCCATCAAAGTCACTCGTTGGTTCGTCCCCTTTTAGTGGACCGGCGAATCCTCGGTGCGTCGTGAGACAGGCGTTTCCCACTGCCAACCAATCGGCTCACTTTCTCGCCACGTGGCAATTGCTTCTATTCCCGGGTGGGAACCCACGGTCTGCGTACATCTCACGGTCAAAGGTGGGGCTGGTTCGGATGCAAGCAAAACCATTTCTCGCAAGGCGAAGCGGACAACCGACCCCGGTGTGGGTAGCGCCGACTAGGTGAGCCATCCCGTAATTCATTCTGCCAGACGCAGTCTGACGTTGCCGACCCCCCACACTCGGGCGAGAAAGACTCAACCGATGTAAACGCGCCGTGTAAACAGCGCCGGCCAGAGCCACTGCGTTCTCTTGGCCCGGAACACACGCTCCGATTCTCTCGGCAGAAAACGCGCGTTCCAAACCTCGCATCGTAAAGTACGCCTGTCTCTCGAGGTCGCCCGCCACGGGAAGTGTTTACACCAACGCTTTCCCCCCAGCCAAATCTCCCTGGTGCTAGCGGCCCACCCGCGGAGCCCTCGTCGATCCTTACAGGCACTATTCGTGCTTCTCAGAGGAAGGAAGGATTGTGTTTTTGTAACAGTGAAAGCTACAAACCATAAAGATTTCATAGAAGGGGGTAGAGGGGGTGGGCAGTTGGAGCTTCAATATTACGCCCTTTACCACTCCACCCTGATGAATAGGATGGGATAAATACGAGCTTCCCAGCTACTACCTCCGGGAGTTTATTGATTTTTGAGCTGTCGACGTTTATCGAAGCAACGCTTGTTTGCAACTGTTGTCGTGGGACAATATCGTATTGCCAGTGGCAATGGCGCCAACGCTGAATAGAGCTGAACAAAAATTAATTGATACAAGCCCATTGTTTTGAATCTAGCACACACTCGCACCTAGAAATTTTTTATATTTTAATTAAAAAAAAAAAATAGAAAGCACTACAATTCAGCTTCGAATTTCAGAAAATTTGGAATTGAACAAAAATAAACTCTGATCAACTCGGAAGCTTCAGCAAAAAATAAACTCGGAAAAGCACCCTCCGAATTCGACGAAAAATGAACTCCGAAAACACGAAATCTTAGTTATAACCACCTGTTTCGCCCGAATTTATTGTAAAAAAGGCACATTTCCACTCCCTAATTCCTGTCAGTCAGTTGGTTCTGCTCTTTATTGTTGACTATTCTGAATTGTGCAAACACTCGCTCGAAATTTGCTCGGGACTAGTGAACCAGATTGTCAATGCCGCGCCTAACAAATTCGGCCAGTCGGACAGTGACACTTCTCGAAAGTAATTGCTTCATTTGCCTCTTCCAAACTTAGCATGTTATACTCGGCAAAGTATTTGAGCGAGGTCTTCAGGATGTCATCGTACCACGCAGCATGCTTTGTCTGCTCATAATACTTTTAGGACGATGCTTAGGGGTCATTTCCGCTTACTTGCAATAAGAAAAATAATATTGATGTTGCAGTTGTCAGTGACCCTTTAACCCTTTTGTAGTTGGTTTTTTTGTTTTCAAAAGATGTGCCCCAATGGTTGAGTTTTTTTTTTTTTTTTCCCCAAAAGATAGTACAAAGGAAGACTCAGTATGCTGAGCCCTTTTAATCATCCAATAGGAGCACATACAGTGCTTGCAAGCTGTCCAGTTTGAAATAGAATGGAAAGTTGGTAAGAGTTGATGTTCAAAAAAACAGCGCAACTGGGACAAGGACCAAAAAGGACAAGATTCTCTTTGTCTTTTTGTCCTTGTGCCAGTCACGCTGTTTTTTAAACTGTCCAGTTTGATAAGCATAAAATGAAAACACTTTTTTGATTCAGTTTCGTTTTGGTGCATCTGCTTCCGTGACATTCTGGCAGCAGGGTGGGAATACAATGTTTATAGTTCTCCAACGGCATAACAGACAAGAGCATCCCCTGGGGCGGCGAGTGCAGTTTTTTGTTTAGTCAAAACCTTCAAAGGGGTAATTGTTGCCGGTGCCGACCATCAAAGGGGGAGACATGAACCTTTGGAGCCAAAAATCTCTAACAAGCTGTTCTTTGCGAAATAGCGATTTTGAAATCTACAGCTATTTTTCTTTTGATTTGCCAAGTTTCTTAGCTTGAAGATTAATATTTGAGCCATAATATCACTTTATAATATCCACATGGGCTGAAATTGCACTGAAGCTGATGCTAAAACAACACTTTCTCAAAACACGAATTTGGGAATCCTCACAAATTTTGAGGAGGGATATCTTAGCATCTAGGGAAGACAGACATAGAACTGTTTTTAGCAACATGTAGCTAAATATGCAAAGCATGCAATGTTGGAAGCAGATTTTGCAATAGAGGTGTAGGAAAAGTTTTAACTCAACTATTGTTTTATTGCTTGGTAGCCACATATTGAGCACTGAATTTCAATGTGTTGTAAAGTCACTTATAAAGCTTCCATGTAAAAAGTGCTTCCAACATTGTATTCTTCGTAATTTGTAGTAATGACCATATGTTAAAATATTCCTTTTTAGAAATGTTTTTTACAATTGTTTCTAGAAACTAAGTCTCTCTCGTTTCTAGTGTTTTGTGTAGGATTTGATGCCTATGTAAGCCCTTTCGTTGTCGAATAAATTTCAGCTGTGTTTGAGACTTTGTGTTTGTCCGTCCCTTCTCGTCCCAGTCTCGGGGTTTTTAGTCAAATGTTTAAGTCTGGTTAATTATAATTATCCCTAAAACTAACCTACTAATTAAAAAAAAAAAAAGACAGATATTTGAAGTTCGAAAATGTAGCTCCAACCAACATTTGAAAAGGCAACCCGACGTTTCAAAGCCACCTCGGTTTCTTCTTCAGGGGTGACTGAAGGCACGCGGGATAGCAGCAGCTCCTAATCTCTTCGTCTTCAAAAACGAAAAGAAAAGAAAAATAAATTAAAAAAGGAGAAATTAGGGAATTGACAAAGCATAAAATAACTTTTTAGTTGCGGAGACGGTTACCTCTTCAACTTTTTCGTCAGGTCGCTGAGGCCCTGTGCGTACACAGAGGGCAAAGCACCTAGGGACCTGTTTAGGTTTCCTGGCGTATGCTGGATTTGCACAGAGGGCAAAGCGCCAGGTCCCTAAGCGCTTTGCCCTCTGTGTACGCACATGACCTCCGTGACTTGGCGAAAAAGTTGAAGAGGTGACCGTCTCCACAACTAAAAAGTTATTCTATGAATTTTTTCAATGCCCTAATTTCTCCGTTTTTAATTTATTTTCCTTTTCTTTTCGTTTTTGAAGGCGAAGAAATTAAGAGCTGCCGCTGTCTCGCGTGTACCAGTGTTGCCCCTTAACTCGAGGCAAGCACAGGTGTCTCATTACGAGGCAACCATCTGTATTGTAATAAGACATGCAGCTAGTCTTTGAATTTAACTCTAGCTGAAATACGCTATAAGCAGAATGACTGTCCTAGACACATCTGGCATTCATATTTCATCATTTGTCATAAAAATTGATTTTGCTGATTACTTATCCCGGTTTATTATCATTGTGAAGTGCTTTTTTAGGATCATGATTCTTTCTTTGATTTTCATCTACCGTAAGAAAGAAGGTGAGCCGTGAAAGCATATTGGTATTTACAATTTTGCTCGCAACTGTGACGCTTGAACGAGCAATTCACATAAATCAGTTTTGTGTAGTTAATACCACATTGCTTTTATTTCAGCACTTGGAAAGTGTAGACAACATTGGAGGGCCTGCGGTGAGTGTTTTTTCTCGTTAAATGTGGGCTCGAATGTTTTTGATTATTCGTAAGGGATTCTCACCAGTATCGTGTTTGTGAGCAGGTGCCACGTATTTGCCTACAGCGTAGGTTCTTCGGCGCCATACAAACTCGAATACAGCCTCAATAATTTGGGATCGGGAGACATTACATCGTGGGAGGGTCTTTTGTATGGACTATAAAAGACCACCGGAAATATCGGCACACTGGTGGTGCTAATGAGTAATATGAGAAAAGTGGGCCACATTCAGGCTTACTGTACAAAAGTTTCTTTCTATTGAGGCAATCCCAGAAAGCTTGACTCGAAGTGTTTCAAACTCAACGTCTGGCAGTTTGTCTTCACTTGCTGCCAAGAGTCCACACAGACTCTTTGGATCTCGACAACTTTTCGGGCGATGGACGTCAGACGCGCCATTAACTTCGATCTCCCAAGGCCCCGGAGAGTGCCTCGGCTTTTGTAGCGGCTGCTGTCACCTCTACGATGAAACTATTTTGAAGCGGTAAATGCGTAACACTTAAAGGGGCCCTGCAAGGACTTTTTTACTGGTTTTTAATTTGCACCAAACCTGAGCGCACTGAACGTAGTAACTTATTGAAACTTTTCTTTTCTCGAATTTCGCTTTATTTTAGAAGTTATAGGCAAATTAAAATGACAAAACGAGCAAAAAATAACCTCCTTCATGACGTCCTTGGTTGCTCGAGTGGTCGTGAACTAGAGGAGGAGTAGTGAGCTCAGCGAGCGCTCACGGCTGCCGTACTCCGTGTTGACGGCTCGAGAGGGCGCCACTAAAGCATGTTCCGGATAGGCTGTATGAAGCGGGCAGCCAGGGCGGCTCGCATTGCATTTGCTGCGCGATTAAAGACTAATTCGGCAGGACACCTCACTGGCGACAAACGGCACCAAACAGGGGGTAAAGATCAGTTCAGAATGGGAGCCTTTTCGCGCTGCCATGCCGCCAAAAGGCCAAACCGCAAGCCAAAGCTGCTCGCTGAAGGCCTTGGGAACGCTCGGAACCGGTCGGATCCTCCAGTCCGCACGACCGCAGCGCCGCCGCGTAGATCGGGATCTTTCTATGCTCGCCGCTCGTCGGTGCCTGATCCCACTACACTTTTCTAGTATGCGCCGCCTTTTCCACCGCTTGGTGGCGGGTATGTCGACAGGTCATTTCTTGTTTCCGTACTTTATAAACTGCATTTGTTTCCTTTCTGATCTAAAATAGCGAACAAAAACTACTTTTATAAATAATTGAAATGATTCGCGCCACTTATATTTTGTATTTCGACAAAAAAGAAGTTTTTAGCGGCTCTGACCAGGACCTAAGACGTCACATATCACGCGCTTTCGGCACCGCGGGTCGCCCCCGTAGGTGGAGGAGGTTTCTGCGTCGTCCGGTTAAAATATGATGCACTGATATTTAGTTACTCTCTCTGTGCCCGCTGGCTTGCCCGAACCTCGAGGGACGTGGGAATCGCAAAAAAGGTAGACGCTTAACTATGATTGCAGGGCCCCTATACATATAGGGGTACATATTGGAGCGAATACATATACTTCCCCACCATTCCGGGGAACCATGATTGTCTTCTTTACGCGTACGGTCGGTTCCCGGGTGAACAAGGGTCCCGACCGACGGTCCGTTGCCGCGCAGGGGAGCACAGCTACGTCGCCGGGAGAAGGCGGCGTCGCGTGCAGCCCAGTCGCAGCAGCTGTACCTGGCCATGCGGGACTTCAGCTACAACCCCGGAGAGAACCTCGAGCTGCGCTTTGCCCTCTACGACGCGCACGAGGCCCAGTTCCTCAGGTGAGCGGACGACCGGCATTTTCTATTCTTTCTACACCGGTCGATTCTATTTTCCACAAAGCAGCGTAATTGGTATTCGGGAGTTTTAGTGGGTCCTTCCTATAAGAACGCCTGACACTCTGCCGACACCTTTGCGCGTGCGTCATTGTAACGGATAAAAACTATTTATTTGATTTAAATGCGCAAGAGGAAGTTTGACTGGAGCGGTCTCGGTATGGACGTGTCGGTTCTTTGTTTTGAAAGCGAACCTGACGCCTCTGCTTATGCCGACGTCCGCGCCCTCTGGTGGCATGCTGAAGCCAGACTGTTTGCGAGCCGCCAGAGGGCAAACCGAAACCAAACTTGCATGATGTCCGCAATGTCGTTGTTGGGTATCGTTATCGAAGGTATCGGAACGATCTACTAGAACTCTATTATTGAAGTACCCCCAAGATCTCCTGGAAATAATTTATTTTTTGTGCACTTCTAATCTCGAGAGACATCCGACAATTGTTTTTCGCTCTCAAGTGGCTTCTAGGCTTCTTGTAGAGGATGAACCTTAGTGTTTGTAAACAATGCCATGTTTACAGCACTTGAATCTTGCAACTTCCATGTCTCCCCCAGCATAGCAAAGCCAGCTGGGACAATTACCCGGGTTAACTTCTCTGTCTTCCTCTTCATTCTTTCCTTCGAGCACTAGGGCATTGTTGCCTAGCAGCTGGTGAGAAGAGAGAGAATAAGCATTTATTAATGCAATAGCGTTTAGGAGCTCGTGTCGCAGGAAGTCTGGTGTCGGCTTCGGCGCCGGGGGGGACCAAGAAATTCCATAATGCAACCCGCGCAGCCACGTGTGACGTCACACGTGGCTGCGACGCCATGAGCCTATCGACCCACTAAATTTTGCAAAAAAATTTTTCGCAATATTTAGCGAAAAATGTTTACGCCAAATTTAGCGGAAAATTTTTCTGCCAAGTTTAGCGGAATATCTTCCCGCCAAATTTAGCGGAAACTTTTCCCGCCAGATTTAGTGGAAAATTTTCCGCTAAATTTAGCGGGTCGATACGGTCGTGACGTTATAGCCACATGTGACATCACGTGTCACGTGACATGACGTCACACATGACGTCATGTGACGTCACGCCACGAGTGACGCTACCGACTAGACCACACACACGCTTGCATGGCTTGGAAATAAGTGCAAGTTTAGACGAGAAGGTTTTGCGAACGGGGTCCGATAATGCTATGGCGTTCCACTAGGCGAAGCTTAAGCGTCCCCCAACGCTATGTGCCGGCTGCTATGCTGTAAAAGAAGATGAAAAGAAAAAGAGAAAAAAAAGGTAGTACTATAGACAAATTTAAGGCAAAAAAGTATAAAGAAAGAAAATAGAGAGATAAACAAATTAAACAAAAACCACAAATGCACATGCTCACAATATACACGCACACTCATAGAACTGTTAAGTTGGCAAGTGTTGTCTCGCTTTGCAGCACACTGCAGTGCTTCGAAGTCTTCATTGAAGATGTGTCTTCTTTATGAAATGTGAAAGAGCTTCCGTGCGGGTGAGAAGGTGCGTTTGCACATACGGCGGGAGGTTACGTGGGAGGCAAGATACTTTGTAGGAAATGGGGAGGCACGAGATAAATCAAAGCTGGAGTGGGTGACCACAAGAGGTGCAAACTCTAAATCCCATTTATCTTAACATATTGGTAGCCGTAAGGCCAAAGCAGGTTGGGAGGCATTTTGAAAGTAAAACCTGTTATGTATTAAAAAGGTTTTTGAGAAAAGTTTTATTATTTCCAACATCTGTGGATAGGCAGTTCCATTTGTCGATACATTTAACAAAAAACTAGTTTTGAAAAGAGTTAAATCAACGAGGCACAATAAATATGTTCCGTTCTAGTTGCGTTATAGAAATTTGCATATGTAACATATTTCTGAATATCAGTAAAGTAATATCGAACTAGCGATTAAAAAAATAATTTAATTCGAGTCAACATCAATGTCTTCTTGCATAGATGCTACGCAGGAAGATGTTTGCACCGTCGAGGCACAAATTGTGCACCATACTTGCCAAGTTCGTCTGCAACACCATTGCGAAGAAACATGATACATTCTGCGTTACCACTGCCTTTGTCTTAACAATCATTGGGCTTTTGATGATGCTTTATGTTTGACCCTCATTTCTTATATGGCCATTTGTCCTTCATCCCACCCTTTTTCTCGTTTCAGTGAGAATTTTCTAGTCAGAATCGCCAAATGTGGCCAGTCCAACTTCCTCACTAATCACTTCACTGTGTTCACGGTAAGTGGGTTGAAACATGGAGTACTCATCATTAATTACCAGAGCTGAATCACTTCCGAAACTTGGCCCTGGAGCTGTCTTTGTCCTAGTCTGGTGCATGCTGTCACATCTGCTTCCAGTCTATTCCATCTGGAGATATATGGAGCCAATTGAACTGATAAGTTCAGTAACTGAATTTCATTGAGGGAAAAAGTATACCGTATTTACTCGCATAATGAACGCACCGACAGGTCTGTCGGTACGTTCATCTGCCTATGTACACTGGTAAAGTGTCGACAGGTCTGTCGGCACTTTACCATCTGCCTACGTCAACTGGCTTTGGGATATTAAGTCCATAGAGAAATGCAGCATTAAAAAAAGAAAAAAGAAAAAAAAATGAAAGTACCGCTTTCTAACGGCCATCGCCACAGTCACTCCCGAAAAAGAAGCCGAGGAGCCCTCCTCTTTATTGGCAGTGGAATCCTTTGGTTCTAATTACAAGTCGACCTGCCTTAGTTCAGATTTAAAAAGATTGAAAAATGAGTCCCCCTACTATTGCATAAACACGGTACTACGTAGGTTTCCTCGGCTGGTGGCTCGTGCCATCCAGCCAGCGGTCTTAATATCAACGGTTAACCCATACCTAATACACGAAGGATTAAATTCCATCCTTTTAATCATAGTCCCGTTAAAATGCACAGTTGGCGCGACGGATGCGCCTCTTGGCACTCTGGTGCACCCGGCTTCTGCCCGGTGGATCGACGGGAAAAGGAGGAAAAGTATTTACTCTTCCCTCGGCTTTTACCGTCAGTGCAGTGTTTTCGGTGCCTACCAGTGGCACCACGTTGCCTGGAATGCGTCTCCCACCGGTGTGTTTTCCGTGTCCTCAAAAATGGTCCCTCGATTTCCGCCCGACGACGTAACGTTGTCGCCGGCCGCAATCTTGTCGAGTCGCAGCATTGACGGTTAAATTGGCGGACGCCCGCTCTGCCTTGGGTCGCCCTCCGGCTCGACAATCTGCGGAAGCTTTGGCGCCCGGGAATCGAGAAGCCGCGACGACGGCAGCACTCTCGTTTGGTCGTGCTTTTTGTCGGGACTTCTACAACCGGCCACTGGGATCGCGACATTGTTGGTCGCCCCACTTGGGGACCACTTTTGATGTACAGGCGGGACAGGAGGCGCACCGGTCGGAGGCTCTCTCTAGGCGCTGCAGTGGCACATCGCATTACTCTGATTCGCGTGTCCTTTTTCCAGGACGTGGGCAAGCCCGACGTCGACAGGCAGGTGTACCTGGTCGTACAAGTGCTCAGGATGGGTGAGCGCTTCCTCTTGTTTTGGGTTTGGGTTCCGAGCCCCGGACTGTCGCAAAACATTGCGGAGAAAATGTGAAAAAACGACCGGTCATCTTCGCAAAAGACCGTGGAGCCCTGGCGGGAATCGAAAAGTAATCCGACACCCTATCTCCGTGCTAGCGGAGCGAGTTTTTCTGACATGGTTATGGTTGGTTCGTATGTAATCCCTGTCGCCGCAAAAATCCTGGTCACTCCAGCTATGGTATGATCTCAAAAACGCGCTGCGCATGTTTTCTCCCGACTTCTTTCGTAGAATTAAGATATACATTTAAATTTCTTTCCGACACCTTCTCGATTACCATAAAGTTCCGAGAGAACGCCCGCCCCCGAGAGATCGCCCATCCCGTTTTTCTGGCTAATTATCTGCAACATAAAAATTCCGAAACATCGCCCACCCCCCGATTCCCGTCGGACGTCACGCAATGTTCGACGGGAATCGCATCAACCTTGCAATTTGCTGCACCGGCACGTCTGACAAGCGAGTTTATAGCGGGTACCCGCGTTTTTGTCCGTGATCTGCGCACGCGATATTGGCTCCTGTAACACGCGAGTTGTTCCCACGTGTATGTTGCACTGTGAAATGCGAATCTGCTGCGTCCGCAATCTGTGATATCTGTTCCCGTGACATAAAGTTTATAGCGGGTACCCGCGTTTTTGTCCGCGATCTGCGCACGCGATATTGGCTCCTGTAACACGCGAGTTGTTCCCACGTGTATGTTGCACTGTGAAATGCGAATCTGCTGCGGTCCGCAATCTGTGATATCTGTTCCCGTGACATAAAGTTTATAGCGGATTCCCGCGTTTTTGTCCGCGATCTGCGCACGCGATATTGGCTCCTGTAACACGCGAGTTGTTCCCACGTGTATGTTGCACTGTGAAATGCGAATCTGCTGCGTCCGCAATCTGTGGTATCTGTTCCCGTGACATAAAGTTTTTAGCGGATTCCCGCGTTTTTGTCCGCGATCTGCGCACGCGATATTGGCTCCTGTAACACGCGAGTTGTTCCCACGTGTATGTTGCACTGTGAAATGCGAATCTGCTGCGTCCGCAATCTGTGGTATCTGTCCCGTGACATAAAGTTTTTAGCGGATTCCCGCGTTTTTGTCCGCGATCTGCGCACGCGATATTGGCTCCTGTAACACGCGAGTTGTTCCCACGTGTATGTTGCACTGTGAAATGCGAATCTGCTGCGTCCGCAATCTGTGGTATCTGTTCCCGTGACATAAAGTTTTTAGCGGATTCCCGCGTTTTTGTCCGCAATCAGCATGCGCGATCTCGATTCCACGCGAGTTGGTCCCGCGTGTATATTGCATTGTAAAATATGATTCTGCTGCATTCGCGATCTGCGGTATTTGTTCCCGTAACATACGAGTTTGTAGTGAATTCCTGCCTTTTTGCCCGCAATCTGCGCGCGATATTGGTTCCCGTGACAGACAAGTTTGTAGCGGGTTCCTGCGTGTTTACTGCACCATAAAACTTGCATCTGCTGCGTCCGCGATTGCGATATTTGTTTTTGTGAGTTGCGAGTTCTCGGCGGATTAGCACTGTGAAATGTGAATCTGCTGAGTCCACAGCCTGCAGTAGCCTTTCCCGTGACACAGGAGTTCGAAGCGATTTCCCGCGTGTTTATCGCATCGGGACACGCGAATTTGCAGTGTCCACGATCTGCGGTATGAGTTCCTGCATCACGGGGTTTGTAGCCGGTTTTTGATAAAGGTTTGCTGTGTCGTCCCCAAGCATAGCCCACCCCATGTTTTTCACCATTTATGTCTTCACTTTGGGTGGGCATTCTTTCGGAACTTTACGGTAGGTACCTTGTAGAAATACAGTTCAATTTCGTTCTTCTCTTCTTCGTCCTTCCACCGGGTAGTTCTTTCCAATTTATGCGTAATTTATTTATTTTAGGCACGTGTGAATACAATCAAATGCCTTTTTAACAAAGTTCGTAGTACCGGCGGAATTTTCCATAGTACCGGTAACTTCGTTGGTGTAGCTGAGTGCAAAAAATCAAATACGCAAAACCGAATTTGTGCTATCTCCTGTTGACATACCTGCACAACATTTGAGATGTCTTAAGAAAAAGTATAGCACCAAATATAGTATGAGCAACATCAGAAATGCGGTTTTGTAGGTTAACAATTGACTGATCGAAAGGGGGAACAATGGTCGACTCTGCTATACTTCGTTTCATCTTATGTTGTACCGCAGCGAAGGCTAGAAGCGCGAGCTCATAGCGTTGGCAGCTGCTCTTAAAGTCACGAGAGCTTGTGCCGCCGGGATGTGCCCCAGAGCAAGAAGCTCGCGCTTGTAGCCTTTCCTGCGGTACATCATAAGGTGAAACAGAGTATAGCGCATCGCAGCTTGGACCACATGGAGCAAAAGCTACAGAATCTAGGCAACTTAATCTTAATTACCACTTTTCTTTTTTCTTCTTTAAAAATCAAAATTGTACTGGCACGCGTTCATATACTGACCACTGCATGATGCAATTTAAAGACACCAGGTTAGCGGTCGCACTGCCTGTACAGTCAACTCTCATTAATTCAAACTCTCTTAATTCAAACTTGTGGATAATTCAGACTAACATGCAGGTCCCATCCTAAGCGTCTCTATGGGAAGAAACTCCCGGTGATTCAAACTCTGCTTTATTCAAACAAATTTCGGCCCCTCGAGTTTCAATAACGAGATTCGACTGTACCGCCACTGGCTAAGTTTGTCATCTACAGTTGGGACACCAGATGCTCCTTGCTGCAGACTAATTTCCCGCCGTCCTAACTTCCACACAGCAAACTTAACTGACTTATCAAAATATGAATCGCAGCTATCACCAGACCACCGACATCTGTGATATCTGTTCCCGTGACATAAAGTTTATAGCGGGTACCCGCGTTTTTGTCCGCGATCTGCGCACGCGATATTGGCTCCTGTAACACGCGAGTTGTTCCCACGTGTATGTTGCACTGTGAAATGCGAATCTGCTGCGTCCGCAATCTGTGGTATCTGTTCCCGTGACATAAAGTTTATAGCGGGTACCCGCGTTTTTGTCCGCGATCTGCGCACGCGATATTGGCTCCTGTAACACGCGAGTTGTTCCCACGTGTATGTTGCACTGTGAAATGCGAATCTGCTGCGTCCGCAATCTGTGATATCTGTTCCCGTGACATAAAGTTTATAGCGGGTACCCGCGTTTTTGTCCGCGATCTGCGCACGCGATATTGGCTCCTGTAACACGCGAGTTGTTCCCACGTGTATGTTGCACTGTGAAATGCGAATCTGCTGCGTCCGCAATCTGTGATATCTGTTCCCGTGACATAAAGTTTATAGCGGGTACCCGCGTTTTTGTCCGCGATCTGCGCACGCGATATTGGCTCCTGTAACACGCGAGTTGTTCCCACGTGTATGTTGCACTGTGAAATGCGAATCTGCTGCGTCCGCAATCTGTGGTATCTGTTCCCGTGACATAAAGTTTATAGCGGGTACCCGCGTTTTTGTCCGCAATCAGCATGCGCGATCTCGATTTCACGCGAGTTGGTCCCGCTTGTATATTGCATTGTAAAATATGATTCTGCTGCGTTCGCGATCTGCGGTATTTGTTCCCATAACATATGAGTTTTTAGTGAATTCCTGCCTTTTTGCCCGCAATCTGCGCGCGATATTGGTTCCCGTGACAGACAAGTTTGTAGCGGGTTCCTGCGTGTTTACTGCACCATAAAACTTGCATCTGCTGCGTCCGCGATTGCGATATTTGTTTTTGTGAGTTGCGAGTTCTCGGCGGATTAGCACTGTGAAATGTGAATCTGCTGAGTCCACAGCCTGCAGTAGCCTTTCCCGTGACACAGGAGTTCGAAGCGATTTCCCGCGTGTTTATCGCATCGGGACACGCGAATTTGCAGTGTCCACGATCTGCGGTATGAGTTCCTGCATCACGGGGTTTGTAGCCGGTTTTGATAAAGGTTTGCTGTGTCGTCCCCAAGCATAGCCCACCCCATGTTTTTCACCATTTATGTCTTCACTTTGGGTGGGCATTCTTTCGGAACTTTACGGTAGGTACCTTGTAGAAACACAGTTCAATTTCGTTCTTCTCTTCTTCGTCCTTCCACCGGGTAGTTCTTTCCAATTTATGCGTAATTTATTTATTTTAGGCACGTGTGAATACAATCAAATGCCTTTTTAACAAAGTTCGTAGTACCGGCGGAATTTTCCGTAGTACCGGTAACTTCGTTGGTGTAGCTGAGTGCGAAAAATCGAATACGCAAAACCGAATTTGTGCTATCTCCTGTTGACGTACCTGCACAACATTTGAGATGTCTTAAGAAAAAGTATAGCACCAAATGAGCAACATCAGAAATGCGGTTTTGTAGGTTAACAATTGACTGATCGAAAGGGGGAACAATGGTCGAGTCTGCTATACTTTGTTTCATCTTATGTTGTACCGCAGCGAAGGCTAGAAGCGCGAGCTCATGGCGTTGGCAGCTGCTCTTAAGTCACGAGAGCTTGTGCCGCCGAGATGTGCCCCTGAGCAAGAAGCTCGCGCTTGTAGCCTTTCCTGCGGTACATCATAAGGTGAAACAGAGTATAGCGCATCGCAGCTTGGACCACATGGAGCAAAAGCTACAGAATCTAGGCAACTTAATCTTAATTACCACTTTTCTTTTTTCTTCTTTAAAAATCAAAATTGTACTGGCACGCGTTCATATACTGACCACTGCATGATGCAATTTAAAGACACCAAGTTAGCGGTCGCACTGCCTGTACAGTCAACTCTCATTAATTCAAACTCTCTTAATTCAAACTTGTGGATAATTCAGACTAACATGCAGGTCCCATCCTAAGCGTCTCTATGGGAAGAAACTCCCGGTGATTCAAACTCTGCTTTATTCAAACAAATTTTCGGCCCCCTCGAGTTTCAATTAACGAGATTCGACTGTACCGCCACTGGCTAAGTTTGTCATCTACAGTTGGGACACCAGATGCTCCTTGCTGCAGACTAATTTCCCGCCGTCCTAACTTCCACACAGCAAACTTAACTGACTTATCAAAATATGAATCGCAGCTATCACCAGACCACCGACATCTACCCCCAATCACGCCGCAAAGAAGTGTTGGCCCGTGTAAATTTTGTTTTTTCTAAATCGAGCGGCGACTTGCGCCGCCACGTTTCATTTGAGGCAGGCTCTCGAAGCGTCTGCGCCACTCTCGTAGAAGCGAGCGTGGCAGCCGTGGCACCACTTGCAGCGCTGCTGCAGCTACTGTGGACCATAGCAGCACAACAGAATTGGCCGTGCATTCGACATGCAACCATGGAGTGTGCACGCGACAGCTGCAGTGCACGGTGCAGCGAGTGAGGCGCACAACCGCATATGTCTGGCACAAAGAGGGGGCGCATTTTTTTGTGCGGCTGTACTGATTTCGCTTAGATTTTAGTGTCGTGGCTAGAGTCAGAAGTTACGTTTCCTCGACCGCACATTATTGCTCCAAGGCGTTTGGGACTTGGACCGAGCGATATTGGCAATCTTGGATCCTGCGGAAAATCCGTGCTTGTGTTTCTTTGTGTCCAACACGACACAAGTTGCAACCTCGAAGCACCACACGCCTATGCCGCTACAAATGCTCAGTCAGCTGACTTCACTCGATTATAGCTCCAGAGATTCAGATGAGGTGCTAAGATTCACAACTGGGTGTTATATGAGTTATAAACAATGTCTGGAAATTTTTTATGAAAAAAATTGCCCGCTCCTTAAAGCAGGTGGTATTCACGCTCTTGCATTTTTGAAGCTTATACGCTCAGCTCTGAAATGGGATTCCAATGGCTGGCTTTCCATTCCGATGTAGATTGAGTGTTCAGTGATGGGTAGTTCATTATTGCCGCGAGAAAAAACACATATTTTTTTTTCAGTTTTTTCTACCCGATAAATCAAAACTACTGATCCACCAAAATTATTTTACTGTCATGTTCTTTACTGGTTATTTTGGTATCATGTACTTTACTTTAAATCTTGATTTAAATCCTTATCAAACCAATTTGGCTATAAGTTTTTTTAAGTCGCACCGATTTGGCTATAATAAATTAAATCAAACATTTTTCCCCAAAACAATACTGAAAACATTTATTTACCGTTTGCCTGTCAGTGTGCTTTTCATGCGTATTTATTTTGTATTTGAAGTAAAGATTACCAAGCAGGAAATATTTATACCAGACAGCCATAAAAACACACGCGCGTTTAGTGATAAAAACTCACCAATTTCTAGCAAAAGAGATTTCATTCACGTAAGTTTGATTCAAATGAAAAAATCTGATGTATTCGATTAAAAAAATATCCTGATTTTTCTTCTACCCTGACAACAAATAACATTTATTTTCACTTAGAAATGAATGCCTCCAAGAACACGACCATTAAATGAGGGAGAAACGTTCCGACAATTTCACTTTTCACTGGCTCAAGAAAATGGCTCAATTCTACAATAAGATGATATTGAGCGAGGAAGCTCTGTTTCGCATGCACCTTGACAAAGAAACAAAAAATGAAAGACATTTACAATTTTTTGTAAGGCCGAATTAGAGCGCAGTTCTTGAGGAGGAGGGGAGGGTCACGTGCGGCGTCACAAGACATCACGTGGCGTCAAGTGGTTATATTAATGCGAAAGCATTAACTGTCCCATGGAGCGAGCTGATGTCATCAGTTTGAAGCGCGAAAATGGCACCTAGTTTCCACGATCCCAATAGGAGCGAAGTAAAGCTGATAGATTTCACCTTCGGTTCCATTGGCTGGCACACGTCGACGGGGCTGCCATTCGCCGCTGCGCTCGTCAGTTTCCCCGACCGCTCACCCCATGGTGCTGCGTGTTCATCAGCGCGCCGTTAACACGGAGCGTCCAAGGTCAGCATGCCCAGAAAAGCATGTGCGCTGACCGGTGACGAAAAGTATGCAGCAGACGAAAAAGAGGGCGGATGAGCGGCGTGCATGCTTTTGCATTCACAACTCATAAGAAGTGCTTAGATGTACCTCGAGCTTTTTTTCCCGCTAAACTTAGCAGAAAAATTTCCCTGCTAAATTTAGCGGAAATATTTCCCCGCTAAATTTAGCGGAAACATTTTCCTGCTAAGTTTAGCGAAACAAGTTCCCGGAAAATTTAGCGGGAAAATTTTGCCCTTGTGACGTCATTACGGGAAACGTCCCATAATGCAACGTGCAATTACGCCGACGGTGCTCAAGCTGGAAACGGGTGCCTAAGAGCTGTGCTCTAAAAAATATAGCTGGAAAACATGTACACTTGGAGCTGCATCCGACTTGATGCATCCTATAAAATTGAACGAAGTAAGAAAAAAACGTTACATCAGGATAACACCGAAACAATACACAGAATAAAGATGTTCATATGGACGCATTTAGGGAAATAATAGAATTAGGGTAGTTGCACAGCACAGAAGGGCACAATTCCAAAAGTAGAATCTGCTGAAGGTACTGAAAGTAACAGATAGTACTTCTGATGACAAAACTGGGCAAGATGTTCATATGGACGTATTTAGGGAAATAATACAATTACGGTAGTTGCACAGCACAGAAGGGCACAATTCCAAAAGTAGAATCTGCTGAAGGTACTGAAAGTAACAGATAGTACTTCTGATGACAAAACTGGGCAAGATGTTCATATGGACGTATTTAGGGAAATAATACAATTACGGTAGTTGCACAGCACAGAAGGGCACAATTCCAAAAGTAGAATCTGCTGAAGGTACTGAAAGTAACAGATAGTACTTCTGATGACAAAACTGGGCAAGATGTTCATATGGACGTATTTAGGGAAATAATACAATTACGGTAGTTGCACAGCACAGAAGGGCACAATTCCAAAAGTAGAATCTGCTGAAGGTACTGAAAGTAACAGATAGTACTTCTGATGACAAAACTGGGCAAGATGTTCATATGGACGTATTTAGGGAAATAATACAATTACGGTAGTTGCACAGCACAGAAGGGCACAATTCCAAAAGTAGAATCTGCTGAAGGTACTGAAAGTAACAGATAGTACTTCTGATGACAAAACTGGGCAAGATGTTCATATGGACGCATTTAGGGAAATAATACAATTAGGGTAGCCTACTTCTGAAGTCCGGGGAAGTGAAGTGAGCCTGGTGAAGAAAGAAGGCGACAACGTTCAGAACTGGTGGAGAGAAGAAGAAGAAGTAAGATAGAATAAACGGGTCTGATAAGCTTCCCCAGTGTGGCAATAATTTGCAGACCACCATAGACAGTGTAAATCAGCGGATCTCGACCAGTGATGTGTTGGGTACCCTTTGCAATGTTTTTGTGTTGTGTAGAAGCATGGCTTCAATTTGCATCTCACTACCAAAGGATGACGAAGCTATTTTGTCTTCAAGGTGTAGAAGGGAATTACATTTGTAAGAAAACATTTGAGCATTTGGCTTACTTTATCCAGCGTGTCCTCGGTCAGCCTAATCACCCTGCTTTGTTTCTGGATCGAGCGACTCGAGAAGCTCGAATGCTCTCGATCTGCCGCAAAATCCCCCAAGAACGCCCACCCAAAATGAAGAAATAAATAGTGAAAAACATGAGGTGGGCTATCTTTGGGGTTGCTACAGGAAAGCTTTATAAAAAAATGAGTGATGAACACCTAACTCACCGCAAGCCACGTGACACGGGAACTGATACCGCAGATTGCGGACATGGCAAATTAGCGTTTTGCGACGCGATAAACACGCGGAAATGTGCTAGAAACTGCTGTGTCGCGATAAAAGATACCGCAGATTGGGGGTGCAGCAGATTCACGTTTTGCGGTGCAAAGAATGTGCAGGATCAACGTGCGTGTTGTCACAGGAACAGATGTTGCGTACATACATCGCGCACAAAAACGCAGGAACGCGCTACGAACTCGCTTGTCACACAGTGTACCGCAGATTGCGCGGTTGATGTGATTCCCGTCGGATGTCGCAAGAATCGAGGGGGGAGGGGATGCTTCGTAATTTTTATGTTCTGGATATTTAGCCAGAAAAAGGGAATCTTTCGGGGGAGGGATTCTACAGCAAGTTAAAGCTGTCTTTTGGCCCTTTCCAGGCCGCTTGCAGAGCGACTCCAAGAAGGGGGCTGGCCAAGGGTACCGGAGGCCCCTGGCCTGTGGAGGTGGGTGTTCGGCCAGACTCGCACGGCCTCCTGCCAGGCACCGTCTTACACATTGCCCCCTGTCTCGCATGTTTCTAAATGAGTAATCTGATGACACCAGCCTTCCGTGAAGTTCCACAAGCTCAGCTTTAGATTCTAAGCTTGATTGTCTCAGCAGGTTACATCTAAAGCACCTTAAGGCTACACTTGTGACCGCTTATGACTGGAGAGGACCCATTCTTAAGTCTCTATGGTCGTAAGCAGTCAGAAGTGTATGAAGCAGTCTTTGTTTCTCAGTTTGCTCCATTCCTTTTTGGCCTTGCGTTCATTGTTTCGAGTCGAAGCTTTGGCTTCAAATAACAGCATTTAGAAACTGGTGAGGAGCACCAAAAGCATAGGCATCGCACATTTCACGTGCAAAACAATTGCCCGGAAATTTGCCAGGCATTTCTTAGAAACTGTTCTTCACGTGCAAAACAATTGCCCGGAAATTTGCCAGGCATTTTTTAGAAACTGTTCTTCACGTGCAAAACAATTGCTTGGAAATTTGCCATGAATTTCTTAGAAACTGTTCTTTTAGAAACTTTGGGTATATTAAAGTATCTTGTATCAAAAAAAAAGATTAATATTTTTACAATTTAAAATTGATTTAGGGGTATTTGCTCCCAATCTCATGCAACAATTGAAAATGGCCCAAAAGTAACCCCACAGGCTAAGGCCGTCTCCAGATTCCGTGGCTAAGTACAAACAAATACTAAGAATTACTAACAAAATTTGCCTATTAATAGCCCTGCCTACTAACCCTGTCACGACACGGGCAAGCGGAAGCAAAAAAAGATTTTGGCCAAAACGATCCCGTTCATTTATTTATTTATTTATTTATTCATGGTACCTCAAAGGTCCAATTAAGGGCATTACATGAGGGAGGGTACATTCAGGTTAAGCATCAATCGGAACAAAATAATAGAAACAAAGTCAATAAAAAATACACACACACACACACACACACACACACACACAAACAAAAAAAGAATTTTTGAATTACAGGGAAAGAAAGCAAATGCAAAGCGACAGTATGTAGATAAAAGAAAACGGATGTGAAAATAAAGTTATAATGCTAGCATGCGCGACAAGAACCCAAAAAGCAATGATTCAAACTAAATGATTACAAACGATTACAATGACAATACAAAAAATGCACTTTGACGCAAAATGACAGAGTAAAAAAGGCAACAGAACAACAAAACAGCGAAATTCGGGATACAGTGGGGTATCATGGGGAAAAAAAATGATTGGAGAGGACATTGCGAAACATTTTTTTTATCAGATATGTTGACTATGGCTTCGGGAAGACCGTTCCAGTTCTTGATTGCATTAGGAAGTGCTGAGTTATTAAATGCGGCTGTGGAACCAATGATGCGTTTGAAGCTTTTGCTATTATTTTGACGATGAAGTATTCTATTCGGTGGTTCTAAAAGTAATGAGCCTGGTTGACCGGGGTTAAAATGCAGCTGATGTAGCAGACAAAGTAGTGAGATTAGGCGGCGAGTTTCGAGGGGTAAATAGAGTTATGCTGTTTAATGAGCGAGACACTTACAAATCGAGAATAAGATGATGAAATGAATCGAGCGGCACGGTTTTGGACAGATTCTAGTTGATTAATTAGGTACTTCTGATGGGGGTTCCAAATAGGCGAGGCATATTCGAGTTTAGGGCAAACGTAAGTATTATAAGCTAGATGACGTAAATGGGCAGGTGCGGCCTTTAAGTTTCGTTTTAAGTATCCAAGAGTGCGTGAAGGGTCAGCGCAAATTGTGTTAATATGAGTGATCCAGGAGAGATTAGAGGTAAGATGTACACCAAGGTACACATCGCGACACTGTTAGCGCGAACACGGCATCGGCGCATTTTTGCATTTTACTTCTAAATAGTATTAGCGAGCACGAAATTTTATCGCTTACATTATAGAACTAAATGAGCTCTTTCCGTAGCAATAGTAACTTGGATGGCATCCCTTGGTTTCAAAGAGAAAAACTGGAAAAACCGGTGATCGCTTGTTCGCGCTAACAGTGTCGCGCTCTGTACTTGTAAGAAAGGACAGAGGGGAGGGGAACATTATTTCAGAAATATGTGAAAGACGAGACTGACCGCTTTCTAGTGAAAGAAAGCAGATTACATTTAGAGATGTTAAGTTGCATTTGCCATGTGGTACACCAGTCAAAAGTTATATTAATATCATTCTGAAGGACTATCATGGTCATTTGAATTGTTAATGTTTCTGTACAACACACAGTCGCCAGCAAAAAGTCGTATGGTAGATGACACAGTGGTTGGAAGATCGTTAATATAGATAAGAAAAAGAAGGGGCCCGAGAACTGTGCCCTGTGGGACTCCAGAGGTCACATCAGTAGTGCAAGATCGAAAATCACCAGTTACAGTAAATTGTTGTCTATTGGTTAGAAAGTTACGGATCCAGGAAAGTGTTAGTGAATCTAAATTAAGAGCGGAGAGTTTGGATATTAGGCGACAATGGGGAACGCGATCAAATGCCTTTGAAAAATCTAAGAAGATAGCGTCAATTTGAGAGCCAGAGTCCATATTGGTGTGAATGTCATGGGTAAATTCAAGTAACTGCGCCTCACACGAGTATCCTTTGCGAAATTCATACTGATATTTATAAAAAAAGTTGTTATTTTCAAGGTGGGACACGGAATGGGAGAATACTAGTATGTGCTCTAACAATTTTGACACTACACTGGTTAGGGATATGGGGCGATAGTTAGTTACGGACGATTTTCAGCTAGATTTAAAAATAGGAACAATCTTCCCAAGTTTCCAGTCAGTGGGAATGCAACAAGATGACAATGATTGTTGAAAAAATAGGCACAGTATGTCGGATGAAATGGCACTGGTGTTTTTTAAGATCTTTGAACATATGTTGTCGGCACCCGATGACGTAGAGATATCAAGGTTATTTATGAGTTTATTGATGCCGAGACTTGTGATTACAATGGGTGACATGTCTGAATAATCAAGGTCAGTTAGAGATGGAATGTTGGATTGGTCTTCCCTAGTAAATAATGATTTCGGAAAGAATGTGCATTGAGAGGAATCTTGGGCCATGGTTGGATTCGGCCATCCTTCCAACGCGTCGTACCATTTTGTCGCGCATGTGGCTGCTGTCGCCAGTGAAAAACATTTTTTGCGATGCTACGACCTACCCACCGGTCCTGGGAGTGCTCTCGCGCTCAACTGGGTGTGCACTCTCGGTTCGCACGCTCTCGTGTCGTGCGCTTCCCCGTCGGCACTCTCCTGTCGTGCACTCTCCAGGCACTCTGCCAGTTTATGGCTGGGTGCGACATATACGATGGTACGACTTATAGACAGGAAAATATGATAATAGTGAGAGCAAGTCTCGAGGCCAAGTGAATGCTTCCATTACATTCGTTCCAAATTGCCGACAAAAAAAAAAAAGTTTTGCGTTATGATTTATGAAAGAAAAAAAAATCATGAGCCATTCCACTCTGTGGAGGTAGATGACCAGCGAAGCTGTTTAGCACACGGCACAGACGTGACACAGAATTTTAAACAAAGGTACGAACACATTTATTGTCTCGATCGGTGGTCATCATGACGAAAGGATACGCACATGTTGAACTACCCAAGCATCAAGGAGAATGCAGGGAATGGTGTTCCACGCGCCGCACATGCCGGCGCCTGCAGCAGTGACTGTTCTAAATAGGGTTGTGCGAATATTAAAAATTTCGAATAGTAGTTTCCAATAATGGACTATCCGATATTCGCTTCGAGAAGAACTGCACTATTCGCGTTTTTCAAAGTGTTGATTACGGTGAGTTAGACCGTTGAGTGCGCTTCTTTCCGAGCACCGGTGCACAGCGGAGAAGCAATACCCACGGAAGCGAGCTCCGCGGGTGTTGCTTCTCTGCATTACATCAGTGCTCGGTAAGAAGCGCACTCAACGGGGTAACCCTCCGCGATAAGCACTTGGAAAAGTATGAATATCGCAATTGCGTGCTTGGAAGAAAAGCATACATTCAAAGCGGGAATGGTGCATGCGTACCGGCTGCATTTGGGAATAAATGGAAGCTGTGTGAATGTGTATATCTTCATTGTAGTAAAAGTTCAAAATAAACTGATGATTATGCAGGAGTATACTATGTTAAGCAGAGATGCCCTTACAAGCTGCGTTCAACATGCGCAATTATTTCTTTTTTAACTCGAGATTAAAGAAGGAATATTTTATATAGCAAAATTTGTAAATTCACTCAATTAGGTATAGTTGGCCATCTCTATAGGATTCATTTTATGTCAAATCCGTCGTTTACTTGCCATCCCAAGACATCAGACCTTATAAAGACACAGTTCAAAAATATAGATAAACTTAGCTTATAAATGAACAAGTGGAACAACCTTCACAAGTTTAGCTGGGTATCCATCTAAGCATTATGCAATGGTAGTGAAAGGCATAGAAAAACTATTAGATATTCGAATCGAAAATATTTGGCCAAAAGCAGTATTCGCTTCTAATTCGCTTCGAACTCAAAATCCACTATTTGCATAAGACTAGTTCTAAAGCAAAAGCATAAAACAAATGGCATCTTGCATGCACTTTCGTCAACGTTTTATTTTGGTTATTTACTTCGAATCTCTCGTAAGGGGAAGGCGAGCGCATGTAGCACGTGCGGCGGTGCGAGCGTAGAGTTTTTGGCCACGCACACGAAAAATCCCTGGAACTCTAGCCATAAACAGCTTCTTCCGTAAAATTAGTATGGAATGGGTTAAACATGTGTGATGACCGGTGATTGGTGGGACTGACACCTGCTCCTGTGATGTTTGCAGTGCTCGAGGTGACCAGCCTTCTCAGGGAGAATGGCAGTGGACTCAACAGGGAGATGGAGCACACCATCAAGCTCTTCGTGTGAGCTCATTATCCCACCCGCTTTGCTTATCCTAGGCACCTGCATGCATTTGAAGCCTTAAAATAGGGTATATTCATTCAAATGACTTTATGTTCTATTAAGTTTCAGAGCTAAAGATAGTACCATACTCCTCGTATAATGAAACATTTCCATTCATAAAAATAAAGGGTATAGAAAAAGGCTGCCTTTTTGCCCACAGTGTGCCAAGAAGCGAAAGCGATAGCTGTAGCATGTCTGCACCATGCGGGCAAAATGGTGTCGTCACGTACCTGAGGACGGTACGTGATGACACCATTTTGCCCGCGTGCTACAGCTATCGCTTTTACCTCGCACATTGATGGGGAAAGCCTGTACCGACTCTAGGGAAGGCTTTCCTGGTGCTCTTGAGTTGTGAAGGGAGGGAGTAACATTGACATTCAGCGATGAGTGGAGAGGGAGATGCATGTTGAGAGACGAGGCGAAGCTCTCCAAGGAGGCGTGTGCCATTCGACGAGTTTAGGCAGAACATATTTTATGTTTTGTGTTGTGTTCGAGAAGTAGAAGTGTTATAGTGAAAGTGAATGCGGTGGAAGTTTCTAAAACCCTCCAACATTATATGTGTAGCTACAGGATACTGCCAAAGTGGGATTTGTATAACGTTTGAAAACACCTGTTTTATTGTTAGCAGAGGACGGGGGAAGACGCTCCGCCGTCGCTTCTTTGTTGTAGCGCCGTTATTGGCAGGTCGTGGGGGCTCTCCTCTCTTTGTGCGGCAATGGTAGCAACTGACTTCTCTCTCTTTGCACCATGAGGGGAGAGAGGGGTTTTTCGCAGCGACGACAGACAATAGCCGACACAAAAACTTCATGCAAAGTGTAACCGGTAAAGCTACCGCAATAAAAAAACATATGCAAAAGAAAAATCTTTTTTTTATACAGCTTGGATGGGAAGAGGATGTCATAAAATAAATGTACAACGAAAAAAACTTTTTTAGAAAGCTATATTTACGGCGCGAAACCAATTTGTAGTTGGCGCCTGCGGGAGCTGCCACTAGTCAAGTGGTAGACCTGTGCGCCACCGCCGCCGCAAGTTACGTCGGAGCCGTTCAGCGCCGCCACTGAAATCCCCAGAACCCTCACACCGCCGCCGCATGCTGAGCGTGGCGCACCGCCGGCTGAACGCGTTTTTCCACTCTGCCGCCGGAAGGGCAGAGTGGAGAAACTTCATTGCGCCGCTGCCGTCAATTTCTGATCGCGCCCCAGTGCGGGCGAGGAAGCGGGACGTCGGGAGCCGAATTCGAGATCCCAGTCGATCTCGCAGCGACACGACCATGTGATCGTGTCTGAGGCGAAGCAACTGCATAGCCGCCTCGCGGCAAAGATGCCAGAGTGGTTTGAGAGGCGCCCTCGTGAATGCACGGTGCGCCATACTAATGGCGCCCAACGTGGGGCCCGAACCCACGACCCTGAGATTAAGAGTCTCATCCTCTGTAAGGCGTGAGCGAATGCCGCAGCCAACGGCGTGGATTCACGGGACGTCTCCGTGCTTTGCGGCATAGACACTACTGGCAATACCATCGGCGTGTCCGGACTTAGCGCTGCGGTCATCTCCGCGGCGTTCCGCTCCACCAGCCCCGTCGGCGTAGCGATGTCGGCCAAAAACATTAAACCCGTGAGCGCGAAATTACCCGCAGGCCATCTCGAACACTTTTGGACGTGCCCTTCCCACCTTTAGAGTGCCGCGGTATAGACCCGTCAACCAGGGTGAACGCCCCGCGTAAACTTCACGCGGTGTCGTCGACGGACGTTGCGACCATAATTACGGCTTGCCTTCTCCAACGTTGATGCGCCATTTGTAGGAAATCGCGTAACCGCCGCCGATTCGACATCTCCTAAGTGGTCCGTCGACAACACAAGTCCAGCCTGGTTCTTTCATGGGAGCGGGATTCCGCTCCCCTTTTATTGGTTCATCAAGCACAACGCTCAAAAACACTCAATCTAACATACCGTATTTATTCGAATCTAGGCCGGCCCCGATTCTAAGTTGACCCTAGAAAGTCCGAAGCCAGGAAAAAAAAAAAACTTACCTCGAGTGTAGGCCGAACAAAAAGGCAAGGACAGCGTTCACAAAAAGAAGACATTTATTGAACATGAAGATGCCGTGCTCATTCTGAGTCATCATCGCTGCTAGCCTCATCGCTGACTTCTTTATTACTGTAATCTTCATACAGTGCGCTATCCTCAGTACCATCAAGCGCATTTGATATGCTGCACTTTTTGAAGGAGCGCACGATCAAAGTTCCAGGGATGTCGTTCCGCGATAAGCCTCGTTCTCTTGAAAGCTCCTTCGCTTTTGCCTGGAGCACTTCCGTCGTTACTGGAAGGGCAGCTGCTCGCTGCGTCCGAACGAAGTCGGCCAATGCCATCTCCATTTCGTGGTCCGGTGAATGCCATCCTCCTTGCGGCGCACGCAAATATCTTCTCCCGTTGCCTTCTCCAACGACGGACATTTCTTTCATCCATGCTGAAGTCCCGCCCGGCTTCAACGTTCGACGACAACTCCGCGGCTAAAACAACTTTTCTTTTAAAAGCGGAACTATAATGGCACCGCCTGTTTGGTGCCATTGCGCTGTTGATAAAAAGAAAACGCCACGCCGCACGCAGGCCACTATCAACGCAGGTCAAATGGCAGCACCTGCCCGTGTACTTAAGTGACTACTGGCTCGGCTAGTAATGGCTACAATACTTTCTTTTCTAGGTGGTGCTAGCTGCGTGCCACTTTCTTCAATTTTACTTGGAAATTGGCACGTGTTTCAAAATCCTCGATTCTAAGCCGACCCTAGAGTTCGGTATTTAAAAAAAAACTATCGGCCTAGATTAGAATAAATACGGTACAAAGACATGCGACATTACACTAATATTCACACTCGTCCGTTAAGTCAAAGCTCAACACAAAGAGGGCCCCCAGGCCTCGTTGTCCCGCGATTAGACTAGATCCGGTCGCACACACTTGCCTGTTTTCGGTGCCGTCCAGAGTCCTAAGAGACTTTTGCCCCCCGGTCCCCCCTCTATATCCCGATCGATGGCGAGGAGGTTTCTCTTCGCCCGCCCTGGGGTGCCTGCAGCGCCATCCAGTGGCTAGGAGAGAGAGCGGCACGTCGGGAGCCGAATTTGAGATCTCAATCGACCCCGCGGCGACACGACCATGTGATTGTGTCTGAGGCGAGGCAACTGCATAGCCGCCTCGCGCGGCAACGATGCCACAGTGGTTTGATGGGCGCCCTTGTGAATGCACGGCGTGCCATAAGGTTGTCCGAGATGTCGTTCTTGAGGTCGTCCTAGAAGTCGTTCATGAGGTCTTCCTAGACGTCGTCCTTGAGGTTGTCCTTGAAGTCGTCCGAAAGGTTGTCCTCAAAGTCGTTCTAGAAGTCATTCTTGAGGTCGTCCTAGATGTCATCCTTGAGGTCGCCCTCGACGTCATCCTAGAAGTTGTCCTTGAGGTCATCCTAGAAGTCGTCCTTGAGGTCATCCTAGACGTTGTCCTTGAGGTCGTCCGAAAGGTTGTCCTCGAGGTCATCCTAGAAGTCGTCCTTGAGGTCGTCCTAGACGTTGTCCTTGAGGTTGTCCTAGACGTCGTCCTTGAGGTCGTCCAAAAGTTGTCCTTAAGGTCGTCCTAGAAGTCGTCCTTGAGGTCGTCCTTGAGGTCATTCAAGAGGTTGTCAGTGATGTGATTGGCCTAAGCCATTTTGGAGCACCTTTCGGAGCAGCCAAACGAGTGTTTTGGAGCAGCAAATGTAGTCTTTGGAGCAACCAAAACAGTGTTTTGGAGCAGCAAAAGTGGCTGTTGGAGCAGATATTCTTAGAAAAATAAGAGTATTTTATTTATTTATGTATACTGCGACCTCAGTTGAGGTCATTGCAGGAGTGGATTACACAACTAAAAACATGAGTAGAGAGAACAATAAACGAGAACATATTCAACAACAAATGATTCGCCAGAAACACCAAACATCAAAGGAAGTCAACTTTCGCGAGTTTTATAACAAAGTCGTCGTACTGGAGCATACGCGTAGAACCGTCAATACTATTCCACAGTTCAACAGTGCGCGGAAAAAAGGAATTTTTGAAACAGTTTACGCGAGAACGAAAGGGTACAATATTTAAGGGATGGGAACACCTAGTGCACGAAATATCTGAGAAGGAAACATACTTCATACATTCAATGCCACTTACATTATTAACAATTCTATGTAACAACTTCAATCGCTCGATAGTTCGCCTTAACGATAAAGATTCTAGCCCTAATGTTGGCAAAGCGGATGGAGGTGAAAAGTGTCGATCATATCGATTTGAGATAAATCGGATAGCCTTAGCCTGAACAGAGTCAATGAGATTAATGTGCTTTTTTAAATGAACGTCCCAGACCACTGAACCGTACTCCAAAATCGGCCTCACGAGAGTTTTAAAAGCGGTTAAGTGCTGTGCAAATGAGGGGCACTTCGTGTTGTGTTGTGTTTTGTTGTGGCGTGTTATTTGGGAACTCGCTGCTTGTGTTTTAACTGCTGAGACATCCCACAAGTGTACAGTGCTGTAGGCATTGACAAGCAATTGCGAAAAACCGCTCGCCACCGTTTTACTGGTTCCCGATGTGCCAGATTTTCACCAAAGTAAGCAAACGTAAAAGAATAGATTGCAAGCGTCCCGGGTGGTGCCTTTGTCGTGCAGTCATGTTCGCATGCACGTGAGGGAAACTTCGGTAGGCTTGCAGTTGCGCATGCTTCGTCGCGCGAGCGGAGACAACGGCTGTTCAATCGAAACCGAAACCATGCCACTCCGTTCCGTCGCCAACTGATTCCCAAAATCGCATGCAACTGTGAACTGTCGAGCATAAGACAAAAAATAGTCCAGCGGCGCGTGCTTGCCAGGCTGGCAAACAAGGTACAAGCTAAACACACAAAAAAAAAAGAACCTGAGCGCATTGATGCAAGACGTCGCGAGCCAGGGTCAAAACGTTCTTGGAGCGCTTTGTGCAACGACTGAACTCGAGACAAACAAGCGCGCTGTGCGGGTTCAACGTGCAGACATTGCCTTCTTTGGTTTAGCTCACTTCTCTTCACCAACTTTCTTTCGTGGCAGATTTTTCACGAAACTGGGGTCCCTCTCGAAAGAAAGCCCACCGAGAGAAACCTAGGTAATTAATACTTCGACATAGCACTCTTTCAGTTAAAGAGGGATTTTTGTTGTATGTTGCGACGTAAGGACGGCAACACCCGATGAGGTGCGACCACGGTGACTGGAAGGCAGGGACCAAATCTAGTTTTCCCACGGCCATTGCTTTCAGGAGTGAGTGCTTCAGCTCACAAAGTAACTCCCGCTGTGCAAAAACGTGGTTTCGTTTCACAGCATGACGGCATGGCTGGTACCTGGCACGCTGGCGTCGGAGCGTCTGCACACAGCCGCGTCTATTGTTGAAAATATAAAAAAAAAGATGCGAGACGAGATTTACGAGACCACGAGAGCGCGAAACACGAGATGGCAAGAAAACCATGCAAGACCGGATGGACAATGGACCTTTTCCACATACCGACGGCACCAGGCGGTGGCTGCACAAACTAAAAATCGAGGAAGTGACCTACCTGTGGTACCAACCGGTAATGGGAGCTACGCTATCAGTTTCTTCGCCCTCTGAGCTGCGGCGCGTGCCCAACGCGACTTTAAAGGGGTACTCCGGTGATTTTTTCATGGTCGCTGATTTGCCTCAAAATTGGCTCAACACACCGATAGACATGGCTCTACGAGTTCCCGAAGTATTGTGTGAAAAGAAAAAAAATTCGCGAAGATATTGAATTTTCGAATTTTGTTTTCATCGTGTTTCTCAATGCATTACCCCTACTGGCAACATTGAAGTGTGACGACAGAAATGGTACAAAGTGGGCAGTAAGCAGCAGTAAGCCATGTTCCCAACTGATTACAAGACGTTTGATGGTGGGAAGAGAATGCTTGATAACTGATTCACTGAGAAGCACGAAAAAAACACTCGAAATACTCTGTTTAAGACTACATGCCCGACCTGAAAGTCTGTACCATGTGTGACGTCACACCACCGAAGAGCGCGCGAAAATTTGAATGCTGGTTTCGGCATCATCTTAATTTACGGTTTTCTCCATTGCTATTTTGAATTTCGAGAAAATAAATAGCATACCGTAACGACTGAAGTCCGGGTAGTCAGAAAATGCAATTTCTTTAGGTAGCTCAAAAAACGGCCGGAGTACCCCTTTAAAGAGGGGCATCCGTGGTGTCCACCCAAACAATGTGTTTTAGGGGCGAAGCTCCTTGGGGGCTAGCCATGTCCGTCCGTCCGTCCGTCCGGCGTCCGGTGCCGGTTCCAGCTGATTGACTTTGACGAGGAAGTAGACAGCCGCAGCTTTGCCAAGGGGGCCCAAGGAATAAGCGGCGAGCTCGCTGCATCGCCTCCAATCGGATTCTCCCCCGGCTCACAAGCAAATGGCCCCATCCCCCAAGTCACCATACTCGTCCGGCTGCTCGGGTGGGGCCAGTTCAACGACAAAAACAAGGCCAAGGTGGCGAGGGCCCTGGTTCTCGCCGCTAAGGGTCAAGCGACGGAGATCAGAGTCAACACGCGGCTCAACATCGCGGCCGTCGATACCGAGGACAGGGCCACACTGGAGGAGCTGCTGGCTGTGACCGTGGTGCAAAACATCAAGGTGAAGACCCGCCTCGCCCGACCCAAGGCGCAGTCGACGGGTATCGTCCGCCCACGCTTCTCCGCTGGCACAAGAGAGGAGGTGCAGGAAAATATCCAGGCCCCCGTGAATATCCAGGGGACGCAAGTCTTCAACGGGGGTCACACCATCCGGGTCCACTTTGACGGACCCCTTCCGCAACGGGTGAGCCTCTATGGCATCCACTTGCCGTTTTCGGCCCCAACACCTCGGCCGAAGCAGTGCGGCAACTGCGGGAGGCTGGGCCACGTCCGTGCAGCATGCACTATGGTGAACGCCTGCACCACCTGCCCGGAGGCTCACAAGAGGGGCACCTGTCCTCGCGCGGACTGCCCCAGCTGCCCAAACTGCGCCCAGAGGCACGACGCATTCGACCGGCGCTGCCCCGCGTACGTGCAAGCTCGCAACGTGGCAAGGGAGATGGGCTTTTCGGGCGGAGGCTGGCGCGCGGCGAGGGCCCGACTCACCCGAAGATCGGCGCAAAGAGGCAAAGAGGTAGAGAGCAGCCAGACCAGCAACAGCAAGAAAAAGAGGTGCGCCTTAAAGAGCAAAGTCAACAGCTGCGGCTCATGCAGCTGAATTACCAGCGGCAACTGCGTCACCAACAAAACCAACCAGCATGGCAGAGGGACACGCCCCCCGGTGGCGACGGAGAGGGGCACTGGAGCCCGTCCGTGGAACTGTATCCGGCAATGCCGCCGCGATCAGACGATGCGACGGGGAGCGCGGAGGAGTCTGAGGCCGGACCGGAACACCGACAGCGGGAGGCGGCGGGGGAAACCGAGGTCACACGGCGGCGTGACATTAGACCGGTCGCCCCCCTTGCGCCTGTGGCGGGAGGCAAACCCTCCCAGACCCCGCCCATCCCACGAGGCTCAACTCAGCAACATCGCAGGACCGAGAGTCTCAGCCGCAACAACAAGGTGAGAGAGCCACTCCGTTCCACATTACACCCGACACACGCATCCCGACCCAAATTCATGCCCCAATGGAACTGCCGCAGCCTACAACGTAAACGAGCCAGTCTCACCCAATACCTCAACACGCTAGATCGCAAACCTGACGTCATCCTTCAGGACACGCAGGGCACTCACAACCTTCCACAATACACACCCTACACCCAACCCAGCATCACTCAAACCGACCGCAGACAAAACACATACACCCCCACACTCGTCACGGCATACATCTCTAAGGAACACCCGTCGATACAACTCAACACAACAGACATCAACACCGCTCACCAAGAGCACGTCATCAACACACTTCAACCCCGCAACTGCCCCAATCCCATCACAATCGTCAACGCGTACTGGCGACCGGGCTGCAAGGTCGCAAATCCCACTCCCTGGCTCACCAAACTCGTGGCAAACAACACAGACCACGACATCCTCTTAGTCGGAGACTTCAACAGCCCCAATGTGTCCTGGGGTTACCCAAACACTCAACACAATGGGCGCCTCCTCGAACAAGTAACCGCCCAAACGTCGATGGCACTGGCCAACGACACTACACAACCCACCCGCATCGGTAACAGCGTAGAACGCGATACCAATCCCGACCTGGCCTTCCATCACGGCCCATCCGTTGCTGAATGGTCCGCATCTGACGAACAGCTAGGCAGCGATCATCGCCTCATCCACCTCACACTGATCACCAACGTCAAACAGAAAGTATGTCGCAATACTGCTCGCATCACAAACTGGGATCACTTTCGCTACCATACCTCCAACAACCCCCCCGACGGATACTGATCCCAGAGCCTGGGCTAACCATCTCCTCCAGGCACAGAACAAATGCACCAAAGAAGCCCAAACCACAACCGCCACCCCGTACATTGACACCCATCTTCTCAACCTCTGGAAATCTAGGCGCAAATTGGTGAAAAAATGGAAGAAAACCAAGCACTCCAAACACCTAAAACACAAAATTCACAACATCACCAAAGAAGCCGAAATCTACGCAGAGCAACTCACCACCGAAAACTGGCTCCAACTTTGCGACTCCCTCAACGGCCAACTCGGCACCAAACAAACGTGGCGCATCCTACGCACACTCCTCACACCCTCTCAACCTCGCGACCCCCTCACACGCATTATGCTCGCCAGCAAAATGACCTCGCACGACCTCGAGCAGCAACTCCGCGACACCTTCTTTCCACCACCAACCGACACACCACACACACCAGAACCTCCAACTCCTCCCCTCGAACCATGCGACATGGACGCCCCCTTCCCACTCAGTGAACTAAAGCGGGCACTTGACTCTCTCAAACGAAACACATCACCTGGTGAAGATCAAATCACATTTCAACTTCTCCGCAATCTCGACGACACACAACTCCAGCAACTCCTAAACTACTTCAATAATGCTTGGCAAACTGGCGACATACCAGCAGAATGGAAACACGCCATCGTCACCATGATCCCCAAACCAAACAAAAGCTCCGAAATCAAGAACCTACGACCCATTTCTCTCACCTCGTGCACCGGCAAACTTCTTGAGAAGCTTGTTCTCACGTGCCTCGAATGGCATCTCGAGCACGTGAAAGCCCTACCCTTTACACTCATTGGCTACCGCAAGAATATCTGCACACAAGACTGTCTCCTTCGGCTATACAATGACCTCCTCCAAGACAAAAGCACCACACAACTCCGCTCACTCCTAAGCCTGGACATCTACAAAGCCTTTGATAACGTCTCGCATGACTCCATACTCAGTACCCTCAGAGAAACGCAGTGCGGCCCTCGAATGTACAACTACATCCGCAACTTTCTATCGAACCGCACGGCCGCCTTTAAAATTCCTGGACACATCTCCACACCTTTTCCGTTACACCAAGGAGTACCACAAGGCTCTATCCTCTCTCCCACCCTTTTCAATCTTGCCATGAGCAAACTTCCCGCACAACTCGACACCATCCCCCACCTCAAATTCTCCATTTACGCCGATGACGTTACCTTATGGACCAACACCGGTTCCCCCGGCCAGCAGGAAGAGACACTGCAACACGCCTGCGACACTGTCGCACGCTATGCCCTTAGTATAGGTCTGGCCTGTTCTCCATCTAAATCGGAACTCCTCGTCATCTCCAACCGCAAAAACAATCCCGACAGGCAGCTGATCACCGTACACCTCGACGGCACTCCCATACCCCAACGCCCACAAATCAAGCTCTTAGGCCTCACCATTCAAAACAACGGTGCAAGCGATATCACCGTCTCCACCCTCTCCAAACAGATAAATCAAATCACACACATCCTCGGCCGCGTTTCCCGCCGCCACAGAGGCCTCAAAGAGAGCGACATGAGACGAGCCATCGAGGCTCTCATCTACTCTCTCGTACTCTACCATATCATCTACACCCCGCTCACTACCCGCCAACTCAAACACCTCCAGACACAGCTCTGCAAACCCACCCGCCTTGCTCTCGGCGTGCCACAGTACGCTCCCCTAGAGCACTTACAACAGATGGACCCCTTCAACACACTCGAGGAGCGAGTCGACTTGCACCGACTGGGTCAACAGCAACGCCTAACCACGTCCCTGCAGGGTCGCTACATTCTCCACTCTCTCGGTTACGACACCCTGCACCTCCCTCCCATCGAAACAACCACACCTCCCTGGGATACCATACCCCAAATTACCACACTCCCCATACCCAAACATATGAATCCCGACAGCAACCCGGAACGCCGCAAGCACAGAGCCAAACTCATATCCCAAAAACTCGCCACACTTCAGGCACAGCAGCACCTCATCTACTACACAGACGCCAGCTACGACCGTGGCACCAAACTCGGCCGCACCGCAATTCACTAGTCCCCAGACCAACACAACGCTTAGGCAAACATACACCGAAGCGCCTTCGGCAGACCTCCTGGAGACTCAGGCGCTGTGCTCCGCCATTCACCATGCCATCGCCAACCCCCACGAGGGACACACCTCCATCACTGTCCTGACAGATTCCCAAAAGGCAGTTCGCACATTTCAGTACAACCAACTCCCCAACTACATGTCGCGCGAGCTTCGAGCCACCCTCAACACCACCCCCACCCTTCGCTTCTACATCTATTGGATCCCTGGCCACGCTCTAATCCCAGGCAATGAACGAGCACATTCACTTTCCCGAGTCACTTTCACTCCGGGACCTGCGATTGACTTGCCTACGTCCTATGACCCCCAACTCCAGCGCAATGAATACCATCAACAGCGCTCCGACACACTCCGACAACTCCGCGAATCCAGACTCGCCCTCGTACCACCGCCTCCCACACTCTCCCGACAACAGGCCAGCACTCTACGCCGAGCACAGACCCACACGCTATCCTCCCCACACTATACTCATCTCTTCCAAGGCGCTCAGGGCACAGCTAAGTGTCCCTTCTGCACTGGCTACCCAAACAACACGCACACCTACTGGCAATGCCTCCATGCACAACCATCCATCCGCTCTACACTTTCCAAGCTCCCTCCCGGGCTTCGGCCCACGACATGGAAAGAGTGGCTCTCTCCCACAAATCATCAACACGTGCCCGCCATCTTCGACGCCCTTCTTCACCCTATCACAACGATCGAAGAGAAGCTGAAGGCATCGAAAGACGCCACCAATCCCCCATGATCCACCTATCCTCACCCTTCTGAATGGCGTCCTCCTGGACACCACCTCGACACCCTGAACTGAGGGTCACTAAAGATGTTTTCTCTCTCTCTCTCTCTCTCATGATGATGATGAAGTGATGATGATGATGATGAATGAATGAATCTCATAATGATGATGATGATTGAATCTCATGATGATGATGATGATGATGAGTGAAGATGAAAAAAAAAGATGAAAAACAAATTATGAAAAAAAAAATGTTTGCGCAGTCGACAGGATTCGAACCTGTGCGGGGAGACCCCAATGGATTTCTAGTCCATCGCCTTAACCACTCGGCCACGACTGCGGGACGAGTAGGGGGCTCCGAGATGTGGTAGTAACTGAAGAGCTGGGGATGTCATGGATGAAACATTGCATTGCTCAACGTCTATACAGGAGAGGGCGCTGCGGTCAAATACGTATATAATCGCGTTAAACTTTGCATGCATTGGCTCAACGTTTATAGACGAGAGGGCGCTGCGGTCAAATGCTCAAATGCGTATATAACCACATTCCATACCACACATTTTCTTTCTGACATGGATGAAAATGAACGAAAGGCTCGGCATGCTGCGGCTCAGCGTCTACGCAGACAAGCACCACCAGAGCTTCTCCCCAATCAACATCATTCACCACGTGGAAATGCGGTCAACTTTTTATTTCCGTCCACTTTCTTTTTTTGTGTAACACAATTACATATATGTGCTGCAATTACGTGTTCTACTCGCTGATCCCCCCACAGCCTCCTTCCGAATTTCCTCTTTTTCTCGTGCTGACTTCCGCCGCTTGGCGTCGGGCGCTTGCGCGTGTGCAGAACGCTTCTTGGAAAAGGTCCATTGGTGCGGGGTAGTTTGTGTCGGGCGGCCGCTTGCGCCACATAACACACGTATACGCAATTACGGTACTCAGTTTAGTTTCGGTTTTAAAAGGCGACCGAAGTTGGTTTTTTGGCGCAGGCTTGGTGCTGATTACCCATATTTTGGCAAAATGTAGCAGGGTTAGCCCCTTGGCACAGTTTGGCGCAATTGCTGCAGCAATCACATCACTGGGTTGTCCTCGAGGTCGTCCTGGAAGTCATCCTTGAGGTTGTCCTAGACGTCGTCTTTGAGGTCATCCTAGAAGTTGCCCTTGAGGTCATCCTAGACGTTGTCCTTCAGGTCGTCCGAGAGGTTGTCCTCGAGGTCATCCTAGAAGTCGTTCTTGAGGTCATCCTAGACGTGCTTGAGGTCGTCCTAGAAGTTGTCCTTTAGGTCGTCCTAGATGTCGTCCTTGAGGTCGTCCGGGAGGTTGTCCTAGAAGTCGTCCTTGAGGTCATCCTAGACGTCATCCTTGAGGTCGTCCTAGAAGTCGTCCTTGAGGTCGTCCTAGAAGTTCATGAGGTCTTCCTAGACGTCGTCCTTGAGGTCGTCCTTGAGGTTGTCCTCGAGGTCGTCCTAGAAGTCATCCTTGAGGTCGTCCTAGGCGTCGTCCTTCAGGTTGCCCTAGAAGTCGTCCTTGAGGTCGTCATAGACGTTGTCCTTGAGGTTGTCCAAGAGGTTGTCCTCGAGGTCGTCCTAGAATTCGTCCTTGAGGCCGTCCTAGAAATCGTCCTTGAGGTCATCCTAGACGTCGTCCTTGAGGTCGTCCTTGACGTCGTCCTTGAGGTTGTCCTAGACGTCGTCCTTGAGGTTGTCCTAGACGTCGTCCTTGAGGTTGTCCTAGAAGTTGTCCTTGAGGTCGTCCTAGAAGTCATCCTTGAGGTCGTCTAAGAGGTTGTCCTAAAAGTCATCCTTGAGGTCGTCCTAGGCGTCGTCCTTGAGGTCGTCCTAGGCGTCGTCCTTGAGGTCGCCCTAGAAGTCGTCCTTGAGGTCATCCTAGATGTCGTCCTCTAGGCGTCGTCCTTGAGGTCGTCCTAGACGTCGTCCTCTAGGCATCGTCCTAGACGTCGTAAAGATAACATCATGATGTAGAAAACCCAAGACTGTGGTAAAAGCAGGGAAACTTGGTCGAAGAAGAAAGACAGGGGAAAAGAATGCCTTTTTCCCTGACTTCCTTCTTCGACCAAGTTTCCCTGTTTTTACCGCAGTCTCGGGTTTTCTACATCATGATCAACGTCCACCAGCTCGCCTGCGCACTCACTGTTTTTTCATTGTAAAAATAACAGCTTCGCCGGTCCTCCATCTTCACGTGAAGTGGGAGGGCTCAACATTTTTTTTGCCTTTGCATATGTTTTTTAGAGAGACTGAGGTCCCAAGAAACATTTTTTAAAAGTGCTCAAATAGTGCACATAGTATGTCACAGAACAAACTTTCCTGGAAAAAAAAGGTTGGCACAATATTTACGTTGGGAGACTCACTTGAGCGATTCCGAAACATGCTCTTTATTCGGGGTCCACGCCTCAAAATTTATTCATGTTTCGGCATCGCTCACAACTCGACATGTGTCTCGATATGCGTCCCATCCTGGCAGTTTCAGAAGCAATGTTTTCTAGAAGTTGACTCTTGCAGCGAGCAACATGTTGTCCCTCCACAGATGCAATGAGTCTGACTTCCACCAGCTGCACGAGCTGATCATCAAGAAGATGAGCCACAAGTACAACATGCTCCCGGGGCAGCCCAACCTGGGTGAGTGGGGACACGCAGTCCTACGCCCGAGGCTGCACGGGCAGTCGCGGGTGGTCACGTCTTACCCTTTGTGCTCTCTGCATTCGCAAAATACCTTTTTGCTGAAGAACGCGTAAAAGGTGCACACTCCACAAGAGTTGCACGATGTCCAACGGTTGCCCTTAAGCGACTGCATTCTTCCAGAGAAGAATACCATATTTTCTGGTGTGTAAGCCGCGGTTTTTGTGTCAAATTTCTGTCGGTGCGTCTCGTACGATGGTGCTACTATATCTTTTCTTCTTTTTTTATAAGTATGAACCTTAACTGTGCGAGATGTAGGCTGCAGGGGTCTTATTTTTCCTTCGATTCGTTGGCGAGAATATTGAAACTGACTGCCGCTTGCGCGTAAATTGTGATCGCAATACACGTGTGCAGGTTTAGTATCAATGCAGTTTCACTCTGCGAAGTGCGACTTACACGAAGATGCGACTTACATTCTTAACTCCAGCAAAACGGGTGACACTTAGTGGGAAAACAATGAACCTGAACAAAACGGGTCCTTTTACAATTTTTGCCCGGCCCTCGTAGCTTCCGTCATTATATGTTGTCGGCGGTTGGCACGATGGAACAGTTGTTCCGGTGACTCTGTTATTACTGTCGTATAAGTGTATTGCCCCAGTTGCTCTGAACGCAACCTACGTTACCGCATGAACCAGACATTGTGCGTTTATCAACGTTATCGGCACCGCAGTCCTTCCATTGCTTCCTCGAAGAAGTTCAAGCCTCCGGAAGCTCGCCTACGCTAAGACATCGCCGCAGGTTTAAAACGTAGTGAGTAAAAATTGGGGAAAACCATTTTGAGTGCATTGCTTGCCTGCTGAAACCTGAGCATTGTGCGATGAGCTGGCACATGGCAGGGCCTGACCAGTCTAAGACCGTCATATTTGCCCGATAGTGGCGACCCCCATAAGTTGCTGGAGTCACTAATACCAATGTTTTGTGAAAACTGCCGTTTTTAGGGGGCACGACTTGTACAACAGTGCAACCTATAGACCGGAAAATAGGGAATGTGAACTAAAATATTAAGGCGGGCAAGTTCAGTGGCATCACGAGGGGGCAACAAACCACCTCGGGTGCAGCGCTTAGGGGGGTGCAGCAGGGCAGCTGTCGCGGCAGACCACCGCCCCGGGTGCCGCTGACCTTATGATGCCACTGGGGTAGTTGGTTCAACATACTGAAAATATAAAGTGCAAAGGGACAGACAAGGACATGAAGTAGACAGGATAGCACTCTCCTCACTGACAAGGACAAACAAGGACATAAGGTAGACAGGACAGCAGTGTCCTGTCTACTTTATGTCTTTGTCTGTCGCTTTGCACTTTATGTTTTCAGTATGGTGAACCAACTTTCCCAGTAGTTGGTTCAACATTACCGTTTCTGTTTCCTAACTAGCCAGCACTAATAAAAAGAAAAATTTAATCGCTCGGCGTGACTGAAGGTGGAGGGCTTTGTGTACCCCTATTCGAGGACCGCCGATATAGAGGGTACTCGATGTGACGCCCGCTAGTTGTAGCAATGGCTGCCTTGCCTTTTCTACACCCGTAGAAAATTCTTGGGTGCTTTAAGGATGAGGACTCTGCCTTTGAGGAAGGGAAGAGAAAATACTCGCGAAGTTACATTGTGTTTGGTAACTAGCAACTACCAGACGTGCTAGATTGAACGAAGAAGTCTCGTTCGAGATATTGTTTGCTACTTGCCGAGGGGAATGCTGTGTGCAGTGGCGGGGCTCCGTCACATACCTGATTGCTCCCTTTCGCTATGGTGCCTGGAACGCGTCTCGGACTGGTGTGTTTACCGCGCCCAGAAAAGTGGTCCCTCGATTTCCGCCTGATGACGTCATAAAAGTGTCATGCGGTCGCGATCCTGGGGGTGTCTCAACAGTTGTGGTAACTATGGCAGACGCCTGTTCTGCTGCAGGTCGCTCTCCACTGTGACAGTCCACGGAAGCTACAGCAGCCGAAAGTTGGGACGCCGTGACGACAGCGACACTCGCTCGTGCTTTTCGCCAGCATTTCTATGACCAACCGCCAGGATCGTGACAGTCAACAGCATGACACTTTGGCTTTTGTAACGTCATTTGTTGCCACTTTGGGACCCCTTTTGATGTATGGGCGGGATAAGACTCTAAACACACCAGTCGGAGACGCGATCCAGGCACCATACTTTCGCTTAGGCGCAGAAAGACGCGTTTTGGTCGACTTGCTCGCCACACTGGAGGCTGCCCCTCCGGGGTCTTGGAGGGCCTCCCCAGACCAACAGTGTGTGGCTTTTGCCTGCCCCCAGGTCTGGTGGTGACCCTGTGCTCGCTGCAGGGAGAGCTCTCGCAGCTGCAGCAGGAGAACCCCGTGCTCCTCAAGAGCGCCGTCATCACTCGCAAGAGGGGCTTCCCGGATGTCATCATGCCCGGTCGGTGCTCCTTCCTTGGTTATTCCTTTGACTTTCTTAAGAACTTCCGGACAACAAGAACCTAGTTCAGTGAGCTTTCGGAGAGGTTAATTCTGCTAAGAGAAGCCTCTGATTGAGGGAAGTAAGACTCGGGTCCCACTTCTGATACCGTGTTGCATTATTATGTACGTGGAAATAAGCAAGTGAAGGACGGTTTTAGCCCAAGTCAGGCTGAAAACCCAACTAGTCTCATTTATTAGAACTAAAGTCGGAACAAAAAATGGTGCTTCAGGTACGAGGGTACAGGACGCTTAGGTTACAGCGGAGTCAAAGACGGATGTTGATTCTGGCCCCGCATGAACGGTAATTTACGGCTGATCTCGCGAGTGGGCAAGATATTGGCACTAGTGTGTTGGCGAATTTTATACCAACTCAACCATCTTCTTTTACCAACCGAGAAAGGAAATTAACGATAGTATTCTAAAAGTAGGTATAGGTAATTTGTGCTTAGGCTGAACTGCTACATGTTAATTTGCCCAGTGACCCTGTGGCTAATTTCCGTCAGCATGATTCAGAAAGATTTGCAGTTGTATTTTGATCTGTAGATCAAACTGTCATATGTAGAATTGCAATCTATGAGAAGCGTGGCGGACGCTAACTCTAGCCTCAGCCTTCCGGGCACGCGACGCCATGTCTAGCGTCGCCACATACTTGTTTCTACAGTTTTTGTTACAGTGGCAGCCGTTATGGACGTTTCCCAGCACTGGAAATGGCGTCTGTTGTTGATGTTGTACTATTTGTAGTTGTTGTCAACATTGTGGCTTGGCGATGTATTGCGTCCGTCATCAATGTTGCCCAATCCTTGAAAAAGATAGCCCGCGGAAATCGAATCTGGGTTCATTGCGTGCAAAGCGGAGGCATTACCACTGAGCTGTGCCGCAGCATTGACAACCCGCTTTATACTTAGGGGTTTTGTAGTGCCCGATGCCCACTGCATGCGCTCTCCGGAAAAAACAAAACAGCAGATGGCAAAATGCTGTGGTAGCACTATCATTGGCAAAAGCTAGTGCCGGGGGAGACACCTTCACGCGCTCCGGAACCAAAAAGAAACAAAAGCATTCGGAACAAAAAGGAACAAAACAAAAGCATTTGGAACAGATGTTTATTTTATTGAGAACGCTTTTGTTTTTCTTGTCTGCAAAGCCTTTGCTGCTGGCCAAGTCTTCTCGAGGCATCTCAAAGTCCTCTTTCCCACCTTTTCCGTTTTCTTTTTTGCACAGTTGCATTGTCTGGCCGGTGAAGCTTGCAATGCGCATGTTTGACAGCCGGCCAAGTCTTTTCAACCGTGGCCTGCTTGACATTTCGAGGCTCTTTATTTATTCTTAATGCGGTAGCATTAGCACCCACATGACAGGGAAAAGCTGAGGGCATCCCTCTGTGGAACGAACAGTGGAAAAGAAACGTGTAGAGAGGAAGAGAGTGGACAAAGGCGAGAGGGAGGCGATGTCATGGAGCGGTGCGGGAGTCTGAACTTGCAGGTGTGCAGAGCGTGCATGCCTTGGTTTCTGCTAGAAAATGGAGCGTGAACCAAGTACTAGCGCTAGTCCAAGTAGGCGAGAAAAGTAGACGGATCGTGAACGAAGCAGCAACAGGCAGTGGATGCCGCTGCAGAAGAGTGGAAGCAGCGCTTAGCAAAGGAAGCCCCCAAAGCAGGCAAAAATTAAAGGAAGATCCATTGGTGGATCCTTAGGAAGTAGGTTAGCCCTTGAAAAACGCAACACACGTCCCCCTTTGGGAAATGCTAATGCTGACCCTGTAACGAGGCCAAAAAGAGCGAGCAAAAAATAGAGCAATCAAACGAGAAATCCCAAACTGATAAGTGAAGGGGTCAGTATTAGCGTTTTTCAAAAGGGGACGTGTGTGACCTTTCCCAAGGGTCATGCTAATACATTCCCTAAGGATCCACCAATGGATCTTCTCTATATTAAAGGATACTGGGACTCGCACGCGTGGGCTGTAGCAGGTGTGGGAACATAAAGACGTTTGTTTTATCATTTTCAAGTGTGGAGTAATAGCTGGATGTGCGTGCCCGGTGCAGGGGATGTGCGCAACGACCTGTACCTGACCCTGGACAGGGGCGAGTTTGAGAAGGGGGGCAAGTCGACCGGGAAGAACATTGAGGCCACGGTGCTGCTGGTGGCCGCCGACGGACAGCTGCTCCAGGTGGGCTCCGGATCACCCCCGCAGTTCTGGGAGCCGCTTTTCGGGAGTGCCAGATTCACCGGGAACGTTAGATGCCACTCCTGCTCCCTGAAAGATCGCCCAGCCTGTTTATCTAGCTAAATATTGCGGGTGAAAAGCTACCCAAACATCGCTCGCCCCCTTCAAATCTACGTTCGACGAGACTACGGTGCCTGGGACGGGTCCCTGACCGGTGTGTGTCCTATTCTGCCCATGCATCGAAACTGGTCCCCAAGTGGCAGCAAATGACGTCGCAAAAGTCGGAGTGTCAAGCTGTCGAATGATTGTAGAAGTTTGGGAAAAAGCACGAGAGGGCGCGAGTGTCGTTGCGGCGTCCCAGCCCCTGGCTGCCGGATCGAATATTTCGTGGAGCTGGAGAGCGACGTGCAGCGGGTGTCTGCCACATCTACCGCCGCTGCCGTGACACTGCCAGCATTGTGGCCGACGAGAGCACTTCTACGACGTCGTCGGAAACAAGTCGAGGGACTACTTTTTGGGACGCGGTAAATGCACCGGTCGGAGACCCGTTCCAGGCATCGTAATGGGTCGCTTTCTATATACGACCATCTTCTTCTCGACCTTTGCCATCCATGGCCCGTTCCAGTAATCGCTAAAAGTAAAAAAAGGGCGGTCCATGCCCGAGTGAACGCGTACATTTGGTGGCAGGTTGGCCGCCTAGCCGACGGCCATTGAGGCATGCGCTCCAGTCCACGCGTCATTCGCTGCTGCCGCCATTGGCTGGGTGGCACGCGCATTGCTGTTTTGTTTTTTTTACATTGTCAGTTATCGCTGGTACGCCCAGAAAGTGTCGATTCAGGTATCGGCTGCCGCACAGGCCCTCCCCGAAGAGATTGCGATTATTTAGACACGCCGGAAATTATTTTTTGCACGCATTATGCAGTCAGCACCATGGCATACGGGTTTGCCATGTCCACGATATCAGTTCGCATATTGTGTGTGTTTGTAGTGGTTGTTGGCTCGTTTATCTCTTGTTTAAAGTAGTGCTTTGTCATCCCGATAGACCACCCTTCATCTTTCACCACTTTCTCCCTTTACCTTTTCATTATGAGTGGGCATCCATTCAAGATTTTACGAAACCTTGCCCTTTTTTGTTCGGCTTTTTTTTTATTATGTTGATGAGTACATAATAAAACAGTTTAGTTTTGAATGTTTTCTCAAACGGGCATTACTTCGTACAAATGCACGCTGTGTGATACGGCATGAACGCGACATTGATGCTTTTTTATATATGCTCGGAGAAAATAATGACTTGTCCCAAGCTCTACTGCTTTAGTTAGTGCCCTGGACGAGCACTTTCCACTGCACTATTGGTCTACATGGCAGTCTTTCAATTCAAGAAGAATGTCCAACCTAGCCCTAATTCTAGTTTTAACAACATATTTCTCAAAGAAAATGAGTTTATGCAAGCACAACAGGCATGGTGCGACGGTTTGCAACAAGAGGGAAGGGATGTCTACTCTGCCTGTGGGGGAGTCTGTGTTGTTGGCTTCTTGTGCATCTGTTCCCAGTTTCACTAGTGACTAGTGCAGGGTCAGACACTTCCAGTTTGGTCCTCATTTGGCTGTGCTTGAACTATTTCCAAGCATCCTATGCTGGGATGGCTTCCAAGGACAGCCAGGACTTGTGCAGTCTCATGTCTGGGTCACGAACTGCACCCTCTGTTTTGTAGCTTGTCTCTTCATTGCTCTTTCTCCCTAACCTTCATCTTACACTTTTCTGTCAGCCCTTGGTGTCAGTTTACAGTAAATGCTCTACCACTTCAACAAACTCCAGTTTAACAAGTGCCAGTTGAACAAATTTTTGTATAAATGCCCAGCAAATCCTCATTCTGTCCAATGCATTCGCTTGAGTGAACTTTCACCTAGGCAAACTTTTAAAAATATTCTTGAAGTTTGTTCACGTGGTACTTCACTGTACACCCTACATTGAGGCAGTGTGTGTTGGATCTTCAATAGCAAAAAATAGAAAGAAAAGAAACCTAGTAAGTCGAGAAGTTTTTTATTATAAGAGATGTGAGGAAGACGAGAACGAGAAATTGTGCAGCACGTTTGGTTTTTCCTTGAATCAGTCGCCCTTAAACCGTAAGCAGTCAGAGTCGGTCTCTGTGCTTACTCCTGGCCGTGGCGATGAACCCAGGAAGTATTTCCCAGTGTGCTTTTCTCCTGCCCAGGGTTGCCTGAGTTCCGGGACGGGGGAGGAGCCTTGCTCCGAGTTCCGCTCGCTGGTGCTGTACCACAACAACAACCCACGCTGGTCAGACACCGTCAAGGTCGGTTCCAATCTCCTCATTTTTCTGCCAATAGCGATTGAAATTGGCTGCATCGATCGAAGGTCGTAAGCTACACTCTGTCCATCTAAAGTTGATGCTTACATGTCGACAATGTAGCGTGCAATTATAGCACCGCGCATTTAATAGCTACTTTGGGTGGGGGGGAGGCTATTAACTTTCATTTAACTAAAACCGTAGGGAGGTCTATGTTTACAGTTACACTCTATTGCATGGTTTCTCGAAATGGGTTCCTGCAATCCCGGGAGTTCCCCAGACTACCCTCGGGGGTTTTCTAAGCTCTCAAATTTCCTCGATCGTCCCTGGCCCAGGGTAAAGTGTTTCTTAGTTGATCTATTTCAGTCTATCTGAGCCACCCATCAATGCATATATACGCCAGGCACTCCCTAGTGCTCCCAACCACTGATGTTTTGGGGACCACTTCTGGATCGGCAGAAGGGAGGGGGACCATAGGAAACACCTCATAAAACACATTCCGTGTTTTGGGAGAAGAAAACAGAACAAGACAAACGATCACTTGAGTTTTACGTAAATACTAGACAGAATTTATCCTCCTAGAGAGTGCAAAGCCACCGAGGGATCGTAACGGGCTGGTCGAATCCTCGCGGTCAGACGAAAAGATTGGCTGTTCATATCATGTCCCCGGGACTGTGCTGGGCGCCTGGGGATGTGCACACCAGATCTTGACGGGAAACTTGCCCCTGAAGATCAGCTTCAACGCCCTGATGTTTCCCAAGTTCGCCGGCTTTCTGAACCCCCAGACTTCTTCTGACGATTGTCAAACTCTCGCACGATCGGTACGCAGCCGATTCCAGTCCCTGGTGTGGCTCGCAAATGCACCAAGTCGCACACGTCATAAGTATGGTCATTTCGTCTCCATATTTTCGGGGACGGACCATTGTTTGTTTGCGGTAAAACTCTTCTGAAAATCTATTTCGGTCGTGATGAATGAGCAGCTAGTTTTTGGAAGGTGTGCGCATGGGATACACAAGGTCCCCAAAAGTGGTAGCACTTTTTAGGCTCTTCCTTGGCTGTAAAAGCAGCAGACATGCTGCTGCTGTGGTTGAAGGAACATTTATACTAGTTGTCGAGTGCCTTCAAAGAAAAGACAAAAATAATTTTGAATGATTTGATGGACGATTGAAAGGCGGAGAGGCTAGCCTGAGCAAATGCCCCTTGCAACTGCTCTGCACTAGGGAAAGGGATAAAAATATTGGCAAGGGATAAGAGGAGCAAAGGATTGTGAACGATGGTGGCATGGTAAAAAGTTAGCTACCCTGGGGACAAAGGGGCTTTACTTTGCCAAATGAAAGGACATTTGGTGGGGCATGTGACCAGTCAAGTTCTATATCTTTCTAATATTTAAAGTATGCTTTCCTATAATATATGCCCCCAATAGCTTCGAACGTAGGATAAAAAATGTTGGCGCATAGCGCACCACTCGGAAACCTGTCGAGAACTTCTCGGGGGCATTGCTTGCAGGTTCTGCTGATCATAGAATGGGACGACCCAGAGTCGAGACACGGGGCAGAAAACCTTTAGATCTGCTTGCTCAATGTTTGACTCACTGTAGATGTTCCTCTAGATTTTACCTTCTCCACAATTGCAGGTTTCCATCCCCATGGAAATGTTCGATGGCTCCCACATACGAATCGAGTTTCGACACTGCTCGGGTGAGGCTTCTTTCATGTTTCGGAGGATCATGTTTTTATCTCAAAAGTTGTGGCTGGCTCCTAGCAGTCTTTTGTGTTGGAAGAGTGTCGCACAAAAACTGATTGGACACAAGTGCTATGTTAGCGTTATGTTATATAGGATTTAAAGGGCTTTATTTCAGATACGCTACGTGAAACAATGTTTGCGCCACCTAGGTCTAAAATGCGTACCAAGTTCCTGCATACAACGTCACCGCTAAGCAACGCGCAAAGAATTATGCGGTACCATCACCTTTTCCGCGTCGTGCAAGAAGAGGACTAATTTCTTTTATTTCTTTTTTTGGCTTTACGGCCAAATGGATTTTGTCGCTTCAGGTTGGGCAGTACACTATGGATGCTACCGGCCCTGATTTTTGGTGCGTGGGCATTGTTTTTGCGCTTTAGGGGAGATCAGCATTTTTGCCTAGAGATGGAGGAGGGATATTGAATAGGAATATTACAATATTCCTTCGTCAAAACACACTTTGCTAGCTATAGGGTGCCGATTTGTAAAACCCGAAAAGTATAATTATTCTTGTTTTCTATTCATCCAACAAAATAAAGGCACACATTTCGTGCGCAAAGCCCACAAAATTAAGTAAATCACTAAATATTTATTATTTGCAGGAACTATAAGTGCTTTGTTATTTATAATTTTGGCGAGAGAAAGGTTGGTTTCGTTTTCGCCGCTTTCCCTCAATCGAAGGCGCTGGAAGACGGTATGTTAGACAGTATCTTGGACAGAAAATGAATTGGGAAGACGGTACGTTGGACATGACTTTCTTTCTTTACTAAACAGCTACTTCGTTGACAAAAACGTATTCTAACTTATTTAAACGTCCTGAATGAATTAAATAAATATTGTAGTAGTTTAAGACACGTTTACTGGAGGAAGAAAAAGCAACGTTGCTAGCGAACTACTTTCTTGACGGCGGAGGCACTTCAGATGGGCGCAATGCGCTTGTGGGTGGAGCTAAAGGATTGTTCTTAGGTTGCATCCGACTATAGCTATCCGACTATAGCTAATTCTTTTTAACTGTAAACACACCTGTGCACAGAAAATAAACTAAATTGTTTGGATGGCACCGAACAAACCGTGGTACCGCCTGTTTCTTTTGACTTTGGACACACTACTGGTTTCAGAGGTGAAATTTTTGTGAGCCACTGTTTGAGGCTTTTGCTCCTCTAGCGCGTGACAAGGACCGCCGCCTCCTGGGGTTCTCGTTCCTGCCGCTGATGGACGAGCAGGGGACCATCATCCGCAACGGCAGCCACGAGCTCTACGTCTACAAGGTATGCCGTTTCTAGAGTCATCGTGTTGCTTGTACGCCGTAAGGTTTTACAGGAATGCCCATCTCAAGTGAGGAGGTAAATTGACTGCCTCTTTAGCACTTCCCAAAGCATTTAGAACGGCTTTGCTCACGTCCACCCCAAACCACAGTCTGTTGCGCACGTTACAAACCGAACGGATTGTCCATGAACTGGCTCTTGAACCGCCTGTCGGCCGCTGTGTAATGGCAACTATAGCTAGACTGTACTTGCCATAGACCTGCTATACAGTAATACCTCGTTAACTCGAAGTCGTAAAAACTGTGAAAAAATTCGAGATAAGCGAAATTCCGAGATAAGCAAAGTGCCGGAATATTTTTGCCTCTGATCGCGCTATGTTCTAAATAAAACTTCTAACAATCGCGGCAACATCAACTTCTCTGATGAGAGCAACTTTCCTCTCAAGCGTCAGTGATTTGCACTGTTTGGGCTCCGCCATCTTCACGGTCAATCGAGTCACGCGTCAACAACATCAGAGAATTCACAACCGATGACCGAATTGAACACTTCACCCTTGCTCGTGTGGCGCCGCAAGACGATCCAAACACCCGGGAAAAAAATGACGGACAAGCAACAAAGAGCACCAACACTCGAAACGAACGAGACACCTCTGGGAAACACTAGACACACGACGCCCCACGACCAGACCGGGAAGGGAAACGGAAGAACCCAGGAGCAAGGAGGGTATCTAACCCAGGAGGGTAAGATGACTTACCCTCCTGTGTTTTATCTTCAATTAGCTTGTTTGCTGACGACTGCGTTATATATCGTGAAGTGACTAACAAATCGGATGTTTCTTTTCTTCAGTGTGACCTTGACCGTGTATCTGAATGGTGTGGTGTGACTTATGGCGTATGCAGCTAACACTAACAAATGTAAGGTAATGAGGGTTTCTCGGCTTCACAGTGATGTCTCTCGTTATTACCTGAACCATACTCCTTTACAACAAGTAACAACCTACAAATATTTGGGAGTTCATATTTCATCCAATCTGTCCTGGGAAACTCATATTCAATACGTAACAAGTAACGCCAATCGTATGCTGGGTTTCATAAAACAAAATTTTTCAGCAGCCTCTTTATCGCTTAAACTACTTCTTTACAAAACGCTTGTTCGCACTAAACTAGAATATGCCTCTTCAATTTGGGACCCCGGTACTGACGTATTAACATCTGCAGTTGAAGCAATTCAAAATAGATCCGCCCGATTCATACTTACTAATTATCACTGCACTGCCAGCGTAACATCCATGAAATCAAGTTTGAACCTGCCTAATCTTGCATCGCGTAGAGAAGTTTTCCGTTTGTGCCTGTTTCACAAAACCTACTACCACAATCATACTTTGCGTGACAAGTTATTAGCATCTCCTTTTTACGTATCACCACGTCTCGATCACCGACACAAGATGGGTGTACCTTCGTGTAACACTACTACTTTTCACAATTCATTCATACCCCGAACCACAGTGTTGTGGAACCACCTTCCAGCGTCTGTGGTATCAATATCTGACAGCGTTGCTTTCAAAAATTGCCTTAACAATGTTCACATTTCAGCGTTTCACTAATATGTACATATTGTTTTGCATTCGTAGGTTGTTATTTATTGTATGTTGTTGAATTCCACTGATGTAACCCGCTCCCCTCTGTAATGCCTTCGAGCCCTGAGGGAACTTTTAAATAAATAAAAAATAAAGAGAAAACGAAAGACAGAGCGGAACAAAACGCTCGAGGGAAAGGCGGCACCGAATGCCAGGCATCCCGGCTCGCGACCGATTAGCTTGTCCATATGGAAATTGGAAAAACAAAACAAACAACAAAAAAATGAAAAAGAAAATTTTTTGAGTCGCACATCTCTCCGCGTCTCCGTACACCGCACCCGCGGTTATTTTTTATCTGTTTTCTTGCGCTTCTGTGTGTTTTTTGTTGTTTTTTTTGCGCATGCGCATTTTTTTTGTCTTTTTTTTGTGTGCCGCGCACAATTTTTTTTCTTTTTTTCGCGGCAATTTTTGTTGTTTACTGTTTTTTTTTTCTTCTTTTTTTCGATTTTCGTTGACGGGATTTCGAGATATCCGAAGTCCGTCATGAAAACCTTTCGAGATAAGCAAGGACAAAATGCATCGTGCTTATGGGACCTCATTCCGTGACAACGAAATTTTACGACTTAACCACTATTTTGAGATAGCCGTGTTCGAGTTAACGAGGTATTACTTAACAGGCTCAAAGGGGAGCTCCGGCAAAGTTTTGCTGGATTTCCCTCAAGATTGGTTCAACACACCAGTAGTCTGAGGTAGTAACCCGCATAATAAATCAAAATTATTTTGTTTCGCGAGGTTATTGAATTGGACAGGTCAAAATCATTTTTTTTTATTATCCGAAATGATTGAAAACGATGCCTGGACATTACCCTCGAAATTCGAAACTTCGGAACGCAGTATTTGTGAATTAAACAAATAGTTTCCCAAAGCCGAATTGGAAGTTGCCGCACGATCTGCGCCAGTGCAGTGACGTCAAATATTGACTCGTCCTGCAACTCAAGTTTGTCTCACGCCTCCGAACTGCCGCGACCCAAAGTGTCGTGTTTGCCTGCATTCCGCAATCAGCCGCTTTTGTGCCGCCTATTGCTGTGAGCAGATGACGCTTTGATTTCGAGTTTGATGTTCTTTTAGGGCTCGTTGAGCGATCTCAAATTCTTTCAAACGGTGTGAGGTTGAAGAGAACCGCGCAGTGGACTTTTGTGAGCGGCGTGAGGGGCCACGTTGCGCCGGTTCTGCGTGAAAGGCTGCCCTGGCAGAGTCACAATTGAAGCTACGATACACAAACACCCAACCCAATTGTTTTGACTGTTTGATGATTTTTTTTTCGAAGTCTGAGAGGTCGTCGGGTACCTAAACAAGAGAACTTCGTCCGATTCCCCGACTCTACGATTATCATCAGTGCTACATGTGTTGAGCGCCGCCATGTTTTCCAAGGGAGGATAAAAAGCCAGGAGGTGACATCACTCTGGACTTCGATTTTCGGTATTTAGAAAAGAAGGGCCGTGGTGCATTCAACATGTTTTCCGAATGCCGTTATTAAATATTATAGAAACGTCGCTTACAAACCTTCTAATTTCCATAATTTTTGACGTCATAAATAAAAAGAAGCAGGGAGGTGAGAAGTAAGAAAGAAGAGTGCCAAAAAGAAAAAACTGCACGCCCGCTCGCCGAAATTTTTTTTTTTTTGTATTGTGGTATTTTTTTGCGTGTTTATGACTACAATTTGCATCGTTTTAAACAAAAAAACAACAAAAGAAATTTTTGGGGTGTCAGTGCTCCTTGAAGTTTGATCTTCACTGCCAATTCAAACTGAAAGTCACACCAGGCAATACTAACAAAGTCCGAGGACACCTAAGCACTTCTTATGAGTTGTGAATGCGAAAGCATGAATGTTGTTCTTCTGCTCCCTTAGTTCGTCTGCGGCGTAGTGGGGTGGACGGCCACGTTTTGCCGGCCGACGGCCGAGTGCACGCTCTCGCGCCGCGCTGAGCTCGGCCACACAGCCTCTTCCGGGTTTGCCCGAGCGGGCTGTGCGGCCAGGCCCGCATCGCCGCACTTCTTATTGGTGGCCAGGCCGCTGCGTGCACTGCGCCACCATGGAGAGGGCTTCTCTGGTGGCCCTTTTTGGAACTACGCCGCACAAGATCAAATGGGAGCCTCGTTCCTTGATGACGCACGCCAGCCAATGGCAGCCTATCCATCAGATTTCTGCTACACGTGACATTGGGACGGGGGAAGGTGCCGTTTGGCGCGGCTTCAAAGCTGATGACGTCGGTTTGCTCCATGGGGCAGTTAATGCTTTCGCATTAAAAGTGGCAAGAGGTGAAGTTACAGATTTGCCGTTTGCGCTGTAGAGCTTATTTCCAATAGATTACGAGAAGCTCGATGGTCCGAAATGAATGCTATGGAAGCTCACTTCAGCGCTCCCTCAGGAGCACCAGCAAAATGCTCGACATACGTGATTTCTCGCGTATAACCCGCATCAAAATTTATAGAAAATTAAAGGCAAAGTAGGGTTGGGGTCATACATATGCAAATTTTGGAGGGCAGGGCGGCTTCACGGCAATGCATGCGAAGTTGTAGGGATAGATTTCCCGGAGTTCTTCTTCTGCAGTCTGTCCCAGGGACTTCCTTCTCCCCACCTTCTCTATCTTGCGGGTAGCCATCTTCACTTTGTTTTTTGCTGGCTCGAGTCTTCGATTGCCGCCCTGTGCTGTCGTCAAATCCGTTGCCAAAGAGATCGGTAATTGAGTGGCAGGCCGGAACTCTGACCATTACGACGTTGACGAATCGTGTGTGCGAGAATGGCACAAAAATGAGAAGCTGCGAACTGGAAACCACAACCGAAGATCGTTCTGCGGTTCGAAGACTGTTGCATATACCCCGAGCTTGAAAAAGTGCTCGCAAAGTGTATCGAGGAGAGAAGATGCTGTGGTCGTGCTGTATTGACAGAAATCCACCGTTACCGCGACATTTCTAGGCGAGATGGTGCGGAACAGTTAAAAAATTGTAGAGCCCTTTCACTTCACGTGAAGATGGAGGACCAACGAAGTTCTTATGTTTACGACATCTAGGACGATGCCTAGAGGACGACTTCTAGGACGACCTCGAGGTTGCCGCCTAGAGAACGACATCTAGGACGACTTCTAGGATGACCTCAAGGACGACATCTAGGACAACCTCTAGGACAACCTCAAGGACGACTTCTAGGATGACCTCGAGGTTGCTGCCTAGAGAACGACATCTAGGACGACCTCAAGGACGACTTCTAGGATGACCTCAAGGACGACATCTAGGACAACCTCTAGGACAACCTCAAGGATGACTTCTAGGACAACCTCGAGGATGACGCCTAGTAGACGACGACTAGGACGACCTCTCGGATGACTTCTAGGATGACCTCAAGGACGACATCTAGGACAACCTCAAGGACGATTTCTAAGACAACCTCGAGGATGTTGTCTAGTGGACGACGACTAGGACGACCTCTCGGACGACCTCAAGGACAGCTTCTTGGACGACCTTGAGGATGATGCTTAGTGAACGACACCTAGGACAACCTCTCGGACGACTTCAAGGACGACTTCTAGGACGACCTCGAGGACGACATGTAGGACAACCTCAAGGATGACACCTAGTGGACGATGTCTAGGACGACCTCTTGGACGACCTCAAGGACGACCTCAAGGACGACTTCTAGGACGACCTCGAGGATGACATCTAGGACGACCTCAAGGACGACTTCTAGGGTGACCTTGAGGATGACGCTTAGGACAACCTCTCGGATGACCTCAGGATGACTTCTAGGATGACCTTGAGGATGATGTTTAGAGATGATAACAAGGGATCAGGACCTCACTATCTAATAATGCCAAGGAAGGCTGACTCATGCTGGTTGCCCCCTCATTTATTTTTATTTATCGATACTTGCCACGACCAATGGGAAGTTTTCTGTCAACATCCGCGGACGCATTTTTTCCCAGATCCTAGCGCATAACAGCTTCGCTGTAAACGTGCTACATTAGCAATCATATCGACGGTATGGATGAGGATGACGATGCTATCTGCAACAAGGCACCAGCATGAGTGTATTCAAAATAAAGGTATGGTTTGTAGTGAGATCTTGACATCACTTTGAGTAATGAACGTGGGTAATAGGCGAGGCAATTTTTTGTCTTTTCTGAGAGTAGTAAATCGGGTGGTGCGGGTTGTTAAATACCGAAGGCGCGAGACGATCTCCGAATAGGTTTAATCTGGCTTGACCCTAGCGTTCGTCTGGCTTGTGCACCTGACGCACGAGCGCTCGGTCCTCCAGTCCCGCCGGTGGTCACGAGCTGATGACGCAGATTGGTCAGTTGGTACATAACGCCCCCTCCAACTAGTTGTAGTCCTTGTAGCGCTGCAGTGGTCGTCGCATCCGGGTGCTTCTTTAGATACCCGTAGCCAGGTCAGTGTCTGCCCTCGGAGAAGCTGACACTGGTTCTGGAAGAACCGGAAACGGCCTGTCACTGGCTCCCTGGAATGATGTGGCTGGTTGAGTCAGATTTCCATTCCTAAGAGCCCGTGGTGAAGTCGAGTCTTTCTGGATGTCTTGCAGAGGAGACGAGGTTCTCGTTAATTCTAGAATGTTATTTGTTGTTTGTTGATGTCGTAGTTGGTTGATGTACCGGCGTGCCGAACCTTAACCTGTCTGGATCGCCCATGAACATATTCCCATCCGACGTTCTATTACGCCACAAACCCAACTTTGACTTTTTGGAAACTTCCTTGTTCAGACAAGAATGTTTCAAAACAGGGTAGTGACACTGGCCGTCTTTAGCGGCTCTTGAGAGGTAACAGTAGTTTTTAAACGCTCAAGCTCTGATGGCAATTCCCTACCATAAATCATTCAGGCAGGCGTTTTTCCCGTTGTGACGTGAATGGTTGTGTGCTGTTTGAATAAAAACCTGGCTTCAGTTCTTTCTTCCCTCTCCTGGAAAGTGTGAGTTTCAGCTCCTGTACCATGCACTCTTCCTGAGCATTGGTTGCAGGATGATACGGCACACTTGTCACAGCAATGATTCCGTTATTTTTGTCAAATGTCTCGATTTCCTCCAACACCAGTGCTGCGCTGTTGCCCGACACAACTTTTTTCGGTAGGCGAAATGTCGCGGAAATGGCCCGTAGTTTCCAAATGATGGCGGCAGATGTCATGTTGCGGACCACACATGCTTCCAGCCACTTTGTAAAAGTGTCCGCAACGAGAAGAAAAATATGGCCATCAACGAGACCGGCGAAGTCTGAATGAATAGTGTCCATGGTTCAGTTGGCATATTCCACACAGGAATAGGTTTCGTCTCCGGCATTTTCCCGTAGATCTGACAGGTGCTGCATGCTGCAACCGGTGACTCAATATCGGTGTCGATTCCGGGCCACCAAACGTAGCTCCGAACGCAGGCTTTGATTGACACAATCCCCCGATGTCCCTAGTGAATCGGAGCCATTGTTTCCGTTCTTAATTGTGTAGGAATCACGATTCGTGTGCCCCAACTGATACGTCCCCTGTTTGTTGACAGTTCTGTCGCTTTGCTCTTGTACGCCGAGTATTCCGGCGTCTGAAAATGGTGAAGTGTGCCTTCTTGGATTGCTCGATATACATTTCCCAGGACGTCGTCGCATGCTGTCTCTTCTGCCACTAGACAAAGGTGGATGAGTTAAAGCCTCGAACATCAGGATGTCACCTGGCACTTATGTTCTTTCTCCACGATTGACAGCAAAAGTCGGCCGAGAGCATCTGCTTTTTGATGGCGGTTTCCTGGCATCTACCTCAATTCGTAGCTATATTCTGCCAATTTCATGCACCACCTGCTCATCCGTGGAGAAAGGACAGGCTTGTTAGTTTAGATGTTACTGCCAAGCCAGAATACACACGTGAAGTCGGGAAGATACGCAGCGAAAGAGCACTTGGGAGGAAAAAAAGACAATGGACCGTAAAAAAAAAAGAAAAAAGTGGAGGATGGCAAAAGCCAGGGGAAAGGCAGGCGCGCGTGTAGGGAGAGCAGGGAGTGTCCGCTGTTGGAACTGTAGCCTGCGCCTTTTCCCCGAACGATACTGCATGACTCCCTAGCCCCCAAAATAAAATATGCAAAAAAAAAAAGAGTCTTCGGTAAGTCGAGTGTGTGGACAACGACGGTTGTGAAATCGCACTTTGAACACCTTATCTTTGTTTACCTTTTTCTTTTATCGTTATTGCTTTGCCCATTTTTTTTTTTTGCCCTTTTTTTTTGTTGCCTAAATTTAGTGAGCTTTCTTTTTTGTTGCTTGCTTAGCTTTAGAGGTGTGTGAATATCAAACTTTTTCGAATCGAATAGAATAATAAAGGTTACGCATCAAATTGAATCGAATATTTTCAAATACTGAATAGTAGTTTCGAATTAAGAACATTTTTGAAAACAAATATTTTCAATTTGATGTGAATGCTCAATCAAAACACAACTGGAATTCATTTTTCAACGAACATTTATGAAAAGGTTACTTTTATTGTAATAAGAAAAATGACACACATGTGACTGATAAAAAACAGATGAAATAAAAGATCAGTCAGTAAAACACCATTCAAGGAGTGAAGTTACCGAACGTAAATGAAAGTACACATGCTGTGGCAGGTGGCAAACCACAGTACAAAGTCGAAAATCGCTTCGTGCAGCCGCACTGACTTTGAGCCATTTCCTTCCGTGTGCAAACATTCTGTCGATAGAGGGCACCACAAAGAAGCAATAAATTAAAGATATGTTTTTTGTTGGCGAAGAAAGCAAGTCTCACTTTTACCAGTGAAATTGTGTAGAAATAAAAAAATTGACCGCATCTCCACGTGGTGAATGATGTTGATTGGGGCAAAGCTCTGGTAGTGCTTGGCTACGTAGATGCTGAGCCGCAGCATGCCGAGCCTTTTGTTCGTTTTCATCCATGTCAGAAAGAGAATGTGTGGTATGGAACGTGGTTATATACGCATTTGAGATTTTGACCGCAGCGCCCTCTCGTCTATAAACGTTGAGCCAATGCATGCAAAGTTTAACGCGATTCTATACGCATTTGACCGCAGCGCCCTCTCCTGTATAGACGTTGAGCGGCTACATGCAACGTTTCATCCATGACATCCCCAGCTCTTGAGTTACTACCACATCTCAGAGCCCCCTACTCGTCCCGCAGTTGTGGCCGAGTGGTTAAGATGATGGACTAGAGATCCATTGGAGTCTCCCCGCACAGGTTTGAATCCTGTCGACTGCGCAAACATATTTCATCATTTTTTCATCATTTTTTGTTTTTCATTCGAAGTATTCGAAGAACTTGAATACTTTGAACAGCAAAAGTGCGAAGCGAATCGAATCAAATAGCAAGCATTATTCACGAAGTATGGGAAGTTTTGAATATTCGCACATGCCTACTTAACTTATTTTTATGACTTTTTTATGCGTCTCACTTTTCAGTTTTTCTTTCATTTTTTTATTATTATTTTAGTGTTTTGTCGCTTATGCTTATTGGAGGTCCCGGCCAGGTGGTTGTGCAAGTGCAGCGGTGTTTGCGGTCTCCGCCAACTACGCTCTGCTGTATTTAGCGGCTCTTGGATGCTCTCTTTGGTGAGCTCTCATTCGTCGTGACCTTCGGTATTAGCAGAGACGCCAGAGCATTTCAACTCGAGCGTAATTTAACATATTTCTGTATATCAAATTATTGATATATCAAACTATTTTACGATCCCTCTTGAATTCAGTATATCCAGGTTCAACTGTATGACAAACTTTTTAGATTCAAAAGTCACCAACAGTCATATCACAAAGTTTGTCGAGATTAAAAAGTCACTGCCACTCATATGACAGAGCCTATCATGATGAAAAAGTCAGGACCCCTCATATTACCTTCGACTTTCATTTTGAACAATATCATCGATATCACCAAAATCAGACTCACGAATAAGACATATTATCACCGACTCACAAGTATCACGGATGTCACTGCCTCACTAAATACCGTATTTACACGATTGTAGGTCAACCCATTTTTTAATTTTAGAAAATCTGAAGTGAGGGGGCGGGTCGGCTTATAATCGAACCAAAGCTTTCCACTCCTGACAAAAACAAAACATTTGCGACATCAAGAACACCTCGCCTTGTGAGTTTAGCCGGCTGTACCTGTAGCATTGCACCATTCTGTGTAAGCTCATTTAACAAGTTCCATATTTTTTTTAAAATCAGCTTGAACAAGTATCACTGATTGCCGTTCGCAAATCAGCCCTAATGCACGGCAGTGAAAGGCGCGCTGGCTGGCGCGGTGCGCCAGACTTCTGGGGGTGGCGGTACTTGATAAAGAGCCACTCTGGAATCGCTGCTGGAGCCCCAGAGCAACCTCGCTCCCCGCTACTACCGTTGCTTTTTTTTGCATGACGCATGGCCGCGTGACGCATGGTCGCACGACGCATGGTCGCACATTGCTTGATCGAGTGTCGAGATTGTGCGACTGTGCTGGAGTGCCAACTGCGTTTCACTGACATGCGTGATTTGGGCAGTTTAGGTTTTCAGCGCTCGTTGCGATCAGTCCCTACCGGTGACGTGCGACGCGATCACTGAGCACGCGCGGAAGATGCAATTGATTTTGTCATTCGTGAAGCGCGAGATTTTGATGAACGACGCAGCTGACGTGCTTTGGGAACGTAGCAGTGATGTCGACCGGAAAAAACAGCGCCGGAGCGGACGGATCATAGTCTCTGGTCGCAGACAGAGTGAGAACTACGGGGAGCAGCTTCGGTTGTCCCGCCTCAAGCGCGAGCTTCCTAGCTTCGATAACGATCAGGTATCTCATGTGCCTCGCGCATACATGCGCAGCCAAAGCACGCCAAAAGGTATCGAGCACACGCTGGAGGCCAGTCTTTCGAAAGAGACGCTTTGCCGTTGGATATCACTGACTCAAGAAATATCACAAACTCACAAATATCGCCGATATCACCGACTCAGAAATATCACGAGTTTTCACCTCACTGTGCTGCTCGCTGTCATTTGGTTTGGTTTTGGTACGTGTATTTAAAGAAAAATGGAACCTTTGTAAATGTTGATTACAATAAAATTACATTACAATAAACTACATTACAACAAAATTTTCAGAATTAAAGTGGCTCTTATGCGTGAGCATATGTTAAGTAGAGAAGCCCTGACAACCCACTTTAATAATTCGTTACTGAAGAAAATATATTTTCATATAGTAGGAATATTTATAAATACCCTCCCTGGGCATTTCTGTGGGTTTAGTTTTATGTCAAATGAGTCGTTAACTTGGCATCCAAATGTAGGCATTGTGCTTTTCTGAGGCCACAGTCAAATAATATACAGTGCAGTCCACTTATAACAATATTATTAAATGCGGAAAATCCGATCGTTATAACCGATTATCGTTGTATCCGGACTGACCCTGAAAACTGCCCAAAATAGTTCCCCCAAGGAGAAGGTTACTCACCAGTGTTCACTGAATCACACCATAGAAGAAGCTCCGCAATATAACAAAGTTTTATTGTAGGGTCATCAGCAAGCACGCAATGAAATGGTGTTAAACACGCTCAAAAAATCCAAGATCTCCGCTTGCTGGTACAGGGCCTCCTCGACATCCTCGTACAAGGCTCCCCTAAGCCTTTTCCGCTGGTCCTCAAAGCCGCTTGTTCCAGCCTTCATTACGACGTCCCCGGATTTCAGGATGGTCGATATAGTCGACTGAGAGTGCTCATACTTCCGGGCGAGACTTCCGATCTTGAATCCTTGCCGCCAATCACGTAGGATTTGCTTTTTCTCCTCGAAGGAGATAGCTTCTCGCTTCGTCGGAGCCATCTTTCACGCCAGCGACGCGGGGAAGAGGGCGGGGAGGGGTTACGAGGTTACGGGTATGATGATGATGATAGCGCCGAGGTTTTAAGGCCGCGCGCAGCGCCTACTCACGGAGTATTCGGTCGGGGCCCATCGGCGATGATCGCGTCCGCCAACTCGGTTGTTTCTTCGCGGAATTTCACAATTTTTATCTCATTTTCTGTTGAATTTTCGTAGTAAACACATTCAACTCGATCATTTATTGATCGTTATATCCGATATGCCGGGAAAAATGCATCGCTATATATGGTTTATTTTTACATAGAACCAATGCAAAAATTGATGCTTCTATAAAAATCGATCGTTCTATAAAAATCGACTGCACTGTAGTTACCGTAAAATACCGGGCGGGCATCCACTCAAAATGTGGAGTTAATCGCGAAAAAATGGGGGATGGGCGCTTGTCCGGTCATCAATTTTACATATAAATGTACCGTGCATATTTTCTCAGATCTTACAAATTTGGGAATGGGTGCTTTGTCTGGAATGGGTGGATGCGCGGTATACTACAGTAGGTTACAATTACCTTAGCTTCGAAATGGATAATTGGAAGCTTGGGAACAACCTTTACGAGTTCAGCTGGGTTTTCGTTTAGGAATGGTACTGTAACGAAAGACTTGGAAAAACTCTATAAAATTAGCTTTAAAAGCTCTCATGTTCTCATTAATGGCGAAGGAGAAGACGATGCCGATTTGAGGAAGAAGAAATATAGGACTGAGTTGTTAGTCAGCGCTGCGAGTCTGTTTCCTTCTTGTGTGCCTGTGAGTGTGACTGTTGATCCGCGCTGTTCCATCCTAGCTTCAAAAATATTTGGTCAAAATCGCTATTCACTTTGAATTCGCTTCGAACTCGAAATCCACTATTTGCACGTGCCTAGCCGTTTTCTCCAAAACTATTTTGAGTTGAAAGATAATAATGTTGGAAAGAGTAAAGTCTGGGTATTTAAGCGGGGACACTACCCAGAAAAAACAATTTCTGGAAAAAAAGTTAATTTTGAAAAATGTCATATTTATATTTACCAACATGTAGGGAGTATTCCCAGAAAGTTTCATTAGTTTACACTGCATAGTTCATTTTTTATAAATTCTTTTCGGTCCACCGATGCTAAAGAAAAGGTGGAGGTTGGAGCACTTTGAACAGATTTTTCTCCATTCCACTTTTTGGCATAAATGTCAGTTTAGAAAAACTAAGGAATTTGTTATTACGTAACTTGGATTCATTTTTATGAGTTTTCCTGGGTTGAAATTTGAAGGGGAAGATAGCTATGAGCTTGTATTTTTTATTTTTGTCATTTTTCATGCTCAAGAACTAAAATGTTTGAACAAAGGATGGAAATCTAAAACAGTATTTCTGTTCATGTGGCATTTTTGTCACGAAAGATCGAAATATAGCTCTATAGCTATCTGCTCTGAACTGTCCTAAAGCAATATAACGCATGAAACTGACAAATTTAGAAGTAATTTCAAAACGATAGTTTTCCTATGCAGACACACCCTTTTTCATCTTTGAACATTTGCATTTTTTTTTTGTACTTGACCCAGGTTAACCGAATTTGGCAGAAATGTTTTCAACATGAAAAGAAAGGAGCCCTGTAAATGTCATGTTAAATGAGACCAGTGGTTGCTCCCCTTTGAGCGGTAGAGGTGTGCAGGCGGACGACAGCTGGCAGAAGGCGCTGGAGGCGGCCCAGTACCGGGGCCTGGCCACGGGGCCCCGCTGCGTCCCCAGTGATGGGCTGGTGCCGGGCTCGCAGGGCGCCGGCCGGAGTCCCAGGGAGGCGCTGCACGTCACCACCCTGCTCTGCTCCACCAAGCTCACCCAGAACGGTGAGTCTGTCCGACGACCGGCAATCGACCTGCATTGCTCGGATCACCTCGTCGGAGTGATCCCGTGTTTCTCTCGATTCTCGAAAACTCAACTTGGATGCAACGACTTCGTAGTGTTATCACAAACCGCAGGCGAAAGTGTCCCTTCTCAACACCCCCGACCGACTTGCCGCCGGGGTTCACAATGTGTGCAAAATCAAATTTATTTGCGTTTCATTTTCTTTTTTTACAAATTCAACACTACCGTTCACAATTGCCGAATGGAACTAACGCCGCTAAATTTCAAGAAATGCTCACTGTCTTTATTAGTGGTAGTAACGACCCTTAACACTGTAATAAGAACTGTAATTCTGTTATTGTCTCAATTGTATGCCTATACATGTTTTGATCTTACTGTTTTGTGTACATTTTTGCGTAATTATTGAATTGTATTTAAACCCTCCCCCGTGTAATACCCGTAAACGGGTGCTTGAGGTATAGGAATGAATGAATAAATAAATAATATCTTACATGGGGAGGCTGGAAACCAATTCTCATTTTTCATCTTATTTACTCGCTGGCCACCTCTAGTAACAAGTCGGCCACATTCTTCGACTCATTACGATACTGTGTTTTGTGGTGCCCCGTCGTGCTCGGTCTCGTGTTTTTCGCCAGTCTTTACCTTTGTTAGACCTTCTTCGATTCTTTTCATTCCACTTATAATTTCTTGTTGCGTAAAGCGTCATTCTGAAAAAATTGTTATATCCTTTTGCAGCATTTGACTATAGCATTTTTAGAGTCGCATCCGGGCAGTGTGAGTCGGAGAAGCCCGATAATTTGTGCCGTAATGGCGACGGCAGAAATGTCCGCTACGATACGCACCCTGAATTTGACGGATCGAAGGGGCGTTGTACTGGGTCCCAATTTCTGGGAATGAATTCTCCACTGCCTGCTTTAGGCTCACATAGATGTTTAGTTTTGGAGCTGTGGTGAAGCCTTTTTTGTGCCGCCGTTAGAGCAGTGGGTTCGTCTCTGGACAGTGGGAATGGAGTCGATGAAAGGACTTCTGGATGCAGATGTGAGTGCACAACGTTTTGTTGTTTTGTCGTCCTGCTGCACCAGGTGACCTTCTGTCGCTCCTCAAGTGGAAAGTGCATCCCGACAGAATTGAGGACGCCCTCAACAACGTCATAAAGCTGGACGGCGAAGAGATTGTCAAGGTAAATTTTAACGACTGTTCTCGGTACTTCGGCAAGCTTTCTTTTCTGATAGTTTTTTCGTCCAAGTTTGTAAGCACATAATTTTAATATGCATGGTGCAGGTTTCACTAACTCGTGTTCTAGTTATATTTTACATTACGTATGGTCATATATATCGACAGTTCTTTTTTCACCGTTAAATGGAAGAGTTGGAGGAAGGTGATGCATTGTGGGCAATCAGCATTTGGAGCATACTGGCTAAGTATGGGCTTGACTAAAACGTGCAGTCGCTTGGAACGAAATTACCAAAAGATAAAGACAATGTACTAGATCATAAGACGAAGCATCAAAGTAGAAATAATAAAAGAAAACCATAGTCACGGATTGCATTGCGCAAGCTGGACTTGGACCTTCCATGCCCTCTTCCTAGGTTTATGCTCTGGAAACCCATCTTGCCTCCTACTTGCCTTTGACTGTGTTTACAGGACTGTACGTGGACCAGATTGAGGGTCAACCCTCGCTATAGTCTGCCTGCAAAAAAAGAAAAAGAAAACTACTCGTATACGCATCCCACTGCACAAGACGTGAAAAGAAACCTCCTGCCCCTTACAGACGCACCGATCAAAGGTGCTCTTTTCAGGTGCTCCGTGTTTTGGGCGTGAATTCAGAAATAACGGCGAGTGGCGTCATGCCATTCGCCGTTCTGCTTGGCTACACTTTTTCCCGTTTGCTTACGTGATGCGTAAAGATGAAAGTCGAGATTAGGAGAAAAAAAGGGCTCGCAAGGCTTATTGAAAACAAGCAGTTCTTCAGAAGACTCTGGCAAAGGAAAGGAGCGTTGGTTTACAACTGATAATGTTCTCTGTTGATGCCTTAGTATAAGTGGCCCTATAAATGCTACCCATTGAATACAGTCGGGAAAGAAATGAACTTCGAATAACATATAGAGTATTCTGCATCTTGTGTAGGGGCATTGAATGTTTATGTCGAGACGGATGAAATGAATGTTGCGACCGACTTGGGACTGAGGTGAAAGCATCCTGTACTCTTTCACCCACCGGGCTATTGTCGAGCGATAGCATCTTCTTCGTTGGCGGGGGCGGGCACCGCTGCAACTCTTTCTCCACCGATTGGCCCGAAAACTATTTAATACAGGTACACCAACGTGGGTTCTTCAGTAAATACCTTTAACCAAAAACGCTAATTGTATCACCCTGCAAGACACATAGGAAATGTACCCCTGTAAAAGGTTTGGCGTCTCGTTCGCGGACTAAATTTTTAAAACCCTTTTTTTTTTCCCGCTCGAAATAATTGACTTATTACACATTCCAAAGTCGGACAGGTTGTTTCGTGACAGAATGCATTTCCCCCATTTTTGCGGTTGCACGCATTACGTTTACGACGGGTTTGATTCGGCGGCGTTGTTTCCGACATAAAGAGGGAACATCTAAGCGTGAGTCGGTGTCTTGTTCCTTGCGGGGCGTTGAGTGGAAGCCCCTCCCAGTTCCTGCAGGACATCCTGGACGCCCTGTTCTCCATGTTCTCGACGGGGGACGGGAACTCGACCGCCTGCTCGGGACTCGTCTTCAAGACCCTGGTGGGTGCCTGCAGCTGTCTGTCGACGGCTCTTAATTACGTCGCCATATAGTGTGTTCTATGTCCTCAATCTGGGCTCCTAGGAACCCAGTTCCTCAAGGTTCCTGAGTAGCGGTACGAAACTCTCGAGTCCTCCTGAACTTACCTAAAAAGGTGGGGTGCTCGTTTCTCTGCGGGTAAACCCCAAAACGCCAAGAAAACGCTGATTTTTCTGTACGCATCTAGCGTGGCCGAACAGGAGATAACAATGTTCTACGATCGCAAAGTCTGTTGCTTGCATAATGGCAATGAACATTGCCGATCGGCATCCTTTCATATCCTCGTACAGTGCAAACGCTTGTTTTGTTAAAACATCTTTCCAAAACGACATTGTTTTTTTTTTTTTTTCGTCAGGCTCCCTAGCCTTTGCTTATCTGTAGATTCAAAAATAAAGAAAATAGAAAAAAAGAGGTGACATAAAAACCCCCAAAAACGACCAGGTGCGAGGAGCAAGCGAGCGGACGAAAGAAGCGATGAAAACCGATGCTGGAGAATTGGGAAAGGGAAAGATCGCGTTGACAAATAGTTTGGCGTCAAGCCAAAACGGGCTCCTCGTCAATCGCAAGGGGCAGGCTCTTGCGTGACTTTCTTGTTTGGTGCATACCCCGTAGCGTCTGCGCGTGGCGTGCTTTCAATGCTGGTTGAGGCGGCATTGCTGCATGGCATGGATGACATCACGATGACACAGAGCTCAAAGTGGGATGATTGACAGATGCGCAGACGCTGCGGTGTTCCAGCAAATATTTACCCATTGCCTTTTTCCAAACATTGCACGACCTTACCAACCTCAGTCGTGACGTTCCGGGAGAAGGATCGGGTATTCGGGGTGACCTTATTTTGAGGGAGATGAACTCGACAGAAATACTTTCAGTTATGAACAAAAGAAAGCATCTTTCACTTTACGTTCTGCGGTCGCATTCCCGGATACTGGGTGTTTGTTGACCTCGCGACCCCTGGGTGGGTTACCGCTTGTGTTATCTTCAATATTTTTTTTGCCCTAACTGACTTAGATTTTTTGTAAACAAAACAAAGCTTTATTTTGTTATCCCATCGTTTTCCTTTCGCACGGACATGCTCCAACTTTGGGGTCACAGAAATCGAGGAAGATATCCTTAAACAAAGAAAAGTTCCTCTCACTTCTTTGTTTCGCTTTGGCACGGACATCCTCCGACTGTATGGTCCGCAGTCACGACCTTCGGGTAACATAGATGTTCGCGGATCGCGGGTTGGCGTTGGGGTTTATGGAGGGGTGGACAACCACTCCGTGTTTTTTTGGAAATTTCCATTTTCCCCAAAAGTGGTGTGGGTGATGACTCGGGATATTACGGTACCAATACTATAGAGAGTTTCTCCAAAACTATTTATAACATAGAAAGACTCTCTACAGTATCGAAAAACTATAGACGACAGTGGACTAGTAATATTGAGTCAAATTTCTATATGCAACTATCGATAGTTGACTATCGTTGGTCGACTGTTGATTATTGATGCTCAGTCGACTATCAATAGTACTATTGAGTCAAATATTTATAGGCAACTATCGACAGTTGACTATCAATAGTTGAATATTGTCACTCGATTGACTATCGATAGTCAACTTTCAGAAAGCTACCGGGCAGTACTGAAATGAAAGTAAAACACAAGGGGACGGCGAGGGACATGTAGGGGCATATTAGTCGAGTGTTGAATGTCACATCTACCAAAATCTATTGACACTTAATTGCACATAGTTTTAGGATACTTCACTATTGATAGCATACTATCTATAGTTTTTTGATAGTTGACTGTTGTTAGTAGCTTTCAATAGTACTATCGATAGCTTTTTAGCTATTAATAGTTAGATTGATCTTCCGCTATCGATAATCTTGCACGAGCATTCCGGAGCTCTCGAATTTTCTTTACCATTCCTTCCCTAAATATGTGTATTTTCAGTTTAAGCACGGCCTTGGCAGATCGGAGCTACTCATTGCTGAATATCTATGGGCTAGACACTTCCCATTTTTTGCATTCTTGCTTGCAATGTCGGTAAGCTTCTGCACTGCTTTGCTGCATCCACGCCGAGACTGGTAAGGGTTTCTCTGCTGCCGTTTGAGGAAGGCTAGCTCGAGGACCCCCGTAATGGACGACCGTCACACTCACAATGTAACCCTTTTCCTGAAAGCTTGAAGTCACTTTTTTTCTCTAGATGGACGAGATGGTAATCTCGTAATCTGAGCACTACTTTCAATAGCTGCTACAAAAAAGGATGTCTATTGTCCGTCCAATGCTTAGCGCTTATCTGGGCATAGCTGGGTATGTTTTTTGCGAGAGGAAATCTGAATGGGGTGTTTTTCAGGTTTATATCCTGAGCTTGCTGGAGAGCCCCAAGTTTGAGCACTTCAAGCCGGTCATGGACGCCTACATCACGGGCCACTTCGCCGCAGCACTCGTCTACAAGTGAGCCTCGCTTTCTTCCAAGCACTTCCCACGTTTAGACATCATGCGCACAAAAGTATGAGGTTGTTTTTTTAGGGGCGAAGCTCCTTAAAGGGGAACTCCGCCGATTTTTTGGTAGGCTTCGATTTGGTTGGAAATTTGCAGACCGCATCAATAACCCCTTCTCAACTGATAACCAAAATGTTTTATAAAAATAAAATTTTTCCGTGCAGTTATTGAATTTGCAAGTTACACCGGCCGCGAGGGTTCCAGGAGGCGACTCTCTACTGGCAACACTGAAAAATCCCTACTTTTCCCTACCCGCGTACGTCACGGATGGGCAAGCGGACGAGCGACTCGGGCAGCCGCGAAGTGGCTTTCCGTGCGCCAGCGATCGAGATTATTTTTTTCGCAGCTTCAAGGTTAAAAGTTCCTTTGCAATGGGTAGGAACCTGTGCTCCGCGATAGATCATAGGAACAGTGCCGGGAAAAAGCTTATTTTTTACCCTTGTTTTCGTGGGAGAAAAAAAAAAAGCGCTTCCAGGCAGTAATGGAGGCCAGCCACGTCAAGGTGCTTTAGAGCGAGCTGTGCGCCGAGAGAACTAGTGTCACGTGAAACATTTTCACTTTTGTTCGGAATACTTTATAGCAGCGTGCTACGAGTTGAGTATCCTTTAACAGCTGGAACAGCTTCAAGAGCGGCACGCGCTAACTCAAGCCGGTTTTGACCACTATATGGCATCCATCCAAAAAAGAGCGCTAATAATATCGTGAAAAAAGTACGCAATCTAGAACTATAGTCGACATTTTGCACAGTCACATTTGTTATTCACAATTGGTCCAGTGTTTGTTTTTATTTTTTTTTTATAAACACTATTTCTGTTTCGGACGTTGAATCTAGCTCGGGGGCTACTCTCAGAGTCTCACTCACATGGCCGATATGTTGAAGACGAGAAGTGAAACGTCTAAACAAAGTTCAAGTCTGAATTTGGACATGAATTTCGACATACTGCTATTCCTGTCTGCTATTACAGGGGTTTATGGAGCAGGTGTTGAGCTCCATTAATTAATGATAGAGCCTTTGTCTGGTCTGTCAAATGGTTGGTGTGCTATATTCTCTGCAGAAGAAGTGATGAAAACGTCTTTAATTTATTTTATTGCGGAGAAATTTTATATAGGGCTGAAACGTTTTTTTTTAAACCATGAAAATATTAATGTCGTTGAGGGGAGGCATGCAAATTTACAGCTAATGGAAACTGTGCTAAATCAAAACTTAATTTTAAAAGAAATCTTATATTGTATTACTCCCTTCCCATGTGCTCTCGTAGATGAGTGTTTGAACGCGTTGCATACTACCCCAAAAGTTAAATAAAAAAGAAAAAATAGGGTACACGTTTGTTTAGTAACGTTTGTTAACTTATTTTGAAATAAAAGTTTTATGATGTCTTTCTGTACCTTATTCACTAATTTATCAAGCAAATATTATTTATTTTAAGATGAACAGCGTATTTCTATATTTTATACGCATTCCATTGCACTTGATGTTTGGGTTGGTGGTTGCGGAGTTCTTTTAATTGTCATTTTAACACGATCTTCATGACCAGTAACCTGCCATCTGATCTACACGAATGCAGTTCATCCCATTTTATACATTTCATTGTTTACGAAAATCACAGTCTACATGTGTTAGGTCCTAGCCCAGCACGCGCATGTTCGTCGTTTTGGAAGGCGAGCAAAGTACGTACCACACGCACGAACGCTGAAAATGGCATCGACCAGAAGCGCTTTTCAGAAATGGTCTATAGATCTTTAGCTAAATTACTTAAGTACCAAGGAGCATATTCATGCCACAAGAGTAGTTACACGTGCTGGTGCCTGCAACAGTAACTTTTCTAAAGAAAATCTAAAACAAATGGCACGTTCCTTCAGGTTATACGAGCGTGTGGGGCACCTGTACCCACATTCCGAGCATTTTCCGTGGTGCTTTGGCAATTTGTCAAAAAAATGTATTGCGTGACTCTTCGACCTTTCTTGGGCAGCCATCTTCTAATAAAATGAGAACGGATTTACTAGCGATTACACGAAACTATCGAGCCGCGGCTTGAGCGTACCGAGTTTCGGTTTTCTCGGTTTTCTCAAAATTCCAGTTGCTCCCGTTTTTTTTTATAGTTCAGCACGTAGGCCAAGGTCATACCTTGTGCAAATATAGATTATCATCAAATTCAAATAGCACGAACGCCCAGGTTTTCTCGCTGTTAGTCGCGTGAAAGGCGAGCGCGAGCGTGCCCGATTGCTGGCCGCGCGCCTCGCTACCCAACTGTGACGTCACGCTTGAGTGGCGGGAAAACTGGGGAAAAACTAGGGAGAACGATGTTTCGGTTTCGGCAGCAAACAAAATACCACTTTTTTAATTAACTAGATTGAATCTGGGAGAACGAGTTAGCATTTCGGAATCAGGAAGCCGTCCGCATTCAGATGATGCCTTTGGATTAGGTAGCTCGAAAAATCGGCGGAGTACCCCTTTAAGGGCTAGCCATGTTCGTCCGCCGTCCGCTGTCCGCCGTAGGCCTGGCGTCGGGTGCTCGTGCTTCTGCTCGTGAGATCAAGTGCTCACGAGCACGTGAGCACATGCTCACGTGCTCGTGTAGGGCAAAAAAAAAAAGAAAAAAAAGATGAAAAAAATGATAAAAGAAGAAAAAGAAAAAAAAAAAAAAAAGAGTAGGGGGTTCTGAGATGCCATCCCATCTGTCTTCTTAAAAAAAGAAAAAGAAGAAAACCACACATTCTCCTACTGATATGAATGAAAAGGCTCAAAGAAAAAGAAGAAAAAAAAGAGTAGGGGGTTCTGAGATGCCATCCCATGTCTTCTTAAAAAAGAAAAAGAAAAGCACACATTCTCCTACTGACATGAATGAAAAGGCTCAAAGAAAAAGAAGAAAAAAAAGAGTAGGGGGTTCTGAGATGCCATCCCATGTCTTCTTAAAAAAGAAGAAGAAAAGCACACATTCTCCTACTGACATGAATGAAAAGGCTCAAAGAAAAAGAAGAAAAAAAAGAGTAGGGGGTTCTGAGGTGCCATCCCATGTCTTCTTAAAAAAAGAAAAAGAAGAAAACCACATATTCTCCTACTGATATGAATGAAAAGGCTCAAAGAAAAAGAAGAAAAAAAAGAGTAGGGGGTTCTGAGATGCCATCCCATGTCTTCTTAAAAAAAGAAAAAGAAGAAAAGCACACATTCTCCTACTGACATGAATGAAAAGGCTCAAAGAAAAAGAAGAAAAAAAAGAGTAGGGGGTTCTGAGATGCCATCCCATCTGTCTTCTTAAAAAAAGAAAAAGAAGAAAACCACACATTCTCCTACTGATATGAATGAAAAGGCTCAAAGAAAAAGAAGAAAAAAAAGAGTAGGGGGTTCTGAGATGCCATCCCATGTCTTCTTAAAAAAAGAAGAAGAAGAAAAGCACACATTCTCCTACTGACATGAATGAAAAGGCTCAAAGAAAAAGAAGAAAAAAAAGAGTAGGGGGTTCTGAGATGCCATCCCATCTGTCTTCTTAAAAAAAGAAAAAGAAGAAAACCACATATTCTCCTACTGATATGAATGAAAAGGCTCAAAGAAAAAGAAGAAAAAAAAGAGTAGGGGGTTCTGAGATGCCATCCCATGTCTTCTTAAAAAAAGAAGAAAAGCACACATTCTCCTACTGACATGAATGAAAAGGCTCAAAGAAAAAGAAGAAAAAAAAGAGTAGGGGGTTCTGAGATGCCATCGCAAAGTCTGTTGCTTGCATAATGGCAATGAACATTGCCGATCGGCATCCTTTCATATCCTCGTACGGTGCTTGTTTTGTTAAGACATCTTTCCAAAACGACATTGCTTATCTGTAGATTCAAAAATAAAGAAAATAGAAAAAAAGAGGTGACATAAAAAACCCCAAAAACGACCAGGTGCGAGGAGCAAGCGAGCGGACGAAAGAAGCGATGAAAACCGATGCTGGAGAATTGGGAAAGGGAAAGATCGCGTTGACAAATAGTTTGGCGTCAAGCCAAAACGGGCTCCTCGTCAATCACAAGGGGCAGGCTCTTGCGTGACTTTCTTGTTTGGTGCATACCCCGTAGCGTCTGCGCGTGGCGTGCTTTCAATGCTGGTTGAGTCGGCATTGCTGCATGGCATGGATGACACCACGATGACACAGAACTCAAAGTGGGATAGTTGACAGATGTTTGTGTGCGGTGTTCCAGCAAATATTTACCCATTGCCTTTTCCCCAAACATCGCACGACCTTACCAACCTCTGTCGTGACGTTCCGGGAGAAGGATCGGGTATTTGGGGGGGTGACCTTATTTTGGTGGAGATGAACTCGACAGAAATACTTTCAGTTATGAACAAAAGAAAGCATCTTTCACTTTACGTTCTGCGGTCGCACTCCCGGATACTGGGTGTTTGTTGACCTTGCGACCCGTTATCTTCAATATTTTTTTTTGTCCTAACTGACTTAGATTTTTTGTAAACAAAACAAAGCTTTATTTTGTTTTCCCATCGTTTTCCTTTCGCACGGACATGCTCCAACTTTGGGGTCACAGAAATTGAGGAGGATATCCTTAAACAAAGAAAAGTTCCTCTCACTTCTTTGTTTTGCTTTGGCACGGACATCCTCCGACTGTATGGTTTGCAGTCACGACCTTCGGGTAACATGGATGTTCGCGGATCGCGGGTTGGCGTTGGGGTTTATGGAGGGGTGGACAATCACTCCGTGTTTTTTTGGAAATTTCCATTTTGCCCAAAAGTGGTGTGGGTGATGACTCGGGATATTACGGTACCAATACTATAGAGAGTTTCTCCAAAACTATTTATAGCATAGAAAGACTCTCTACAGTATCGAAAAACTATAGAAGACAGTGAACTAGTAATATTGAGTCAAATTTCTATATGCAACTATCGACAGTTGACTATCGTTGGTTGACTGTTGATTATTGACGCTCAATCGACTATCAATAGTATTATTGAGTCAAATATTTATAGGCAACTATCGACAGTTGACTATCAATAGTTGACCGTTGAATATTGTCACTCGATTGACTATCGATAGTCAACTTTCAGAAAGCTACCGGGCAGTACTGAAATGAAAGTAAAACACAAGAAGGGGACAGCGAGGGACATGTAGGGGCATATTAGTCGAGTGTTGAATGTCACATCTACCAAAATCTATTGACACTTAATTGCACATAGTTTTAGGATAGTTCACTATTGATAGCATACTATCTATTGTTTTTTGATAGTTGACTGTTGTTAGTAGCTTTCGATAGTACTATCGATAGCTTTTTAACTATTGATAGTTTGATTGATCTTCCGCTATCGATAATCTTGCACGAGCATTCCGGAGCTCTCGAATTTTTTTGACCATTCCTGCCCTTAAGTATGCGTATTTTAAGTTTGAGCACGGCCTTGGCAGATCGGAGCTACTCATTGCTGAATATCTATAGGCTAGACACTTCCCATTTTTTGCATTCTTGCTTGCAATGTCGGTAAGCTTCACTGCTTTACTGCATCCATGCCGAGACTGGCAAGGGTTTCTCTGCTGCCGTTCGAGGAAGGCTAGCTCGAGGACCCCCGTAATGGACGACCGTCACACTCACAATGGAACCCTTTTCCTGAAAGTCACTTTGTTTCTCTAGATGGACGAGATGGTAATCTCGTAATGTGAGCACTACTTTCAATAGCTGCTACAAAAAGGGATGTCTATTCTGTGTCCAATGCTTAGCGCTTATCTGGGCATAGCTGGGTATGTTTTTTGCGAGAGGAAATCTGAATGGGGCTTTTTTCAGGTTTATATCCTGAGCTTGCTGGAGAGCCCCAAGTTTGAGCACTTCAAGCCGGTCATGGACGCCTACATCACGGGCCACTTCGCCGCAGCACTCGTCTACAAGTGAGCCTCGCTTTCTTCCAAGCACTTCCCACGTTTAGAAATCGTGCGCACAAAAGTATGAGGTGTTTTTTTTTACAATTTTCGGTGAGCCGGGTAAACCAAAGAGCAGTGATGAAAAATATTTAGTACGCAGAATGTATTTACATACTCCACCTACTTCTCACACAGTCATCGCGCACATTTAAGCAGTATTTATGACGTAGCACGGTCTTAGGGATGCCGTCCCCAAAGGAGGTGGGAACAAGTTTTGATTCGCACGTGTCGAGCACTCCTTGGGTTGAGCGAGTGTGTACTCTACACACCCTTCTGGCCGGCACATGACGGATGCCTGGTGTACGTCCAGGGGTTTGCTGAGCTGCGTGGCCCACTGCGCGGAGCTCATCTGCGACACGGAGGAGCATGCCGCCATCCAGCACTGCTTCCGCTCGCTCGAGCACGTCTTCAAGTTCATAGTCCAGTCCAGGGTCCTGTTTGCCAGGTGAGAGCCACCTGTGCGACTGGAGCTGCGCCAATATACAAACTTTCGCGTGGAAATTGATACCTTTGGTATTCACTTTTGTTTGCATTTAGCTCTTCCGCCCGACGCGATTGAACTTTTTAGTAGCAACGTAGACCCTCCGCAATTTGAAGTTGCTTTATTTAGACGGTTAATTCGATGTATAGATGGGATCCCTGCTATTGTATGTACAGTGCTATAGAAAACATTGCACGTTAGCTCGGTGTCTACATCTTTAGACCTTATTTATTTTAAGTTTTTTCACATTTCACTTTTCCGTTGAATATCAGGACCACAGCCCAGTGACCAATTTTTATGGATTGTGTGTTGATTTCATCTTGCAAACACTGCAAAACCTTCAGTCTGGTTATACGATGGGTCCTTCATTTTTGAGTTTTATATTTAAAAAAAATGGGGGTAAAATTCAGGGCGCCTTGTTCTAATCTGCTAGTCGGGGAGAAATCAGGTTTTTCGAAATAGTCTTCTGGAATTCGGGTTTTTCGTGTTATACTTAGAATTATACACCTAAGCATAATTAGCAATAAAGAGCATTGATTTGTTTCAATATATGTACCATAAAATCCTGTGAGAGTACCATATTCAATTACACTGTGCTGTTTGTTGTTGCGCGAGGGCGACTCAATGTTGTTTATTTTGATTTATCGAAGGCCTTTGATGAGATAAACCGCAAATTGCTTCTGGATAAACTTTCTTTATATGCTGTGTCACCAGTACTTTTATTGTGGTTCAGTAGTTATCTGTAGGATCGTCAAAGTAACGTATGCGTCTTGAATAGATTATCAGACGTTTTTGTACCAACTTCAGGTGTACCTCAAGGGTCAAACCTGGGGCCACTTCTTTTTCTCTTATTTATTAGCGATATTGAATCTTGTGTAAAGGATGCATAGTTTTCTTATTTGCAGATGATATCAAGCTTTATTAATAATTCAGTCGAGGAATGATTGTGTTCTTTTACAAGATGACGTTTCCCGCATTTTTGAGGGTGGTGCTCTGATAACTTATTAGTGGTCAATCCAGATAAAACAAAAACTCTGACTGTGTGTAGAAAACTTTAAATTATTTCTTATCCGTATCTACTTGGCTATACTTCTATTGAACGTGTTCAGAAAATTCGTGACCTAGGTATTTATTTTGACAGCTACCTTTCTTTTTCATTCCACGTGACCCAAATTGTTTCCTCTGCTTCTTGAATGCTGGGAATCATATCACGCCAGACGCGTGATTTTTTTAGTCCTCTGCGTGTCCTTCGTTTGTTTTGTTCTTTAATTTGTGTTAGGCTCGAGTTTTGTAGTGCCCTGGAATTTGCTGATGGAAACTGATGCAGCAAGGACACAAATAGAAATTTACATACTGCCAGCTTGCATCAGTGAAAGATACAAATGAATTAGGAGCTTCCAGTAAGTGCCGAGAGTATCCAAATAAAATGTAGTACTTACGGCCGTGTCCTCCCCATCGTAGAGAGCTATGCTAGGCTTGGCTTTGTGTGCATTCCCGGTGCAACTGGGCCCCTTCCCTGCAGGGCAACGGGAGACCCCAACGAAGAGGCGTTCTGGGGAGACCTGCACGAGCTCTTCTGCTCCTTCGAGAAGATGCTCTCTCTGGAAGGGGACTCCAAGGTTCTGCCCATGCAGGTGGCTGTCTCTCGTTTTATTAGATGCCTGGCATTCACGATCGTCACGTGACCTTGCAAACGACACGCGATGCCGTGACATCAGGTGACACCGTAACGTCCCAGAGGACCTATAAATGGTACAAAGTTTTTTATTGGCCGCTCGTTGGGTGAGAAGGGGAAGGCATTTGCTGGGTCCCAGACCCATCGAGCAAAGAACACTCGACAAATAGTATTTGCCTGTGCGCCGGGTGGGTCGCCAACTGGCCACAAAGGAATCTGTTAGCAGACGAGTGGCACCGCAGAAGCTGGCTTAGGCCGCTCAAAGGGCCGTCTTTGTTTCGTTAACGAGCCAACGTTTGCCTCGTTGAGCCAGACCATTACGAGACGTCCTCAGAAAGGACCCAAGGCTCGTACGAGTGCTCATCTCGACGTGCGCATTGCAAGTGAATGTTCAACCGAATACATACTAAGCCAAATACAAATTTCACGAGGCATATTATATTTGCCTATGTGGCCCTGCTGTTTGCGTTAGTGCAGAGTCAGGTTACGATATGTAATGAAGAGTTTGAATTAATTTGTAGAATGGGAATGTATGTGTGAAAGTTGAGGTTTAGTACCAGTCAAACAGCATCAAGAGCACAATTCACTAGGCATTTCCTGTACATGATTGGTCCAACAATGATAAAACACGTACAGAAACCTGACAAACACCATAATCGCGCACTTTTTAGTTCCAACAATTTTTTAATTTGTTAAATATTTTGTAACACTTGTTTTTTGTTTTTTTTTCTCGAATGGCTGATTAAAGAAGTGTCCTGCTATGAATGATTCTTTCTTTTTTAATGCGAAAGCATTAACTATCCCATGGAGTGAAGCCAGCATTGTCTGTAATCGGTGTCTGTAGCCATCTGTAGCAGAAATACGGCACCTAAATTTCCATTCCCAATAAAACACAAAGAAAAGCCCAGAAACGCAATGCTTCGTCACGGAAGCCATCGCGATGCCGGCAGGGCTTGCCGCTCCAGTGAAATGGGGGAGCATGATGTCACTGCTGCAGCGCCATGTGCGATAGGAAGACGTGGCACGCTGCTTGTAGGAATGTGCTGCGTGTACGAATGCTTTCGCATTCCTACACGTAAGCAGTCTTAAGTGTCTCTGCCGAAATTTTTTCGTAAATAATAGAAACCTTAGAAAACGGCCCGTGACCGCGGAATAGAGAGTGAGCGAGACTCGAACCGGCCAGTTCTTGATCGGTGGATTTTCGGGCGGAAAGAAACCGAATTTCAAGCCCCAAATTGTGTTCTGGGTAGTTGGGCTCTCCTATGTCATGTACAACTAAAATCCTCGACGAGCATCAATACCCTGTCAGTGTCCCTTTAAGGCACCGCCATGTTCGTCCAGAGGAGCAGAAGTGGCCGAGTGCGCGCCTCCGTGATCCTCTCATTGGCGTCAGCCCTCAGCGCCATAGAGTGGCATTCCTTGAAACTAGGACGTGTGCCAGCCAATGGGAGCCTATCCATCCAATCGCTGCTACAGACAACAGGCTTCACTCCATTGAGACAGGGGACATTAGGTGCCGTTTGGCACGGCTTCAAAAGCTGATAACGCCGGTTCGCTCCATGGGACAGCTTAATGCTTTCGCATTAATAAGTAACGGCCGACTTAGCTTGCTTTGACCCGCCCTGCAGACTTGAATGCAAGGCCCTTCACGAATGTTGCCATGAAGCCCGAGCTGGCCCTATACCCGTGCAGACATCTAAGTCAAAGACGCGTTTTGAGGCACCAGTAGTACTCGGGAAGGTGGCCACCTGCTAAGACTAGTGACCTTGCTCCTACACAAAAATCAGTCCAGCTGGAGCAGAGATATGGAAGTCTGTAGGGTACCCTTCCATACAGGGGTCGGTGCTCAAAGGGAAACAGATGCCCATCCCATTGTGTGGCCAACAGCTACCAGCTAGGGCAGTCACTGCACAGGGTTTGTCAACGCCGTGTCAACGCAATGATCCCAGTATCCGACGGCATTTGTCGGGAAGCAGGGGTCCCCAGCGAGACACTGGGGTCGAGCGAGCTCGGGTCAGCGAGTGGGGGCCCGCCGTGCTCTCCGACCCGAGAGCCAGGAAGACCGCGAGTGGAGTCGTTGTCGGTCGGACGACCTCACCTCGTGACTCGTCTCCGCCCGAGCTCAATTGCAGACTCTCTGCAGATGGCTCCAACGAGGGAAGGGCCGACTGCTCTGTGCGATCTTTCGCGGGTTTTCCCGAGACGGGAGATGCACGGAGAAGTGCGAGAGAGAGTAGGCCAGCAAGGTGGCAAACTTTCCCCAGCACGATACGGAACACGGAGGCTAGAAGCCGGACGACTCTGGCCGTCTCATCTGCGGCTTAGTCCTGCCCTGGGAGAGGGAAGCCAGCTGCTTCTCTGGGCTTTTGTATTTCATTGTACCCCCCCCCCCATTTCATCTGGCTATGAATCCTTTTACTATATACTAAACGGTTCACCGTTTTGAAATTTCGAGGACGGTTAAAAGTGTGGTGGCAGAGGTATGCGGCTGCAACGACTCCACATTGTGGGATTTCTGCATTTAGCTACCAACACAGGTACCGATAGAGTAACCAAAGGGTTATCTCAACAGCGGCGGCGATCTCAAAGGAGACGTCAAACCTAGTAGCGCGATCCCCACATCTCCGCGGCAATATAGACGACGTTTAGGGCTACATTACCGCGGGTCGGTTCGATAAATTACCTCCGTCCGTGCCAATGATTGTCTACCTTAATTATCTTACTCTCTCGAATATAGCGGAAGAGAAGACACACGTACCAGAGTAAGGACAGAGTCCAAGAGCATTTATTATATCACTCTTCTAAAAGAACTACAATGTCCCTATCCGAAATGCCCCCTGCGCCGGCAAGGTAAGAGGAGGTCCTTACCTGCCAGACGCGGGGTTCCGAAGAGCCAAGATAGGGGAAGCCTCGGAGAAGTCGCCGACACACGTCCTATCTCTTTCGCGGTCACCGGACGAGTCCCTTTCCCGAAAGCAAGAGAACAAGAGGCGAAACCTCCTCGCCTGTCAGCAGTGATCCGCATCCGAGCGGAGGAACGGAAAACGGTCCCCCCGGGAGAGAGTGAGAGGAGAGCCCCCCAAGCCAGGGGGCCCTCTGCCTCACGAACAGGTCGGAGCTCACGGCGAAGGCGGCCGAGCGTTTCGACCTGCTGCCGTCATCGCAGCCATCGGGGAAGGGAGACCACATTAATCCCCACATCGTGCTGTCTTTCACAGTGCACCGTATCTAAGTACAGAAAAGTGCTACTTATGCAGAGTGAGTTATAGGCCGAAAAATGCGGTAATTGATCTTTTAAGACTGGTAGGTTCCATCGTGCACTGGGGTTAGATTCACACCTCTGCCATAACTGCTAATTTTGCATCCCCACACGTAGCACTACCTCTGTGTACAGTTCTTTCATACCCAGAACCTTTCGTGATTGGAGCTGCTTTCTCTCTTCTATAGCGACAGTCCGAAATTTTTAATAGGTTTAAGGCTGCACTAGCTAATTATAATTATTTGTTCGAGCCCATAGAGCAGCCTTTAATGATATTTGTATTCCCAAACACCGCCTCCCTTTTTAACGCCTCAACTCTCGTTTTGCTCCGATCTTAAGATTTCTCTCCTGCCCTGGACGGTTACCTCGCAGCACCCTTTTGCCGCTTAAGCGAGACGGTGCAACCGCCGTGTCCCCAAAGTAAAGCCTCGAGAGTTCCCTCCTGATCGGACCCGGTGGGTTCCCGTCCGTCCCAGGTGTCGCTGGTGCACAGCCTGAGCGGCATGTACGAGCAGCTGGTGCAGGTGCTGCCCCTGCAGGGGGTGGCTCGCCTGGTGCGCCTCAGCTTGTCCTGGCTGGCCCCCCGGCCACACCTGGACCTGGCGCAGGCCCGGCTACGCTGCATCCAGCGCACCGCCAAGGGCCCCGTCTTCGCCGGCGCCGGTCAGTGCACCCAGATTGCAACCGTTTGAGCGGAGTTGCGCAGTTTACGGGCCGCGCTCGCACTACGAGCTGCGCGGAGAAGACAAAAGCGTCTCCGTCTCTACCCATTTTACTTTTGATGGGCCATCTGGACAAAGATTACACCCAAAAAACACCATTCACAGGGCTGAACAAAGATTACACCCGAGGAACACCACTCACCAACAGGGTGAATGTTGTTCTTGGTGTAATCTTTGTTCAGCTGGCCCATCGAAAGCAATGAACCAGCTGGCTCATCTTAAACCCATGACCCATTTTCCTCTTTGCCTCGCAACCATTTTGCGCAGGAGCAGTCCGCCATTAAAGGGCGAGTGCAACGATTTTAGTGTTGAAAGAATTGGCAATTCATAATTTTTATACAGTTTATCCAAGCACAAGTGACCAAAAACGCGTCACCTTGCTCCGAAAAACTTCTATTCCGTTGCGTGATCGCAAAGAAGACAGCAAAATATTTGCCGATCTGCAGCCAGTTCTGGGGACGGAAAATGAACTTTTTTAATTCTAGAGATACCTGAATGAAAACTTTAGGGAACGCTCATAACACTTACATAAGACTAACTGCAAAGTTTCATGAGGCTGTGATTATTCATTCTCAAGTTATAAAAGTTTATCAAGATGGGTTATATCTTATCCCCATCCTGGAGAATCTGCAAAAGGCAGTGGCAGTGTGAAATTCGTCATGGTGACCGCTGGATAGGTACCCCTGGGCATAACAGAGCCTCTTGTAGCGTGAGCTACACTGGCCGAGGTTGAGCAGTTTCGCGTGGCTCTCATAATGAGCCGTGCTCCGGGCTGCGCAAGCGCGAGGAGCAGTGACGTCACACGGCGCACAGCTGGCGGGGGAGAGCCGCCGTCGCCGCGGGCTCCGCCACCACCGCGCGCGCCTCGCCGGTCTGCGCAAGCGCGAGGAGCAGTGATGTCACACGGCGCACAGCTGGCGTGCCGGAGCCGCCACCGCGCGCGCCCCGTTGGTCTTCGCATTTGATACGTCATAGCCGCGGCAGACGCACTGGCGCCGCCGCGTGCCCAGCTGTGTGCCTCCGTTGCGCAGTAGCCAAGTCTGACACTGCACCGGAGCTGCTTGATAGCGCCTCTCATTTTGTGCGCATAAGCTCACGCTACGTATATCCAGGCATAGCCGAGCTAAGCCACCGAAATTTTTTTTTATTTCTTTGCAGAAAAATTTTAGTACAACGTTGAAGTTTCAGTTTTCGATCAAACACATTCATATTTATTTTTGGTTTATTAAAAAATTTTACCCAACTTTTAAAAAAAACAAGATTGTTATGCCGTCACAAAGTTATTTAGGAACAAGATGCAAAAGACAACACGCAAATCGGATAAGCAGTTCCTGAGATATTCTTCACGAGATGGGCGCTGGACGATTCACTCCGACTCGCAGTAGGCGCCAGCCGAGCGCTGGAGCCCGCAATCTCAAAAGAAACTGCAGCGGTCTATGTGCTCGGGACACCACGCATGCATGCAGCGACGGCTTCTTCCTCGGCGGCGACAGCCGATGGCATGGAAGATCCATTACCTGGAAGCATCGACCTGATGAGCATTGGCGGCACGCTGTGCAGAAACTTTTAACTTCGCCATCCTGACCAGCTTCATGGAGCGCTTTCGCATGCTGAACGCGCGCGCCGTCTTGTATTTCGTTTCACGCATCATGTGCGGTTACGAAATAGATGGGCAAGCTACAAGAAACTGCTCGAAGTTCAGCGGGAACGATCAGTAAAGAAGGCGAAAAGCGAAGCGGAGCTAACAATGCGCGAGGGCAAGCAAGGAGACCACTGCCGTAGCAGACGACGCGACCGGCAGCGACGGGAGAAAACGGAGAGGAGCACGTGCGCCGCGGCCAATAGTAGCCGCGTGCTCCCCCGCGCGCTTCGGGAGCGCGCGCTTTGCTCAATCACGGCTGTGCAATTGCGACATGGCAAAACGCCAACCGCGCAGAAACCGCGAGGCTGACGCCATTTTGAAAATCGGGAGAAGGAAGAGAAAGAACTTACGTTCAAAACAAGACAAAAATGGCGGCCGTCAGCCGAATAGAGCGGGAGAGCCGATAGCGCAAACTTTCGGTTGATTTTGGCACTTTACTGCCACTTGAAAGCTACCCAGGCCCCGTAAATATTTTATTTTTAATATTTTCCCAGTGATTTTAGTGGTGATAATTACAGAGAAAGTAGATTAGGAGATATACAACCCAAAAATATGGTTTTCAAGAAATGGACTTTTTCGCAATTTTTCAGTTTTCAAGGCCCGCATCCCCCCTTAGCAGAACTGATGTGTGACGTACTGTGGGGGATAGGCGGAAGTGAACAAAACCTGTCCCCCTCCGCTGCTACACTCGCCGTCACCCTCGCGGCGAACCGTCTTTTAATGCGAAAGCATTAACTGTCTGATGGAGCGAAAGGGCCAAATGGCTCTTTTACACCGCTTCGATCCCATTGGCTAGCACGCGTCCACAGCCAACGGCACATCGCTGTGATCCTATTGGCTAGCCCGCGTCGACCAAGCACCCATTCGCCGGACACGCAGTGCCATGCGGTGGCCGGTCGTTGAAACTGACGCTGCGCACCAGTTTCAACGACCGGCCACCTCATGGCGCTGCATGTTCGTCAGCGCCAGTCAATGCGCCAGCAGCGAAAGTCGAAAGCCTTTCTTGTCTGTTTGTCTTCAATGTCCCTCTTTCCTTATCATAAATTAGAAACCAACACGCTCAACCATCTACAGAAGGATTGATGTGCATGCTTTCGCATTCACAACTCATAAGAAGTGCTTAGGTGTGTCGATCGCTCGCTGCAACCTTCGACGATGCTAATCCTTTTAAAGTCAATAATCGCGGAGGAAGCGGCTGGGGTCTCTGAAGAGAGAACTCAAAGGGAAACCACATGATCCCCCAGAGGATGTCACTCTAAAGGCGATGTGGACAGTTGAGAGGCACTTTTCGATTTGTCTCATTTTTTTTACATAAAAACTCCCACTCGCAAGAAAATACGGTTTACTGTTCTTCATTCCATGGGTGACACAGATTAATTTCCGCAGTTAATTGGCCAAAGTCCGAAAATCGTTGCACCACCCCTTTAAATTGCAAATGCTCTCCCCGGTTTGAGTTGCTCCCGCTCGTGAATGTAGGCTTTCTAGCGCCGATCAGCCTCTTGCTTACTTTTTACGGCGTTGCCCGGAGAGAGAGGAAGAGTCGCTTGAAGGGAGAATTACTCTCTCACGCTTCTCTGCCGCCTCAAGCTCCACCCCTCGATGCCAAGCTACAGAAACGTCTTCTGTCTGGCAGAAAACCAGTTTCCTTCTCTCCTTCTCTCCCCACAGGAGCGTGTCTCTGAGCTACTTCCCGCAGGAAGGAGAGTCTTCCTCTTTCTTGAATGGAAAGCAGGAATGATGGAAGAGTTTCTCCCTTTTGGGGCTGCTTGTCGTCTTTTAAGGCTGGTTCACACATTTCCGTTTGAGTCCGATCGTGCTTGTTGGGGTCGCTCGCGACGGCTTACGACAGTTGGTAGTAGTAGAATATGTTTATAGAGAGGAAAGGTAAACCAAAAGAGCTTGGCCAGAGTCATCTTATCTGGGCTTACTGCAAGAAAAGACGCTGGCACATTGATGCCATCTATCGGGCAGCCCTGGAACACTTCCGATCCACCTATAACTACAGGGTGTCGCAAAAGAAAATTTACACGGTCTTCTTTACCGCAAAAATAAACTAGGCATCGCTGAACGCTCATTCTCCGCCCAGAGGTAGAGCTAGAGGTCACAACCAGATGCCAAAGTTTCACCCCGATCCGATAACTTGATCAAAAGTTATAAGTGATCTTCTGAAAATTGCGATGGAAAGATGGAGCCCATTTTTGCCCATTTTCGGTTTCTGGTGCCATAGAGCCCCATGTGTTCGAAAACTCCGTCGGCCGCCATTTTCCCATTGAAATTTTCAGAAAATCAGTTATAACTTTTGATTAAGTTATCGGATCGGGCTGAAACTTTGGCATCTGGTTGTGACCTCTAGCGCTACCTTTGGGCGGAGAATGAGCATTCGGCGATGCTTAGTTTATTTTTGCTGTAAAAAAGGCTGTGTAAATTTTCTTTTGTGACACCCTGTACATTGAAGGTTTTAGTTTACGGTATTTGCGAGATCAAATCTATGCACGCTCTACGAGAAACGGTCATTCGTAGCACTGTCCGAATCATTTCGAGCATGGGGGAAAGAATGATGCGTAAAGAGTTACCGTATTTACTCGAATCTAGGCTGATAGTTTTTATAAAAAGATTAAAATCGGAACTCGAGAGTCGGCCTAGAAACGAGGATGCAGTTCCCGCCTACACCACTTCGCGGCAATGCCAGCTGCGGAAACCTAAACTGCCGAAACCGAAACTGCCGTATTTATTCGTCGCGGTAGAGTCGCGCCACTTGATGTTTCAAAAAGCTTTTGGTGCACGAAAAACAACCCAAACAGCAGCAGGCCCCCCCGCCATGGCCGCCGCTCGCGCGCATACCTTGGGCGTCGCAGCCCCCGCATGCCCCTCGCTATGCAAGGGGAGAAAAAAAGGGAGAAGGACGGGATGCGCCATGCCAGCCATGCACCAAATACTTTACTAGGGGGAATACATTCCACTCCTCTCAAATACAATAGCCTCGGCGCAGACAGGTTTTCTGGGCTTGGCGAGAGCCATCTATCGTCGGGGAGGTCTCGGTATTGGGCGGTAAATGATGATGATGATGATGTTTGTTCTACATACCAAATTTATTGTTGTTGAAATGCTCGAGACACGTGCCGTACGCCACTTCAAGGAAGAACATGGCGTCTAAAATCTAGCTCAGTGCTGCATCAAATACTTTGCTGCGCTGTGCCGCCATGATCTTCCCAAGGGTTGCACGTTGCACATGCCTCGTGCATCGACGCACCTTGTGCTACTTTTGAAACATGAAGGTCTTTTAGGTGGAATCGGAGACGACACCGCCGCGGCTGCCGTGAACATCCACGTGCACATGCGCGTGGACTGATGCGGACCTCCACTCCGTCAGGGCTGGATTCGGCGCTGTAGGCGTTCTGTCTAATGCAAATGAGCGGAGTGGAATGTATTCCCCCTAGTAAAGTATTTGCATGCACCTTGCTCCTTGCCCTCTCCCTTCTCTCCTTCGTGAACGCGCACACACACACAAAAAAAATGTTAACTTTTGTTTGGTGCTTACGGCGACTCGCGGCGTTGCTCGCGTCTTTATTTGAAAACGCGGACATAAACCGTTAACACCCCCGTCGGCTTCGTAGCCGATCTAGTATTGTATATCGGAAATAACTGCCGTTCTGTGTTTAATTTACGGTGTTTTACCGTTCTTTTCTGATCAACCTAGAATCGAGGATTTTTTTTTTCAGCCTTGTCGTTTTGGGGGGGTCGGCCTAGAATCGAGTAAATACGGTGAAAGCATGGAAAGAAAGTGTTCCAGGGGTGCCCGACAGATGGGGCCACTTTGTTCTCTCGTTGCAAGCACTCGCAAGCTACCGCAATGCGCTCGGTCCCACTCGGGTGTCAACCAGCCTTTATGCTTCCACCGTTTCCCGCTCGCCCGGGATTTCTACAGTAATACCTCATTAACTCAAATTCATAGATACCGTGAAAAAATTCGAGATAAGCGAAATTTCGAGATAAGCAAAGTACCGAAATTTTTACCTCTGATCGCGCGATATGCTAAATACAACCTCTAAGAATCGCGGCAACAGCACAGGTTCTATTGAAGAAGGGAGAAATAGAACCTGTTTGTGCTGCGCCATGTTCACGGTCAATCGAGTCACGCGCCAACGTCAGAGAATTCACAACCGATGACTGAATTGAACACTTGACTCTTGCTCGTATTGCACCCCAAAACGATCGAAACACCCGGGGAAAAAAAAAAAAAAGGCGGACAAGCAGCAAAGAGCAGCAACACTCTCGAAACGAACGAGACACTTTTGACACCTCTGCGAAACAGGAGACTGAGGAGACAACGACCAGACCGGGAAGGGAAACGAAAGGACCCAGAAGCAAAGAAGAGAAAAGGAAAAACAGATGGGAACAAAACGCTCGAGGGAGAGGGGGCACCCAACGCCAGGCATCCCGACTTGTCATATTGGCTTCTCCAAATAGGGTAGTGGAAGAGGGGGAGACACCCCCGCATGCCTCCCCTTCATCCTCAGTTTCCCACCGTATTGCGCTAATTGAGCACCAAAATGGCGGCACCCTGAACACGATGGGGGCGTGGAGTACCACTAGTGTAACATGTCTGGCGGCGATCCACCTGGGAGAGTAGAGACCGGCCTTGATGGAGTGCCCCTGGGGAGCGCAGTGGGGGAGACCCGCGGGGAGCTGCTGGAGGCCTTTGTGGGGCCCCTGCGGGAGCAGCTGTGCCTGGGGCTGGAGCTGCGGCTGTGCACCGAGGTGCTGGGGGACCTGCTGTCGGCCCTGCACAGGGGCGGCCCTGGTCAGGACCTGCCCGTGCTGGCCCTGCTCGAGCCCCTGGTCAACACCCTCTGCGAGCTGGACCCCGACTCCCCGGTCATGGTGAGTCCCCCAAAGGGCCAGCGCCTCTTAGACCTGTCTTTTCTGCCGTTTCTCAGCACATTTTGTACTCCCCGGTTTTCATCGGCACAGTCAAGCTGTAGAGTGTGCTTATGTTGGATTCGGACGTTTCTTAGGTTAGGCTACAAACACTGTGCTGGCGTGTCAGATGTGGACATAACGCCATGTTTCTTTTGAGTAAAGTCTCTTTGGTCAGAGAAAATATGGTAAGGGTGCAGACGAGCTGGTGGATATTAACCATGGTGAATTAACCTGAGACTGGGGCAGAGAAGAAATATCAAAACATAGAAAAGACAGAAAATAGACGACATCCCAAACTCAGCTAATTCGTTTATTTAGTCTACCTCTTTGGTCTTCCGCGCTCAACGAGCTGACATGTCTCTTTTCTGCCCACACGGCTCGAGACGTATGGCATGGCTTGGCACAACATGCTCAACATGATGTCAGAAGTGCTAAACGCCAAAACCCACGGCCAGCCGCCAACTCGGAACGCTAGTCCCTGCTGTCAAGAATGACCAAAAATGTCAAGTCGCCGTTGCCGTGGGTCGGCATCAGTCCGCCAGTTGGACCCATTTGATTTTACGAACTCTGGAAGTTGGCCCACGTGGCAAAGCCGCTATGACGACTACGCCGTCATGTCCGGACTTCTGCAAGCTTCGCCAGAAGTTCAAGTATGCTCTCTGCTCTACTGCTTGGAACCCGAAGCTCGACCGCTCCTCGACACGTTCTCGCTCAACTTGGCGTCCCTCGCATCGTACAACGTAGTTGTCGCCCGCTTCATGGAGCACTTCGTGCACCCAGCCAGCGAGCTGTATGAGTCGTCGCATTTTCACAGGCGTGTCCAGCAGCCCAACGAGAGCGTGGACGCCTACCATTCAGAGGGCTGTAATCTGGTGAAGCACTACAACTACCCCGTTGCCTGCAGTAGAGGAGTTCTTTGTCCGTGATAGATTCGTAATTGGTCTTTGCAATGCACACCTGTTCAACCAGCTTTGCTGCAATGCGAAACTTAGCCCCAATTAAGCGTGGACGCAGGCCAGGCAAGCCGAAGACGCGGAAAAAGAGAGGAATGGTCGCGGTACTCGAGAACAGGCTTCGGATGTCATGAGCATTGACGCAGCAAAGTCTCGCTGGTCTGCACCTCGCCAGCACAAGGCATCACAACGCACGGACAATGCCATTAGCCAGTTCCCCTCGGTACGGCAGCGACACCGATTGTTGCCGCTGCTGCGGCCGAGCCGGTCATGCACGTTTGGATTGCCCGGCAAGGCAGTCGCTGTGCAACTACTGCAAGAAGAAAGGCCACTTTGTGGATGTCTGTCACACTCGCGAGTGGTAGCGGAGCAAGTTGACGACCCTACAGCTTCATACAATTCTCGACCCCGGCGAGGGGAGGTCGTTGAGATTACGGTCGACCACTATATGGCGACATTCAAGGTGGACTTCGGCGCCAAAGTGTTCGTGGCCTCGGAAGCGTTTCCAAACTTGCCCTTTTGCCTGGACACAGTTGACGACCTGCTGACCGGACCAGGAGACCAGGAGACCCTTCTTTGGTGATGCAGGACTTGTCGCCAGCATTTGTACGTCGTCAAGTTCCTCTCAGTGCCATTGCGAGGATTCCCAGCCATCCAAGCATTGGGTGTCAAGTTCTTGGAGTACCAGCACCACAAGGGCTCTTCCAGGGTCTCGGCACGTTCGAGGAGCAGTACAAGATTCGACTACGTCCTGATGCGGTCCCGTTTTTCCTCGGCGTTCCGCACTGCATACCTATCCCTCTGCGAGAGGCAGTACGAATGGAGCTCAGCAAGATGGAACAAGGACAGTGTCATCTGGCGGGCCACCAACCCTACCCCTTGGTGTGCTGGACTGGTTGTCGTTCCGAAGTCATCCGGGGGCTATCAGCTTTGCGTCGACCTCACCAAGCTGAATCGGGTCGTCCTGAGAGAGCTGCACATACTTTCCACTGTTGATCAGGTCTCGCACCTCCTGGGCAATGTGACAGTCTTTTCCAAGCTGGATACTACAAGCAGCTTTCACCAAGTCAAGCCGTCAGAAATCTTGCGGGAGCTTACAACATTTATAACGCCGTTTGGCCGTTATTGCGTCTGCTGCCTCTCGTTTGGCATCACGTCTGCTCTCAAATTTTTCAGCAACAGATGGCTTGGATCTGGGAAGGCCTCGAGGACACGGTTAACATGATCGACGACATCCTCGTGTTTGGCAGAACGAAGAGCGAGCACGACCAACATCTGCAGTTGGTACTAACGCGGCTGTCCAAGGCAGGCGTTACCCTTGACAGATGCTGTTTCGGCCTTTCACTACTTTCACTGGTGTCCTTCCTAGACGTTTGGGCAGACAAAATACGACTTGATCCAGGCAAGCTGTCAGCGGTGAAGAGCATGGACCCACCGATGGACGTCGCGGGGTGCTTCTGGGCATGGTAAACCGCCTGGCCCACTTTATTCCACACGTGGCCCAACCGACAGCACCAATCGGGTCACTTCTCAGCAAGAACGTGGAGTGGACCTTGACGCACGAATAAGATGCCACCTTCGACGCACTCGAGAAGATGCTCACATCGAACCACTGCAAGGCAAAGTACCACCCATCTTTCCCGACCGTGGTCTCGGCCAATACAAGTTCCTTCAAACTGGGCGCAGTGCTGCTCCAAAATCAGCCTACAGGGGATCGATGACCTGTTGCGTTTGCTTCAAGATCGCTGACGGCAACAGAGCAACATTACAGCCAAACAGTGAAGGAGGCTCTGGCATTCACATGGGCGGTACGGAGGTTTGACAAGTAGGTGCGTAAGATCTTGTTCAAGGTCGAGACGGACCACCTGCCCCTGGTCTCCCTCTTTGGCAAGGTGGACCTTGATGTCTTGCTGTCGCGAATTCAACGGTTACGCCTGAAGCTGACGCGGTACCAATTCCGGATGCTGCATGTCCTGGCTACGGCTGATACGCTGTCTCGAATCCCATGCAAGGCCTTGGTTACGCCGGCGGCACTCCCTCGGTCTCCTTGCGACCGAAGTCGTGTAGGGTGTCTCCGAGGTGATGCCGGTTCCTCTGCAAGACATCAAGACTGCTCAAGTGTCAGACGGCGAGTGTAGTACGCTCATTTCCTTTTTCGAATGTGGTTGGCCCTCCAAGGCGAAGCTACCTTTGCACATGGCACAGTATGCATCTGTGTTAACAGAAATTTTAGTCTGCGATGGCCTTCTCTTAAAGGGAACCCTGCATCGTGATCCCGGCTGCACTTAGTCCTGTGATACTGCCTTGGTTCGTGAGGTTATCAAGGAGTCAACCGCTGCAAGTCTTGAGCCTGTGAGTCGATCTGGTGGCCCCAGATCAACGCCAACATCACTTCCCTCGTTGCAAGCTGTAAGCAGTGTGCGTCATGCCCGAGTCAACCCAGCTGAACCTCTTCTTGGCTCAAGTTTCCAAAGTCGTCCGTGGGAAGTCGTCGGGGTCGAGCTCTTCTGATGGCCAGATATTTGTTCTTCTCGACGGCTACTACTCCCGCTACCTGGAGGTTGTGACGGTGAGAAGCACCACTGCAGGGAATATCATTGACGTTCTGAAAACCATGTTTGCTCGTCGCTGCATCCCTGAAACAGTTTGGTCCGACAACGGTTCTCTCTTTTCATCGAGGGAGTTCTCTGCATTTGCAAAGTCTTGTGGCTTCACGCACATCACCAGCAGTCCGAACTTTCCCCAATGAAATGGGGAAGGGGAACAAATAGTTCGCACCATCGAGAACCTCTTCGGCAAGGCCAAGGACACCTACTTGGCGCTCCTAAGCTACAGAGACACACCGAGCGTCGTAAGCTCCATAGGTGCAACTGCTGATGGGCCGCTAGCTCAGGACTTGGGTGCCGAAGAGGGACGAACAGCTGTAGCCTCTCGGTCCAACACAAGACCAAGTAGTCACCAGGAAAGCCAGCTAGCACAGGAAAGAGGCTGCCGATTTCCATGGCTGTCACCGAGTTCAAGCACTGCCCAGACTTCGAGTCGGCACTCGTGTGTGGGTTCAGCCAGATAGGCTGCAACCTTATACCGAGTATTGCGTTTTTCTTTTCAGTTTGAGTTTTTGGTTTCGATTGTAAAGCGCATGTAGTCTTGGGCACTGATTTGGGCGAAAAAAAGTATGCGTTACAATCATGCAAACACGGTATGCTAGGTAGAGCCTGAGAACTTATGTTCATTAGTAATTGTCTTTTAGGGGCGAAGCTCCTTAGGGGCTAGCCATGTCCGTTGGTGTCTGTAGCTCGTGCTCCTGCTCCTGAGCTCACGTGCTCACGTGAGCACATGCTCACAGTGCTCCTGTAGGGCAAAAAAAAAGAAAAAGATAAAAAAAAAAATGAAAGGAAAAAAAAGATAAAAAAGTATGTTTGCGCAGTCGACAGGATTCGAACCTGTGCGGGAAGACCCCAATGGATTTCTAGACCATTGCCTTAACCACTTGGCCACGACTGCTGGACGAGTAGGGGGCTCTGAGATGTGGTAGTAACTCAAGAGCTGGGGATGTCATGGATGAAACGTTGCATGTAGCCGCTCAACGTCTATACAGGAGAGGGCGCTGCGGTCAAATGCGTATATAATCGCGTTAAACTTTGCATGCATTGGCTCAACGTTTATAGACAAGAGGGCGCTGCGGTCAAATGCTCAAATGCGTATATAACCACGTTCCATACCACACATTTTCTTTGTGACATGGATGAAAACGAACGAAAGGCTCGGCATGCTGCGGCTCAGCGTCTACGCAGACACGCACCACCAGAGTTTCGCCCCAATCAACATCATTCACCACGTGGAGATGCGGCCAATTTTTTTTTTTTTTTTAATTCAAGATTGAAGAAAGATTTATATAGCAAGAAGATATATAAATCCCCTGAATTAGGTATAGCTGGCGATCACTATAGACATAGCATTATATCAAATGTGTCGTTAAAATGACTTGGCTTAGAAATGGACAAGTGGAAGCCTGGGAACGACCTTCACGAGTTTGGTACACATAGCAGAGTGCGTTGGATAGACTACAGTTCACACAGAAAAGATAAAAACACTGAAAATACACGAGGGACAGACAGTCACAGCTCTTTCAGCGAGCAACATTTATATGATGCCCATCACACTGCGAAGAACCACTTTGGTCTCAGAGAAAATAAAGGGAAGACGAAAATACTTAAAAAATATACTAGAAAAATATAAAAATCAAGATAACTGAATTTAACTTCCTGAAAAGGAAGAAAGAAGAAGAAGAAAGAAAAGGAAGAAATTTAACTTCCTGAGAAGCTGAAAGAATTGTGAGTGTCTGTCCCTTGTCTATTTTCATTGTTTTTATTCTTTTTGCGTGAACCTCACGAGTTCAGCTGGCCTTTTGTTTTAAGCATGGTGCAGCAGCGAAAGGCTTAGAGAAATTATTCGACATTTGATTCGAACATTTATGGCCAAAGTTACTATTCGAATCCAACTCAAAATGCAATATTTGTGCATGCCTAACGTCTAGTCCGCTCTGCTGTCACTGTATGCACGCCAAGAAAATGCCCACTTCGAGAGCATTTGCGGATTGCACAAAGAGGACACAACCGGGCACCGCGCACTTTGCGTTGCACGCTCCGTCGACGCCACGTCTCAGAGTCTGACACGGAAGTGGCGAGAGCCGGCCCTAGTGGCCCCCGTAAATGCCCCGCATTTAAGATGAGTCCTCTGGGAATCCTCGGTTGTCCAGGGCTGGCTGATGTCCTGCCTGCTGAGCCTGCTGCGCCTAATGGAGGAGCGCCACTACCTGGCCCTTTGGGACCGGCTGCGGCGGGAGGAGGGATCTCTTCGGGGCTTCCTGGCACACACCGTGGCCCTCATGCACGGCGTGCTGCTGCAGGACATCTTCCCCCGGGACTGGATGGTCATGCGCACCGTGGCCAACCAGTGAGTGATGCACGCCATGCGCGGTTACGGCGTCTGGAGCGCGTTCCGCGGCCGCTCCGTCTACCGCGTCCTCGTCCACGGTCTTTCGGTTTCCGCCAGGCGACATTGCGGAGGCGTTACGCCGTCGCCCGCCGCGATTCCGGTATCGACGATCCGCGGAAACTTCGACAGCCAGGGGTTGGGACGTGGCGACGACGGCGACGCTCGCGTTTGCTCGTTTATTTTGCTGGGACTTCTACGACCGACTGCTGGGATTGCGGCATCCGGCGGCGCAGTATGCCGGCCCTTGCTGTGCAGTCTCTTGCCACTCTGGAACCGTTTTGAATGCGCGAGGGGTACGGGACGCCAAACGCGCCAGTCGAAGACGCGTTGCGAGCATCGTGGTGCACCCAGAGCATGCGAAGGTTCGTTCTATCGTCAAGGGGAACCCAGAAAGTGAACGGACTTTCCGAGACTGCCGAGTTCGGTGCAAATCATTGTTTTATCATCCGCTTACGGCGGCTTGAGATCACGATGGTTTACTTCGTAAACACAAGCAGATTTCTAAGAGGCCGAGCGAAAATCTGGCACGTGGGCGGCCGTTACATTCTGCCAGCGAAGCCACGGGAGATTTAATGTTTCAATTTAACGCGCCTCGTAGCTAGAGTTTTGTGTTTTCGGGGTTTTTACTTTTCCCCACAGATTGGGTGTTCCTCAATGTTCAGGGTCAATGTCGGACAAAAAATTTTCGTTTATCGGGGCTTTTGTCAAAGAAAATGGTATGCGCACTTGGGACTCCCCAACCTCAGGGGGAATGCGCGCGCGACCTTGGGTGTCATACAGATTAAAGATGAAAACGAGATAGAAGGTGCACTTCTCCGAAGAAAGAGGCAGCCTGGCGGACAGCGCAGGTTCTGTCCGGATCAACAGAAAATAAAACTGTAGATAAAGATTTTTTTCCTCGAAGCTTTCCTTTATTCGAGCTTCAATTCGGGTTTTTTTGCTTTACCCAATTTTGATGAAAGGCTCGGAGGTTACTTTTTGGGGTTCGTTGGCATGTACCGGACACGTGGAACCCTACTTACAATTGTGGCTAGTGCTTCGGCACAACGCAGTTTTAGGGGCGAAGCTCCTTAGGGTCTAGCCTTGTCCGTCCGGCGTCCGTGCTCACATCGATCTTGCTGGTGCTCGTGCTCATGCTCGTGAGCTCACATGCTCCTGTAGGGCAAAAAAAAAATGTCTGCGCAGTCGACAGGATTCAAACCTGTGCGGAGAGACCCCAATGGATTTCTAGTCCGTCGCCTTAACCACTCGGCCACGACTGCGGGACGAGTAGGGGGCTCTGAGATGTGGTAGTAACTCAAGAGCTGGGGATGTCATGGATGAAACGTTGCATGTAGCCGCTCAACGTCTATACAGGAGAGGGCGCTACGGTCAAATGCGTATATAATCGCGTTAAACTTTGCATGCATTGGCTCAACGTTTATAGACGAGGGGGCGCTGCGGTCAAATGCTCAAATGCGTATATAACCACGTTCCATACCACACATTCTCTTTCTGACATGGATGAAAACGAGTGAAAGGCTCGGCATGCTGCGGCTCAGCGTCTACGCAGACAAGCACCACCAGAGCTTCGTCTCAATCAACATCATTCACCACGTGGAGATGCGGTCAATTTTTGGCTCATAATTTGGTTGACTGCAAGTCTGAGGGAATTAGAATTGGAAGCCTGCCTTCCAGCCTCTTTTTTTAAACTGACACGCGCTCGGGACTCTTTTCAAACCGAAGTCCTTACGCTGGCACTTAGCTTTCTGTTTCATGAAGCTCCGAGGGTGTTGGTGTTGCGAAGACTCGCAGAAACAAATGCAGACTGAATGCTCGCAGCCTCTCCTTTCAGTATTGACGCGGAACTGAAGAGTATGTTATTATGCATATTCATCGTAGTTTCAAGCGCCCCTTCATCTCGGGTGCAGTTCATTTATGATTGGGAAATGCCACAGGAGTTTGCCATAAGCCGAAGGATCCTAGTTCTTTTGCTATACCGTTCTATCCCCCATAACTTGCACCCTCTTTTTACCTTGATTTGCTATTTTCTTTGAAACACAGAATGATAGCCCACTCGTAGTAATTATAGTGTTCGGATCAATGATAACCTCAGCATAAATGTGGCTAGGTAGCTATTGCAGGACGTAAGCGAACATCGTTGTCTGGGTAGTACAGTCATCCTTGCTTCGTTGTCCCTTGCCACAATAACAAGTTTGAAAGGAAAACAGGATCTAAAGATAGTGTTTTTTCCATCTTTTCTCGGTTGTTTATCGAAAGTTAGCCCAGCCCTCATTTTCACCCGATTTGCTCTCGATTTTAGGTGGGCTATTTCTCGGGATATTACGGTAGGAGTGTGTCCAGTCTTACGCATATTTTGAACCGGCTTTGTAAATTTTCTATCTGTATTGTTGCAAGGATGCTGAGGGTTAGGGTAAGGGGTGCAGCACTCCTTGGGTACAAATTGTTTCTTAACCCTTAGCCTTATTTATTGCTACACCATATTTCTTCAGGCCTAGCGCGCAGTTGTCTATAAAGGAAGTTTACGAGTCTACTTTCTTGCATGCTTTGTGGTAAACCACATGCTGGGACGCCTTCGTGAGCAGGTGCTGACTCTGGGAGAAGAAATACGGTAATTGTCCGCGGGCAGCCTTTGCGAGCCATTTCAACATTTGTCTTTGGCACGGGAACAGAAGCGGGGACCTCGTGTATCGACAACGATTTGCGAGCTTTAGTCTTCACCGCTGCCTTTCTCTCACAGCGTGGCCCTGGGTGCACTGCAGGAATTCTCACAGGTGCTGACATCCGACTTTCTGGAACCTTTTGACCAGGAAGTGAGTGCTTTCTTTGTGACCGACTTGTGGACACATTAAGCGTTCATGATGCCTTCGGTAACATGTATCTCTCGGCATTTCGTAGCAAGCGCCGTTTTGTGCATCCTCCTAATCTCATTCTGCTCACAAGCACATATCTAGTAGTTCGGTACGGTGATTGGGCCTCAAAGGCACTTCGAATCAAGTGCATTACATGACGGGAGATCTAGTCAATTTTTTTTCACAGTGGGGGTTGCGGAATAACAGTTCAGTTAATTATGAAGAACACACATATAGACAGTGTAAAGAGCGCTAGTAAACTAAAAAGAAAAAAAAAGTTAGTGTTACCGATTACAAATTTTTATTCATAAAAAACACTTTTGAGGTGTGCTCGGTGAAATTAACTGAATTTAGCTCGGTTAGTTTCGAGCGCAATTATTTGGGGGAAAGAATTTGTCATTAATAGCTAGAGAAAGCGGGGAAGTTTAAACATTTATTAGTTTTGGCGAGCGGAGAATTTACTTGCAAGTTGTGGTCACAATGCTAGAAGATGCGTAACAATGGTTGACACTGATGGTTTCAGAAAGAAGAGAGGAATGGTAGACTCGATGAATAATGACGAGACAAGCAAGTTTAGTTCTTTCGGCCAATGGTCAAAGGTGTAGCTATACCAGCCAACGGACCCCTTATTGCTTTGGTGCGTTACTTGAAGTCAGGGATTAAGATTGACTTGAGGTGGTCATCTGTTTCACGAGCCGGCACTCTGCCGCTGCGTGGTCCCCCGTGATAATGGTGGCCGATGTCTTCTGCCTCAGCTGTGGCTGCAGTACCTGACCTTGGCCGTGGCCTTCCTCACCCAGCCTTCCCTGCAGCTGGAGAGCTTCTCAAGCGTCAAGCGGGAGAGGATGCTCGAGAGGTGATCTTGGGGTCGTCGCTCACCTTGCCCTAATTATCTCGAAGCCAGGGGGTATATGAGTAATGGCGATAGACCATTTGCTAAATCCCCCAAGCGCCCCGGCTCGCACTCGAGGAATCCTGGGAACGGTGTTCCTTCAGTTCCCTAGTGGTCGGTAATTTCGACGTATTCGATGCTTGCACACTTTTGAGTGTAATCCGGAGTCATCCTGAATAAGCATCATGTAGATTGCTGAGACCTGTCGTATCACTTTTAACATTTCTAGTCAATGTCAGCGTTTTTCACACTATGCGTGCAATCCACCCTTCAGCTTGGCTGAGCTGCAGACATCTCTTACAATATTATCATTCTTGCGATTGTTGTTTTAGCAGGAATCGGCTTAAAAAGCCGAGAATTCACAAGGACCGGAAACAGGATTTAGCTCGAAGCCAGCGGGGCTGTTTATAGGATTTTTTGTGTTTCTAAGTTTTGAAGCTGTACGAGAATGATAATATTGTAAGAGATTTCTGCAGCTCGGCCAGGTTGAAGGGTGGATTGCATTCATGGTGTGAAAAACACCGACATTGAAGAGAAATTTTAAAAGTGATATGACCGGTCTCCTTAATCAACACGACGCTTATTCAGGATGACTCCGGATTACGCTCAAAAGTGCGCAAGCATAGAATGGGTGGAAATTACCGATCACTAGGGAACTGAAGGAACACCGTTATCATGATTCTTCGAGTGCATGCCGAAGCACTTGGGGGATTTAGCAAATGGCCCTAAGTGGTTCCATTTCGAGAACGTAGCAGTGAAGACGACGGGACTGACATCACCAGTGTGGACGAGTCATAGTCTAGTCGCGGACTGAGTGAGAACGACAGGGAGCAGCTTCAGTTGTCCCGCTTGCAGCGTCAACTTCCTAGTTTCTATAACACCTTAGCATCTCGCACCCCTCGTGCGCGCATGCGCAGCCAAAGCATGCCAGAAGGCATCGATCGCATGTTGGAGGCTGGGCTTTCGAAACAGGTTCTTTGCCGTTCTCACATGTTCGCAGTAAAACGTGCATCTAAAGATTTTACAGCGGAGCTGTTAATGGCCGACGTACACTTCACGCTTTCCACTTTTGTCCGCCCCCTCCTTTCCTATATCCTCTACACTTTTTACCTTGGCCCAACTTGGTTCCCCTTGCAGCTTAGGAGAGGGGAGCGCTAAGAGGATTATCTTCCCTGCAGAAAACCGAGGTTGTACGTCGGCTTTTAAGGGCTAGTTTCCCCAGGATTGTGTCCCCCGCAAAGAAATGTCGACACAAAACTCTGGACAGCTACCGCCATCTATGAGTGATGGCGGCAACCAGACAACCGGTTTACCAGCCTCGCTCATAGATGGTGGCAGCCTTTCCAGCCTTTCCACTCTGGTTTTCACCAGAGTGGAAAGGCTGAATTTCTCTAGGTGTCGTCCTAGATGTCGTCCTAGAAGTCGTCTTTAAGGTAGTCCTTGAAGTCGTCTTTAAGGTAGTCCTTGAAGTTGTCCTTGATGTTGTCCTCGAGATTGTCCTCGAGGTTGTCCTAGAAGCCATCCTTGAGGTCATCCTAGAGGTCGTTCTAGAAGTCGTCCTTGAGGTCATCCTAGACGTTGTCCTCGAGGTCGTCCTAGAAGTCGTCCTTGAGGTCGTCTTAAACGTCGTCCTTGAGGTCGTTCTAGACGTCGTCCCTGAGGTCGTTCTAGACATCGTGCTTGAGGTCGTCCTAAACGTTGTTCCTGAGATCGGCCTAGAGGTCGTCCTAGATGTCGTCCTTGAGGTCGTCCTAAATGTCGTCCTAGACGTCATCCTCTAAGCACCGTCCTTGAGGTCGTAAAAGTAGTCGTCCTTGAGGTCGTCCAAGAAGACGTCCTTGAGGTCGTTCTACCATAGTACAGCTTCGCTGGTCTTCCTTCTTCACCAGAGTGGAAAGGCTGAAAGTTTTTTTTTTTCTTTTTGCTGATATGCATTTTGGGGGGGGGGGGGGGTCGACTTACAATCGTGTAAATACGGTAACCCTTAGCTCGCAGGTGTGGATGAGGATTGATGACGATGAGCAGAAGGCCTCGATTGTTACCGACAGTGCTACGAAATCGCCAAACAGCAGAGGAACTTCATGCAACAAAGATGGCTGCACACAGAGTGTTTCCAGGCGTTTGAACAATTTCGCATTTGTTATATTTTCAGTCAATCATGATCCAATATCATTCAAGTGTCGCACCAGCTAACGCTGTCCATTCCCATCATGTCGCATTATCGTCCACGCAACTTTTAGGGGCGAAGCTCCTTAGGGGCTAGCCATGTCCGTAGGTGTCTGTAGCTCCGGCGTCCGGTGCTCGTGCTCTTGCTCGTGAGCTCACGTGCTCGTGTAGGGCAAAAGAAAAAAAGAAAAAAAAGAAAAGATAAAAAAAAAAATCAGTTTGCGCAGTCGACAGGATTCGAACCTGTGCAGGGAGACCCCAATGGATTTCTAGTCCATCGCCTTAACCACTCGGTCACGACTGCGGGACGAGTAGGGGCTCTGAGATGTGGTAGTAACTCAAGAGCTGGGGATGTCATGGATGAAACGTTGCATGTAGCCGCTCAACGTCTATACAGGAGAGGGCGCTGCGGTCAAATGCGTATAGAATCGCGTTAAACTTTGCATGCATTGGCTCAACGTTTATAGACGAGAGGGCGCTGAGGTAAAATGCTCAAATGCGTATATAACCACGTTCCATACCACACATTCTCTTTCTGACATGGATGAAAACGAACGAAAGGCTCGGCATGCTGCGGCTCAGCGTCTACGCAGACAAGCACCACCAGAGCTTCGCCCCAATCAACATCATTCACCAGTCAATTTTTGGTTCTATAAGTCACCAACTACATTCGTTAAAATTATTACACTCAGAAAGTGCTTTAACCCCTTAACCGTTTTTCATTTTTGGCAATTTTTAACCCTAAACTGCTTCTTTTTTTATCTTCTTACGATTTCAGTTACTCCATGCATAAAGTCCTATTATGATTGAACGACAGAGCAAACAGAAACATTTTATTGAAGTCGCTCGTAACTGCTTTGTTTTGGGGACAAGTTCAACTAACGCATACTAAAAAAAAAAGCATCCTCATGAGGAGCTGGTACCGGTTAGCGTGTGCAGAAGCTTGTTCTTCGACCAGTACCACTCTTGCTCCGGTTTTTGCACAATTCCTCGCAACAGCAGGAGCGGCAGGAATACCCGCATCTCCTCCGTTGTTGTTGGTACCCATTTCTTGAGGCGAGAATGCTCGCTGAGTTGGCTGGCGTTGAGTTTTTGCTCAGCGTATCGGTTGCTTTCCCTAACTATCAGCGAGACCAAGTCGTTGTCCAGAAAAGCTTTAAAGTACTCAAACACGTCAGTGATTGATTGGACCGAAAATGTCTTACCCGGGCTGCCGAGGAAAGGGAACCAATGGGGTGGTGGAACGCTGTTAATGTCAATTTTCGACCACTGCCGAGCAACGGCAATAGTGGCATCTGGATCGTCGTCGTCCTCCGCTTCGTCCGAGGAGCTGCTGAGTTTGACGTCGTAATTGCTGCCTTCTTCACTTGAAGAACAGAAGTAGACATCCATGTCGCTATCCAAGTCTTCCTCAAAAAAAAGCATTTCTTTTTCCTTTGGATGGGCCAGACGTGCCACCACCACCAGACGCTATTTTTCAATCTTGTCTTCAAAAGAAGAAAACACAACAAAACAGATGCAAAATTGCCGTTCCTGTGCTGCCATCTGTCGGCAGCATCTCAAACTGCGTTACGAACGAGCCTGGGTCGTCTAAAACGGTGGAGGGACGAACGATGCAGGACAGACGAGCTACACTCGTCCTAAACGGTTTGGGGACGGCTCGAGATGGCTAGGCTCGTCCAAAACGGTTAAGGGGTTAATTTAGTTATGTTGATTCAAAGTCAGCTATTCAGGCTGTTCAGAAGCATGTTTTAAAAGGTTTTTCTTTTCCTCGCATTCTTTTTTTTTTATCGCAACAATATTTGTTGCGATACAGTGGTACAAAATTGAATACAAAACGCAACGAGGGTATTAATCTCAGGCATAGAAAATATTGAGTTCTTTGGTGAACGAGACGACATCTTTCAAATTAACAACGCAGGACGGTAGCTTGTTCCATTCACCATACATTGAACGAAAAATGAGTACTTAAAATGATCTGTTGAGCACCAGAACGGTTGGATATAGCGATTATGTTTTGTTCTTTGCAGCATAGGCTTGGGTATCGTTATAATTTAGAAATGTCTATCTTATAACATCCCTTCAGAATCTGAAAAAAAAGTTTCATCCGGTTTATTACCAACCTGGTTTGAACGCTGTTCCAGTTTGCTCGGGACTTGAGTGCGGTGACGGAGTCAGTTGATTTGTAACCATAGTGTATGTAAAGCGCACCGCTTTGTTTTGAAGTTTTTCTAAAATAGAAATATTTCTAGCGATAAATGGCTCCCATACGGGGCTTGCGTAATCAATTGGTGGCAAAACCAAGCACTTAAAAGCCATTACTAATTTCACTTCTGGGCTTATCGCAACAATATTTAGTATCTAGAATTTGGATCGGAATACTTTTGCAGAGCTAAATACCTCTTAAATCAGAGAGTGTCAAAAGTCTTAAGATTTCTAACAAATGTTGACTGCAAAATTTTTAATTAGCAGTAACTTAATAAATTAATTTTTATTATCATGGAAAGAATTTTAATGCGCGATTACTTTTTAGAATGATGCTAAAATTATCAGAATAGCTTTCTAGCACTCTACTACATGTAGACATATATTTTGCCTTATTTGTTTATAGGAATATTGTAAATATGTTTGGCAAATGCATTTGTGAAGAAATGGTTAAAGTTATATTTGTGCTTAGCATCAAGTTTACAGTTGGAGACAAACATATTTCATAACCTGTCTCTGTCCTTGCTTTTTACTCACCTTTTATCGGGGGTTGTTACTGCTTAATTCTGCAACTATATGAAATACTTGTTATGTATCTAGTACAACTGTTTCTTTTCCTAGGTATATTGCCGCGCGCAGGGCCGAGAAAGTAACGCTCGGTCACGGACTTCTAGAAGGTTCTCGTTTATTTTTGCTCTGGACGTAACTTGTATCATTCATTCCAACTTTCTTGTTCTAGGAAGTGCGTGTTCATTCTCGCCCCGAGCGCGCGACGCTCGTGCCTTCTTTGCCGAATCTTCGAGATAGTGACGTACTCTAGATAAGAGGCCGACTGCGACCTTGTCGAGTCAGTTTCGTCCCATCTGTTACGCCGACTTCGACGCCCGCGACGCTCTGTTGTTATCCTCTGTTTCCTTTTTGTTTTGGGCGCAAGTTCGCCCCATTGAACATTCGGTTTACTCAGTTATTCGCCGCCTCATCACTCGTCATTTGCGATAATATTTTCTAGATAACAATCCCAGCCGTGGTTTTATAAGTGTACAGGCTCAGTTTGCAGGGAAATGCGAAATATTATTATTTCCAAATATTTTATTTCAATTTGCGGTCAAATTTTAATATTCATATTGATTCGTAGTAAAAAATAGCAGGGGCTCAGCTCGGCTATGCCAGGATATACGTAGCGTAAGCTTAGGTTCAGCTGGTTATTCTTAGCTTTCCTGGTTGTCTAGGATTAGCTCGATTATCATGCTTACTGCTGCTTCAGTGACACACACGCGGTATGCGCATTATGTGACTACTTCGGGATCCGATGAGTTAAGCTTCTCCGCTCTTCTTATTGCGGAGGAGGCGCCGTGTAACCGAGCTTTTGGCTTGCACGTCAAAAGATCCCCAGGTGGTCCAAATTAATCCTCAGTCCCCCGCCGGGGCGTGCCAGATGCCCGTCGTTGGTTTGGCACGTAAAACCCCCCAATTTTTACTTTTTTTTTGCTCCAGCTGCGCGCCGTGTTATGTACCGAGCAACCAAGCTGCCCCCCAGAACAACCGGACAGCACGAGCCATGATCTCGAGCGGGTGCATGCGCGCGGCGCGTGCACTGCTCCTCGCGCATGTGCAGCACGGCTCTCCAGGAGCCACGTAAAACTGCTCAACCTCGGCCAGTGTAGCTTACGCCACAAAACTTGACGGTATTTGCGCACCTCTAGGTACAACCCTAAGGACATTCCACGGCTACCACTCCTTCCTCTATGGATTGCAGCGAGACAAAAAAGTTTTACATGAAAGAAAGTTGCGGAGTATTGCGAGCGAATGATGGCAACCACGTTTAGGGGAGCGCAGCGATGTTGCAACGGGGCAAAAATATGACATTAGGAATATTTGTAAACAAAACTCTCGGGTCTAATAAAAGAGTGCATTTGTGCTGTACATATTGCAGTGAGAGTGTGTGCAAAGTTTATATACCTAATTGTTTACTGGCTTAGAAAAAGGCTGCCAGTTACAGCGATATAATTGTATCTAATGAATGCTAGTAATTGTATATTCAGAAAATCTTTGCCTACGATATAGTGGAACATTGAAACTTGAAAGCTTGTGCAGTTGGCTGTAACTGGTCTTGCTCTGTGTCGTTGAAGATTGGTGAGCATGTTTGATATTCAATGACTCGACTCGTGGATTAAGACACAGAGAGGTCAGCTCGATAAATTCTCTTTCTTGTGTCCCGTTCCAGAGTGGGCAGTATAGAAAATGAAGCATGCTCTTGGTCTGATGCACCGGACACGATATGTCCTACCCTTTTGGTTTCATTTAGACGTCTTCATTGTGCATTGCGTAAAATGAAACGAGGCCTCTCCCCTTTTTCTCTTCCTGGCAGGTACGGGGACATGCGAGTGCTCATGGGCTTCCAGATTCTCGCCCTCTGGAACAAGCTCGGTAAGAAGACGCTGCTCGATCGGTTGCTCAAGTGACAAGAATTTTCGCTCGTTGCCTCGTGGCAAGCTCATCCGCCCACTTTCCCAATTGTGTACAAAAATAGTGAATCACCAAAGAAAAAATGAAAGCTGTTTACAACTCCCTGTAACGCCGAATTAGAGCGCAGCTCTTGAGGAGGAGGGGAAGGCACGGGGGGGGGGGGTCACGTGACCTCGGGGAAAGGGGGGGGGGGAGAAAATTTTCCGCTAAATCTAGCGGGGAAAATTTTCCGCTAGATTTAGTGGGGAAAATTTTCCGCTAAATTTAGCGGGGAAAATTTTCCGCTAAATATAGCGGGGAAAATTTTCCGCTAGATTTAGCGGGGAAAATTTTCCGCTAGATTTAGCGGGGAAAATTTTCCGCTAAATTTAACGGGGAAATTTACCCATCATGCACCGCGCAATTACGCCGACGGCGACGCCGCTCAAGCTGGAAACGGGCGCCCAAGAGCTGCGCTCTAAAAAAAAGTGGCTAAATAGATCCCCCTGAGCGTTGTTGAGTGTGCTTAGAGTTACGACGCTCCCAAGCTTCAGTTCCCAACTGTGTCGTAGCACTGCCAATGACGGCTTTTAAATGGCAGCCCTGCGACATTAAATCAAATTGGAGCAAGTAAAGCTGGAATTCTCTTTTTACCAACTAGATGCAGGATACTCCATCTTGAAAAACCCAGCAAAAGACACCACCGACAATGCAACAAAGACACTCTTTTTGTCGTACATTTAGCATTGGTGAAGGAAGGGCAAGAGTCCCTAAGCAATGCGTTTCCGCTGCTTTTGTACGTGCGGCATGTTCAAGAATGTTCCGAACCAGAAAGCACAAGCCGAGAACAAGCTGGAAATTTCCAGAACAGTACAGATTGTAAGAAACGGAGATGCGCTTTTGCGGTGCTTCACTGCAGACTACCGTGATACCCCGAGTCATTGCCCACCCCTCTGCCGCCTGAAATTCATAAAAAAAGTGGGGTGGGCCATGTCTCAGTGGGTAAACACCAAAAGTTTAGCAGAAGCTAAAATTGTAGAGCCCATCCACTTCACGTGAAGATGGAGGACCAGCGAAGCTGTTATCTTTACGACATCTTTACGACAACTTTACGACAAGTATACGACATCTATATATGATTTACTAATGATTGTAATGAAGATCTGTACATGACTTCGTTGTTTAATTGTCTTTATTTAATTCTTAGTGACTAAAGTGATCATTGCCTTATGGTCACTTATGGGCAAGTTCTAAACCCAATTTCTCGAGGGACGCCTCGAGGACAGTTTTTTCCGATTGAGCCCAAGTCTCTTTATCAGCACTGCGGAAGCGAAAGAATAAGAAGGTTAGTTCGGGGCGTTCTGCCCTCAGCCTCATCACAGCGCACTCTTAGCTAGGTCGGTGACCGTAGATGATAACAAGGGATGAGGACCTCACTATCTAATAATGCTAAGGAAGGCTTACTCACGCGGGTTGCCCCCTCTTTTTATTTACCGTATAAACTCGTGTAAGGGCCGCACTATTTTTTCCCAATTTGAGGGCAAATTTTCAAGGTGCAGCCCATACACGGATTAAAAAGAAAATCTGTATCCACATTCCAAAATGAACGTACATGAGTGCGCTCGGCTGCACTGGTCGGAAACGCCTTCACTCTGGAATCCGGACTCAATCGTCAGTCGGATTTAATTAGTTTTCATACTGCGCAATACTTTTTTTTTTTTGCCATACATTATAGCATGCGCGGCAACTTTCGACTTGAATCGCGTATGACTGTTGAAGTGGTACTTGCCCATAGCTCTCAGATTGCGCAAAAAGGGAGATAAATCGCGACGCTTTGACACGAATCGAAGAACGAAAGGAAACCTCCCCAGAGCGTACAGTGGCGTTCGGAAACCTGAGTGGACGCACGAGCCGAGTCCGCTGAATCCCCATTCCTCGCGCTTGCCACGGAACCTGACATATCCTTTATCTTTTCTCAATGCCTTGCCGCAACATAAATGTATCCCAACAGTGCGGCCGACCACGATCGAGGTCGACAGCCATTATGCCATACGGTGATACGGATGCGGGGAGAGCAAATATCGAGGGTGCGGACGCGTGCCGCTGCGTGCTCGGGTGGTGGCTAGCGCCACCTAGTGATATATATTCGTAGAAACGTGGCATTACAGTCGGAGGGCCTCAAAAACAAGGGGGTGCGGCGCATACGCGAATAATTTCGGTAAATTTTTTTTTTTTGCAATACTTTGTCCTATATACGGGGGTGCGGCCCTTACATGCGATTATACGGTATACTTGCTACGAGCAATCGAAACGAAGGAGCGCCGTTTAAACGAGAGCATTTAGAGCACAGCTCTTAGGCGCCCGTGTCTGGCTTGAGCGGCATTGCCTTCGCCGTCACCACGCGTTGCATCATGGAATGTTTCCATACTGACGTCACACATGACGTCATATGGCGCCTAAAATTAGAGGGAAAATTTCCCCGCTAAATTTAGCAGAAAAAATTTCCCAACCAATTTAGTGGAAAAATTTTCCCGCTAATTTTAGCAAAAAAAATGCCCCTCTAAATTTAAGAAACATTTCACCGATAAATTTAGCATGAAATTTAGCGAAAATTTCCCGCTAAATGGGAGGAAAGCAGAAGGGGAGGAGGGGCATACCCTCCCCTCTGTACCCTTGCCTCCTCCTCCTCAAGAGCTGCACTCTAATTCAACATTACAGAGAATTGTAAACGTCTTTAATTTTTTGTTAACATCGATGGACGCATTTCTTTGCAGATCCTAGCACATAACAGCTTTGCTGTAAAAAAACGCCCGTTTTCTGTATGTATCTAGTGCGGCTGCACAAGAGATACATTAAATTAAACATTTAAATTAGTTTCATTGTTTTATGCAAGAAATGCTCACGAAAGAATGTTTGACTATAACAACGTCCGTTGCTTGCATACGCGCCATGAACACCGCCGATCGGCATACAGCATGAACGTTTGTTCTGTAAAAGCATGCTTCTAACACCGCAAAGTTCTCTTCATTGATAAAAAAAAAATCACCAACAAAATAGAAAAATCAATTAGGTGCAACAAGCGAGCGAGCGAGTGGACGAAAGAAGCGACGAAGAGCAATACTGGGGTAGCGGGAAAGCCGCCGATGGCGTTGGCAAATACTTTGGTGTCAGGCCAAGTCGGGCACCTTGTCATTCACAAGGAGCGGGCTCTGCCCAACTTTCTTGTTTGGTGCATACATGCGTGCTTCCGTGTGCGGCGTGTTATTAATGCGGGTTGAAGCATTGTTGTTGCGTGGTGTGGACGGCCTTACAAACACGAAGCTCGAAATGAGACGCTTTACAAACGTCTGTGAGCTGCGTTCCAGCAAATCTTTATTTCCCCCTTTGGCAATTTCTCTTAAATATTGCAGAACCTCGTCAACCGCGGTCGCGACATTCCGGGAGAAGGAGTGGGTTCGCGGTGACCTTACTTCGGTGGAGACGGATTTTGACCTTACACTCCGCGGTTCCATTCCAAAATATGGGGCATTCGCTGACCTCGCGATCCCTAAATGGGGTATTGCTTGTCTTATCTTTCCGACTTTGTTTTTCTGTCCGAACAAGCTTTTTTGCGAGCAAAACAAAGTTTAATTTTGTTATCTCCATTGGTTTCCTTTCGCACGCCTGTGCTTTGGGGTCGCAGAAATCTGGGAGGAAATGCGTAAACAAAGAGAAGTGTCTTTCCCTCCTGCGTTTGTCAGGGACGTCCTCTAGGAGTAGGGTTTGCGGCCGCGTCATTGGGGTGAGGTGAATGTTCGTTGATCTTCAGTGGGGTATTTGTAGGGGTGGGCGACCGCTCGGTCCTTTCTCCGGTATTTACCCAAAAAGTGGGCTGGGCGATGACTCGGGATATACGTCGACCTGCATGGCAACGTTTCTTTTTATGAAGGCAACGAGCAGCGTGGGCCTCAAGGACATTTGTTGTCTCACTTTTTTTCTCCCCCACTACGGCTTTGAGGTTGGTGCCGCCCTTTCTGCCTCGCGCTAATTGTTATCTTGCACTCTTCGTCATACTTTTGAGGGCTCTTACGGTTTCTTTTTTGCATTCTTGCTTCTCGGTTTCGCCGTCTCAATTTATGAGTGTTGCTCGTCGATAATTTTGTTGCGGTCGTTTGGTTCTCCCCACGATGCCGTGCGCCCTGCTAGTTTCGAGTCAATTGGTGCGATTGCTGGATCGGTGACACGAAAATTTGGTACCTCGTTCATCTTGAAACTCTGCTTATCTCGAATATTTTTCTAGTTTGTTGTGTCTGTGAGTGATGTGCCTGTGTTGAGGGCTTATGCCACCGCGCATCCCAAGAACGAGAACGCGGAGAACGGACGAGCGCGCACACAGCTGGTGCAGCTCGGGTTTCGTTCAAGGTTGTTTTCGCCCTATGATGCAAAAATAACATCCGCTGGCTTCGGAGAACGTGCTCCTCGGGAGATTGGCGCTCGTCAGAACACAGAACACTTGAGGCCTGGAGCGGCCGGGAGCCAGACGCACGGCGCGCCCTTTTTCCATATATTTTCTGACAAATATAATATTGCCTATATTTATGTATGTTCTGCAGCAAGGCATGTAGTTGGGCTAGTTGGTGGTACATACTGTTTAATGGGAACAGCGCAAAAAAGACGTAGGACGAGGTCGAAGAAACACACAGACAGGGCGCTGACTTACAACTGAAACTTTGTTGCTCCGCAAAAAGAGAAATAAACACAGAAAGGAGGAAGGGGAGAGAACAAACAAATCAAACCACTAACATACGGCATCGCCCACGCCCATGCGCCGTCACAGGAACCTGCCACACTTTCTTACAAAATCTACCTCGTCATTTGCAAGGGCAACAGAAGGAGCGCTCACACACGTGTCAGCTCCGATAGACGCCATAAAATATGCTTCGTCTATCTTCCTCGCAGTCTTGTTTTTGCGACGAGACAAAATCTTTATATCATGAAATGACGGCGAGCAGCCACACCTATCACAATGGACCGCTAAGTTCCCTGAGGGCGAAGAACGCAAAGAAAGCGAATGTTTCCTTGCCCTTACATTTACACAACGCCCAGTCTGACGAATATACACCCTGACGCAGGACAGGGGGATCTGGTACACGACCCCGCTTGCACAAGCGACGTACAGGGTGCGATGTTTGGCGTCGCACTGAACGGAAGGGCGTCCCTCTCTACTCACAGCAACACAAAGGTGGGACAGCTTAGATGGCGCCGAGAAGACGACAGGCACCTCAAACCTACCGGCAACGTGCTTAATTCGGTGGGACAAGGCATGGATATACGGGAGTACGACAGGTCTGGTGGATGTCCTTTGTTTTTTCCTAGGACTAGTGTGCCCCCTAAACATCCTAACAAGGGACTCAGCAACACCCACCACAACTGCCGAAGGGAAGCCCGCAGAGGCAAGCCTTTCAACCTGAGTCATGTATGTTCACGGACAACATAACGTTGAACATAACATTGGCGACGAGGAGCTGGATCCAAACCTACGAAGCCTGACTTCTACGGTGGGACACCGGGCCACAAGTCATGACGACGGAGCGGACAATCGAAGTTTTCACGGGCAAGTGCTACTCTTCCTGGAGCGAGCGGCTGAGCTTCTACTTCGTGGCCAACTCTATCATCGATCCGGTGAAGAAACGTGCACTTTTACTTACCTTGTGTGGTGCGGAGACGTTCGAGGCTGTTCTTGCTCTAGCTGCACCAAGAACACCAGGAGATGTCAGTTTTGAAGAACTGGTTTCAACCCTGAGAACGCACTTCGATCCTCGACCGTGTGAACTCTACAGTCGCTACAAATTCCAGCGTCGAGATCAACAGCAAGGTGAGTTGATTAGCAGCTACGTCGTGGCACTAAAGAAACTTGCAGCCGACTGCAATTTTGGAATAGTGACAACAGCGACCACGACCAAACTGCCACTAGACGTCATGCTACGTGACAGGTTTGTTTGTGGAGTAGAAGACGAGTTCCTGTTGCAGCGCCTGTTTGCGGAAAGGGATCTCACTTTGGAGAAGGCTTTCGAGCTCGCAACCAGAGTCGAAAGAGCTTCAAAACAGCAACAGAGTATCAAGCATAAGACTGACCTCCCCCTAGTTCACCAGACATCAAAGGGAAAAGCTGAAAACTCCGGGCGATCGTCCACTCGACCTTGTTTTTGATGTGAAGGCCAGCACAGTCCTTCGACTTGCAGATTCCGCAACAAGGAGTGCCGAAGAGAAAGCAAGGTAAAAGTGAAAGCCACAAAAGCAGTCAGCACAACGTGGACTTCACGTTGTGCTGACTGTGCCCCCAGCAGTCGACCGGCAGCAAGAGGAACATGGAGATTTTTACCATGAGCTCAACAGGGTGACACCGCACGGACCGTGTCTAAAATTCCTTGTGACATTGAAGATTGAAGGCAAATCACTAGAATTTGAAGTGGATTCCGGTGCCTCGTGTACTCTGATTAGCGAGGAAACGTACCGCAAGGTGTGGCCTCATAACCCTCCTCAGCTCCACGAGGACAACCTGCAGTTGCGCTCCTGGACTGGAGAAGGCCTGCAACTTCTCGGTTCAGCGCAAGTGTCCGTTCGCTTCAAGACCAAAGACTTCTTGCTGCCACTACTCGTCATGAAAGGGGCTGGATGCAACCTTCTTGGCAGAGATTGGTTTCAAGCGCTTCGGATTCGCGTCTGTGGCATAAACCTAATGCAGCCAACTTCAGCAGCCGTCATGACGCCGGAGATACAGGAGGTCCTCGAGAAACAGCGACAGATCTTCGACGATGATATCTCCGGCTACAAAGGACAACCGGTTGACTTGGACCTGATCGAGGGAGCAGTTCCCAAGTTCTGCAAGGCCCGCTCTGTTCCGCTAGCGCTCCGTGCAGCAGTATTGGCGGAACTTGATTGCCTGGAAACTCAAGGCATCATCGAACCAGTTCAGCACGTGGACTGGGCTACCCCACTTGTGCTAGTACGCAAGAAAGATGGCACAATCCGACTCTGCGGAGGCTACCGTTCTACGGTGAACGCAGTCTCGAAGAAAGCCTCGTACCCGCTGCCCACGACAATTGAAGTGATGGCAAATCTCTGAGAAGCAACACTTTTCTCCACTTTGCATTTGTACCAGGCCTATCAACAGCTGAAACTCACCGAAGCAGCTGCCAAGGCCCTGACCATCAACACGAATAAGGGCTTATACAAGGTAAATCGCTTGCCTTTTGGAATTTCTGCTGCTCCAGCAATTTTCCAACGCGTCATGGAGACCACTCTGGCTGGTCTTTCCGTTGTGAGCGTCTACTTAGATGACATCATCGTAAGTGGAAAGGACACACGTGAACACGCAGAGCGCCTGACACAGGTACTGTCCAGGCTAGACAGGGCGGGATTGCGACTCAAACGAGAAAAGTGCAAGTTTGGGGTCAGCGAGGTCCGATTCCTTGAACATCTCATTAACCCTTTCATGGTTGCATTTTTTCTCCAAAGACGCGCCCCCGTGGTCGGGTTTTTTTACTCGGTGCGATGGCAAAGAGTATACACTAGTTTATTGTCGCATAAAAAAAAATGTAAGACTTAAAATAAATAGCACACACTTCAAAACATCTGTGGCGCACTCGCTGCAGGCTGAACAAAACGAAAAGGACTAAAACTTGGACGCGCAGAGGGTCTAGCAGAGGGTGCGGCTGTGTGTCAGACTCCGGACTCCGAACCAAGGTGGTTTCCAGTTGTGTGTCGGATGTCGAGCTGTCATCCGACTCCGAGTCTGAGAAGGGGTCAAAGTCTGAACCCGAAGAGCCATCGCTCCAATCTCCGCTAGGCTACCTCCGGAGCAGCCGGCACGCACGGCATCTCGATAGTATCACTTGCACAGAGCGTCCAGTTTCGCAATTTCAAAAAGCCGCGCCAAAACAAATACGACTGGAGTTACATGGTCGTAGTTCCCTACAAACCTACTAGATGGCAGCACCTCCCCGCGAACGCTCCCGTTCAAGCAGAGGCGGGAATTTTTGAATGAGCAGTCGCGGACGTACGGGTACGTCAGCAACCATGCGGGACGCTCCCGCGTTGACGTACGTCAGTGACCATGAAAGGGTTAATGCATCTGGCGTTCACACCACACAGATCCAGGCGATCCTTGAAGCACCAGAGCCGAATGACAAATGGTCTTTACAAGCGTTCTTAGGGCTCTTTGCTTTCTATGATCGCTTTCTCAAGAACCGAGCGACCGTCGCTTCGGTCTTGTACAAACTTCTTGAAAAGAACGTTCCGTGGAAATGGGAGGACAAGCACAGCGAAGCTTTCAGGGGACTTAAGAATTTGATTCGAGAATCAACCGTCTTGGCGCATTACGATGAAAGCAAACCCCTCCTGCTGTCCTGCGATGCATCTCCATATGGTGTGGGAGCTGTGCTGGCTCAGAAAGACGCTCAGGGGCGAGAGGTGCCAATTGCATTCGCATCACGGACACTGGGCACCTCTGAAAAAAACTACTCCCAGCTAGACAAAGAAGGATTGGCGATAATCTATGGAGTGACTCATTTCCATCAGTACATCGCTGGAAGGCATGTCACCATATTGACAGATCACCAACCACTTCTTGGTATTCTTGGAGTCAACAAGCCAGTACCCCCGGTGCTGTCACCAAGAATGACACGCTGGTGCGTCACGCTAGCTGTGTATGACTACGATTTGGTATACAGACAAGGTCAACGTCATCAAAATGCTGACGCTCTCAGCAGGCTACCACTACTGTCAAATGAGGATGAACCTCGGCCACCCGGAGATGTACTCATGTTGGCATGCAACCCGGTTCCGCAACTGTCATCACAGCGAATTGCAGAACTTACTCAACAGGACCCAGTGCTGTCGCAGATTTACAAGGCTGTCCAACAAGGTACACTCCACAGGTTAAAAGGGGATAAATTTATCCCCTACTCTAGGATATTCACGGAATTATCAAAACAGCAAGGTTGCCTAATTCGTGGTTCTAGGGTTATCATCCCCAGAGCAGCACAACCAGAAACTTCGACCCTTGTGCAGGCCGGCCACAGAGGCATTGTTGCTATGAAAGCATGCGCTCGCAGGTACTTCTGGTGGCCTGGACTGGACAAAGACCTCGTACACACGGCAAACACTTGCACCCTATGTCAACAACACCAGCGAGCACCACCGAGCGCAACTTCCCCAGAGTGGCATCGAGTGACAGGACCCTGGGAAGTACTTCACCTGGACTTTGCGGGACCACCCGAAGGAAGGATGTTGTTGATTGTGGTTGACTCCTACAGCAAGTGGCTTGAAGTACGCCAAATGACGAACATACAGTCGTCGTCATTAATCCAAGAACTGCGAAATATCTTTGCAACCTTTGGAGTGCCACAGAAGGTCGTAACGGACAATGGGGCTTCTTTCGTTTCTCAGGAAACTCGGCAGTTCTTTATGAACAACGGGATTAAACACGTCACCAGCACCCCGTACCATCCAGCTACAAACGGTCAAGCAGAGAGGATGGTGTACGAGACGAAACAGGCACTGACCAAGGATCAGGCTGGAACGCTGGAATGCAGGCTGTCACGGTTCCTGCTAAAGTATCATACCGCAGTCAGTTCAGTAACGAACAAGACCCCAGCAATGTTGATGTTTGGCTGTGAACTACCGACCGCGATAACTCGCTTGAAGCCAAGGGATCAGCAAGGTGAAAAGCTTAAGGAACATTCGGAGAGTTTACGAGGCATTGCAATTGACCGTACTGTCTTCGTGAGAAACTTTTCAGGGAAACCATCCTGGATACCTGGAATCGTTACAAAAAGGCTTGGTCATCATTCATGGCTTGTAAAGACCAACCGCAGAGTTCTGAGGCGCCACACTGACCGCATTTGAAAAAGTGAAGCGGCGATACCCGAAGAGGATTGCTGCCTGCCATCTACATCCCCAGCATCATGGGTCATTCCATTGACAGACGAGACAACACAACCCTGCGCCAGCTGTACAGCAACCGACGACGACACAACAGAGCCACCTGCGACACATTTGACACCCGGACCGCAACGACACACGCGACCCCCTTATCGGTATGGAGCAGCCGTCTAAAGAGGAGGCAAGGTGTTGTGTCTGCGAGTGATGTGCCTGTGTTGAGGGTTTATGCTACCACACATCCCAAGAACGAGAACGCGGAGAACGGACGAGCGCGCATACAGCTGGTGCAGCTCGGGTTTCGTTCAAGGTTGTTTTCGCCCTATGATGCAAAATTAACATCCGCTGGCTTCGGAGAACGTGCTCCTCGGGAGATTGGCGCTCGTGAGAACACAGAACACTTGAGGCCTGGAGCGGCCGGGAGCCAGACTGCACGGCGCGCCCTTTTTCCATATATTTTCTGGCAAATATAATATTGCCTATATTTATGTATGTTCACTGACAACATAACGTTGAACATAACATAGTTTGGAGTTGAGGAGGGTTTACTGTATTGTGAAGATGAGCACTTTCAGCAAGCGTACAACTTCTTTCTTAGACCACTTTCAAAAGTCTTTTGGGAGCTGTGGGATCCCTGCACAGTAGCGGATGCAAGCGTGAGCTCCTCGCGTTGGATTGCGTGTCAACTGCACGAGTCTTCGTGCAGTGGGAGGAAAAGTCGTGGCTCGTGCTACTCGCACATTCTGAGATGTGGTTGGCCAACAGAACGTTATCCCATTTACCACGCTCCAATTTGATCTTTCTCATGAGTTTGATTTTCGGGCAATGTGGCGATGCCGCGTGATGTTTTCCTCCACAATTCACACATTTGAATGGGGCATTTCCCCTATTAAACATTTCCTCACGAGCCTCCTCTCTGGCACGGCGACTGCATTTTCGGGGTACATAAGGAATTTACTTTTTTCTTCTCAATTTATTCACTTACCCCTCTCCCACACGTGCACATGCATTTCGTATTACAATACAGAAGTTTCCCGGTGGTTCTGCCGAACGAAATGCGCATTTAAAGGAAAGTACCGGGTCGAGCGGGGCTGGAACCCTGTTCCTCCGCCTGGTAGTCACTTGTATTGCCAGCTCCACCACAGACGGGGTGTGTTCCTTTCCAGCATGGGCAGCTGCAGGTTAGAAGGAACAAAAAGAAAGGCCTGTTGCTAGAGGGAGAAGGTGTGTTGCAGGCTGCCACAAGGCCTGCTTTGTGCCGGCCATGGTGGGCCCCTTCCTGAAGATGACCCTGGTGCGGGAGACGGAGCTGCGCAAGGCCACCCTGCCCATCTTCTTCGACATGATGGACTGCGAGCAAGCCGCCAGGGGAAACTTCCAGCAGGTGAGGGTAACCTCTGGCCTGCATTGGCAATAAATATTCGCATCTGGGCTCAACGCAAAGGTGATTGTTGCGCTTGCAAAAATGTTTAATCCATAACGTCAGCTATAACACTCGCGCGGTTCTCGTACCCTAAACATTTTTCTCGTTTACTTTATGACGCAATTTTTAGGCATGTTGCGGATAGTGGTTTTTGAGTTGAAAGCGAATAGTGGTTTTAGCCGAAGATTTTCAAATGCCAAATAGTTTTTCCAAGCACCATGTTTAACCCCTTAAGTGCCATGTCATTGAAAAATAAAAAATTGACCTAAGGGAGGCCACATTTTTTTTATTGAAGAATGTCCACCCTTAGGCATCGCAAAGATAATTTTAAAAAAGTTTATAATACCATAATGTGTATGCTTCTGCATATACATGAACTATCTTACAGTTCTGCACATGCAAAAAGAAATATCTTGTTTTTGCGCTAATGTGTCGAGCCTCTTACATCTTTTGTATTTCTAAAGAACTACAGTGAACTTAGGAATGTGGTGTTGACAGTAGAGCACAAGCACACCCAAGTTGCCCTACAGTTGAATCACTTGAGGTTGCGAACAGTTCCCCCAACCAGGATATCACGCAGAGTACTTTCTCACAAAGCTTGCATCAGGTTCTTGTTTTCTTGCGAGCCTTGTTGCCGGTAGAGTCTTTTCGGCAGCTGCACATTGCACACCTTCTTGTAGGCTCTTGTTTCTTTTCTGTTGGAGGAGGTACGCGTAAAACGCCTCCCCGGGAGTCGCTTCGTTTCAGATGTTGTTGGTCGACCAGGCCACTTGGCTGTGATCAGAGCACTTTGTAATCAATCGCTGAGCGATAACCTGAAGCTCAGGTCCGACATCTCGCCACCGTCCTTTTTGTAAAGGATGAATGCGTTGAGTGCAGTATCATTCAGAAACTGTCAAAGAAGCTTCTTGTAGTAAATTTTTGGAGGTTTCGGGGAAGAGGTTGACGGCATCTGGTCGGACTTGTCAACCCCTCCCATAGTGTGACTGTAGCCACACGAAGGCTTCACGACCGTGGAACTTTTTGCATCGTGGAATTACACCATATGAGCGTTGTGAACTGTACTCATTGGGGTGATTGCCTCATATCCTTTCACTGAAGGGCCATGCATTTTCCTCCTTGAAATGCTTGCAGTTCTCCCTTCTTGAGCTTAGGCATCTTGGAAAAGGGGGGCATGTTTATTCTCATTGCTCGAGCAGTTCCATACGCACCTGTATTCGTGGATGGATATGTCCCTCTCAAGAATGTACGATGGTTAAAAGTTGTAAACGAGGCACTAAAGGATTGGCCAAATCTTCCAAATGCTTGGGCTGTGGGTCGGTTCCACAGGGTTCTCGTTGTTCACGAAATGCAAAATTTTCATGATCAGAAAAAAAGACACTTATGGCTCATTATTTGACCAAATACTTGCGTGCTCCCAAAGTTGTTTTAGCTCCAGTACATACACTAGAACCTCGTTCGTACTTTCTCAATTGATACGTTTTCCCGGCTGTTACGTTTAAAAACGCCAGTCCCGTTTTACTTCCAAGAGATACATGTATTAGTTTCCTGCCTGTTACGTTCGCTTTCCCCATTGTTACGTTCAAAGTGTCGGCATCGCGGTTCCTCGGCGTGCCGGGCGCCAGGCTGCCACGCTGGCTTGGAAGCGAAGCCGAACCATGCAATGCGGGTCGCACGGCATGCGTAGGCCTGTAGACGCCCGTCTTCCCTTTACTCCTTTCCCCCTCCTTGGGCTTTGCTGAGCTCTGCCAAAGCTTCCCATCTTGCCCGGGTGTGACCTTGGAGCTGGGACGGGGAACGAGGCTGGTGAGGCGGCAAACGTTCCTTCTCTCCTTCATCTGCCCTTCTCTGGCACGAGGTGCACCCGCATGCACGCTTCTAGTTTCTGTTCCGCTCGATTGCGTGAGCCGTGGTGTTTCGGAGTATGTGCGCTTTGCGCCCATTGACGACGGCTCTGGCGTCGCAAAAAAGGAAGGCACTCTCTTTTAAAGAGATATACTTCAGACGGTGGATCGCAATCCCAGCCGGAAGAGACCTGATATCGCGAGAGACCTCGGACTCGCGCCGTCAACTTTGAACAGCATCGTCGCCAAACGAAAGGAGATCGAGGCGAAAGCTCTGAACCGCAGAGCATAGTGGACATCATGGCCGACCTCACTACTGCCGACAACGAAGAAAGAGATGAAGATGTCGAGCAAGAAACAAAGGATTACGCTGCGCCCACGTTTGTGAACACGATCATTGCATTGGAGGCCTTGCGCCGCTACGTAAATGTTCACGACTGCGCAGAGAGTGAGAGAGAACTGCGGCTCCTGGAGAAACGGCTTTTACTGCTTAACATTGATTCGAGGCGGCAGGCGGATATTACGCGCTTTTGTGAATATGTCTGAGTCCTCAACAGTTCTGTAAGTACACATAAAATAAACCATTGTATAAGAGCTGCTTTCTACCTCATGTAGAGCCCCCCTAAGTATGTTATCGGTTGTTACGTTTTCCTGGATGATACTTTTTTTTTTTTCGCGCTCCCCTGAGAAGTGTATTAACGAGGTTCTACTGTACTTTGTTCAGATTTCTGCACAACTTCTTGAAGCAGCAGGAGTGCCAGTAGCACCCTCATCTCCCCAGTAGTGACCTGCATTCAGCTTGCGAATCGGTTTTGCGTCTTCAGTTGTGAAGTGAAAAAACTACCGTATTTATTCGAATATAAGTCGACCTTTTTTTTCCGGAAATGTTGTCAAAAATTAAGGGTCGACCTATAATCGTGACCAAAGAATTTCGACCTACATTCGCGACCAAATTTTGCGACCCTACCGAGGGCATCACCGAGGGCATCACCGAGCCGAGCCGGCGTTCCGCGCCGCTTCTTGTTTCAAAAAGCTTTTGGTGCACGAGAGCAACCGCAACAGCAACAAACAACAGCCCCCCTCCCTCCCTCCCTCCCCTCCCTCGTGGCCGCCGCTCGCGCACATCCCTCGGGCTTCGGGTTTCGAAATCGCGCCTGTAGCGTTCCCCTCGCTGGGCAAGGGGAGGGAGAGGAACGCGATGCGCCATGGACTTTGCCCTCCATGCCTCTCCCTTGCAAATGCCCTCAAAAACAAAAACAAAAAAAAAGAGAAAAAGAAACAACGGAGGTTACTTTAGCTTGTTGCTTGCGGCCGCTCGCGTGTTGCTCACGGCGACTCCGGCGTTGCACGCGTATTTGTATTTGGTCTTTCGTCGCTTCCGGTCTCCACCTTCCTTCGTTGCGTCTTGCGCAGTGTCATTTTACAACGGACAGGGTCAGTGAGGGAGTTTTAGAATAGCGCACGCTAAAGCTTTGCGTACGCAAAGAATAGCGTCGTCGCCACTGCGCATGCTCCGAACGCAAACCAGGTTTTGCGTTTTGCGTGCGCAATTTTAGCGTGCACTATTTCTCGGAAATAGCGTGCGTACGCAGAGTCTTTGCGCTTCTCCAAGGAGGATTTGTGATGAGAAGTTGGCTAAAGCCAAGACGAACGCAGTTAAAAAATGGCGGCTCCCAGGACCATGGCTGTGGCCGCTTTGGCGGCGTCGTGGGTGCGATGTCGGCGGCATCCTCGCGACTGTGATTTTCAATACGGGACAACATTGTACTCAGCTTGGCGACGATCATTGGCAACTTGATGCTTGTGACGCGCAAACATTTCTCGGCGAAGGTACGATGTGCAAAGGTCACTACACAAGACTTCTCTTGCCGAGGCGACGCAAGCGGACACGACCGGTCAACCGATCGCGTCGCATTCTCATGTTTAAACAAATCTAAAAAGGTACTAGGACCAAAAACTTGTTTTTTCTAAAGTTACAGCATTTCGTGGGGAAAATAAAAATTGTGACTGTATCTTGGTGGCATCGCAAGCGCGAGATGCTTGGGCTTTTGCGTCGCGACGGAGAAACGCTATTCTAAAACTCTCTCGCGTCGCGTGCGCTAATACAAGCGCTAAATTTAGCCCTAGCGTGCCTTGGACGCTAGCGCTAAATTTAGCGCTAGCGTCCAAACTGGAGTGCCCCTAGCAGCATGCCACCACCGCAACGCATGCGTGATGGAGTGTGGGCAAGAAGCGCCACAAACCATTGGAACGTCACATTGTCGGCGTGTGTGTGAGTCCCCGTGCTCTTTTTTGCGTTGGAATTGTCGATTCCGCGTCTTCGTAGCAATATCTCGCCGCTTTAGTTGCCTGAGGAAAATTATCGAGGCTCATTACACCGGAAAACTTTGCGTAAATAATGTGACGTGCGGCGATTCATTCGCGTGAATGCTGCAGAGTGGACGCTAAAGCCATAATGAGATTCTTCTCGCTATTTTCGGTCGGGACATCGTTCGGGCTGCAAAAGCATAGACAGTAGCGGCGATGCTCAAAGTCGATACTGAAAATCGGAAATAGGAACGGACCAAGTGAATCAGGCATAACAATCGGTGACGGCCACTGGTAACAGTGATAAACATCTTGCATGTACTGTTTACACCGAGCCTACTTAAGTCTTCTAAGGCCGGCACTTAGTACTTTTTATCGAAATTACCGGATCAGCGCTTGGTCTACGGGCCGCTGTCGTTCTAATGAACAGACGACAAAAAACAGACAAGTTTGAAAGAGCAGACAACATTTTGAACGATCAGGTGGCCAATCGAACTTGAAGACGCACTGAACGTAGTCCGCGGGTGGTTCGAACAACTTGGCGGTTTTCCCATGTTCATGCTGGAACAAAACAAATAAATCTGCTGACCACAAGTATCCGTGAATTAAACCCAAAGTGCTTCCTGTACAACCAATAGTGGTTCGACGGCGTATGGTTTTCCCTTTTCGCGGCACCTATCTACGTTCTCGGACGAACAGAGGAGGCAAAAAACATGTAAAAAACTGATCTTCAAACCTTTCCTGACTCTTCTCATCAAAACGCCCCAGTCGCGGCGTTTTGATGAGAAGGCATGTTTTTACAGCAGAGCTGTTAAAGGACACATGCAAAGGAAAAAAACATTTTTTTTAAACAGCTTAGAAGGAAAAAGGATGTCATAAAACGATTTTACAACGAAGAAAAAAAATTTTTAGAGCTATATTTATGGCGCTATACGAATTTGTAGTTGGTGCCCGCGGCCGCCGCGGAAAAGTGGCCCTTATTTATCACGTGACGGGCCCATATTTGTCACGTGGTGTTTGCGCTCTTTCGGAAGCTTCCTATGGTCTCTAAAAGTAACTTATTCATCTTTGTTTGAAGTGTAACAAAAAAAGAAAGATTAATAAGTAACTTTTAGAGCCTAAAGGAAACTCCTGAAAAAGCGCAAGCAGACGTGATAGACCTGTGCGCCGGTCAAATGACGGCGGCGGCACCCCGAACCAGACAAACTTGTGCGGCGGTGGCGACGGCGGCGTAGAGAAACGCGTTGAAGCGGCGTTCGCACAACGCTCAGCGTGCGGCGGCGGCGTCACTTTGCGGTGGCGGCGAAGCAGCGCGGCGGCGCGTTGGCCTACCACGTGACCAGCGGCGGCTCCCGTGGGCGCAACTACAAATTCGTTTTGCGCCGTAAACATAGCTCTAAATTTTTTTTTCTTCATTGTAAATTCGTTTTATAATATTCCTTTTCCATCTAGCCTGTTTAAAAAAAAAGTTTTTTTCCTTTGCATGTGTCCTTTAACCCTTTCATGGTCGCATTTTTTGTCCAAAGACGCGCCCCCGTGGTCGGGTTTTTTTACTCGGTGCGATAGCAAAGAGTATACACTAGTTTATTGTCGCATAAAAAAAATGTAAGACTTAAAATAAACAGTACACACACTTCAAAACATCTGCGGCACACTCGCTGGAGGCTGAACAAAACAAAAAGGACTAAAACTTTGACGCGCCCGCTTCCGAGACGGTCTAGCAGACGGTGCGGCTGTGCGTCAGACTCCGGACTCCGAACCGAGCTGGTTTCCAGTTGTTCGTCGGATGTCGAGCTGTCATCCTACTCAGAGACCGAGAAGGGTTCAAAGTCTGACCCCGAACAGCCATCGCTTCAATCTCCACTACGCTACCCCCGGAGCAGCCAGCACGCGCGGCCATTTCGAAAGTATCACTTGCACAGAGCGTCCAGTTTCGCAATTTCAAAAAGCCGCGCCAAAACAAACACGGCCGGAGTTATATGGTCGTAGTTCCCTAAAAACCTACCAGATGGCAGCACGTCCCCGTGAACGCGCCCGTTCAAGCAGAGGCGCGAATTTTTGAATGAGCAGTCGCGGACGTACCAGTACGTCAGCAACCATGCGGGACGCTCCCGCGGTGACGTACTAGGTACGTCAGTGACCATGAAAGGGTTAAGGGCTAGTTTCCCCAGTATCGTGTCCGTCAGCAAACAAACAATGACACGAAACTCTAGGCAGCTACCGCCGTCGCTCATGGATGGTGGCAACCTTTCGAGCCTTCCCACTCTGGCTTGCCGACTTGCGGCCGGCCATTACTTTCTTCTTGGTCCTCGTCTGTTTAGTTTCCTACGTTCTTATCAGTTGCTGCTCGGACTAACGATGGGTCGGGCGCGTGCCCTTTCTTCGGAGGAAGAAGAGCGGAAGGAGCAGCGACGTGCGCAGCAGCGCGAATGGTTCCGCAACTGCCGCGAGGCCGCTATCGCCTGAAGTTCCACTCTGTCAAGCGCTTCAGATTCCCTTGCGAAAGAAGCGCAGATCGCTCGCCTGGAAAGCCACCGTCGAGAACAGAAGCGACAGCTCCGCTGCTCTTCCTTCTTCACCGGAGTGGAAAGGCTGAAAGTGTTTGTCTGGTTTCTTCCAAAAAAACACAGGGATGTATGTCCCGCATGGTGATTTCTGCCCACAGTCCCAGACCGGAAGTGCGCCCGACGCGCCACCACCGCGGCGTGACGTAACAGAGTTACACCTTATTTACTTGCAAGAATGGAGAGTTGGGCTAGTTGGTAATACACTTGAACCTCGATTTAACGAAACCCAATTCCCCGCGCAGCCTAAGCACGAGGTCTCCCTTCCTCGATTTTACGAAGTTCCCGATTTAACAAAATAATTAGTGGGTCCCAGTGACTTCGTTAAATCGAGGTTCAACTGTAACCCATATTGAAAAACAGCGCGAAAACCACACGGACAAAGAGAAGAGAAACACACGGGACAAGGCGCTGACTATCAACTATCTATTCTGAAAACATACATAGAAATTCACGTGAGGACTGCTTCCTCTTTTTCCTCTTCCACCGGTTATTCGTCCTTTTGCGCGCACCATTTTAAATCGCATCAAATTAAAACACACCAGCACAGGGTATAAGTCATTGTGTCTTCTTCCTCCTTTCTTCTTTTTTCGATCTTCAATCTTGATCTTCAATTCTCTGGTCAGCCCATGTCCAAAAAAAACTATCTCACTGTCCACTAGGTTGACGGATGGTTGGCTCACGCACCCGGGTTTTCGTTTTTCTATATGGTAAGCTTCTACTAACTCCCTCGATAGCTGATCTTTGTGTTTAAACAGCACATTGGTGTCACTGAATCTTGGTTCACAACCACAATCTCTGCAGTGGACAGCCAAATGGGATTATGCGCTACCTTTTAATGAACTATGGTGTTCGCAGAGACGAATGTTTAGGCAACGCCCCGTCTGACCTATATAAGAGTGACCGCATGAGAATGGTATTTCATACACGGTCCCCTGTGCACACGACACAAACTTCATGCTGTGCTTGACGCGACATCCAAAACGTTCTGGCTTACTTTTCCTGCCAGCCCGCTTGTTAACGACGCTAATAATCCTGCTCAATTTGTTTCTCGCTGAAAAAATTACGTTGACCCCACACCTTGAAGCAACTCCCTTTAACTTGTGTGAAAGACGATGGATGTAAGGTTCGAGAGGTTGAAAAAATGCTAGTTTTAGAGTTTGCAACCTGCGAAACTTGCGATCTGAGGGAGGGGCGATGAACCAAAGACAGCTGTTCTTCCCAGTCAGCAATGTTCGCTTATCCCCCGCCATGGCTAAGTGACACCATTTCTGCCGAGGTCAACATTGGCCAGAGCCCTGCAGTCACTACAAGGGGGCTATCTTTCGGTGCTTTACAGCGAAGCTACTTAGGGCTAGGGTTTTTGGACTTTTTGCGTGCATGACCAAAAACTCTACGCTCGCGCTGCTGCACGCACACGCCTTCCCCGTATAAAAGATTCAAAGTAAATAACTAAAATAAAGCGTTGACGAACGCGCATGCAAGAGGCCATTTGTTTTAGGCTTTTGCTTTAGAACAGTTACTGGTGCAGACGCCGGCACGTGCGGTACGTGGAACACCATTCCCTGCATTCTCCTTGATGCTCGGGTAATTTAGCGATAGGTCTATTCAGTAAATTAGTTATAAATAGGCACCATTTTCAAGATCAGTAGACTCTCAGGTAGATAATTCTCGAGGATTTTCCGCTGTGCGACCTGCGTCAGCCATGTCTACGCTCGCACCGCCCTCTCTTTGTCGTTGTTTCGAGCGCTTTCTTTCCTTCCGCTCTCCCGGGGTCCTGTACTTTCCTCGGGCTTCTCGGGGCGTGTCTAGTGTCATGTGCTAAACAGCTTCGCTGGTCATCTACCTTTACAGAGTGGAATGGCTCGTGATTTTTAAAAAAAAAAAGGCAAATGGGGTCAAAAATAGGGGGCAGGTTATTTTTCGGGGGCGTCTCTTGGGATATTAGAGTAGAGATATGTTTGGGTCGGCATATCCCTGTTTTCTTGAATGTCTAGTCCCCGATGCGGCCTGCTCAAGGCCGGCGGTTTCTACGAGTGCACCCTTGGCGTGACATTAGTCGTCTTGGAACCCAGAAAAGCGGCCCACTCGAAGATTACCATCATGTCCACGTCATGCTCAGAATCCCAGCACATCCGTTTGCTTTCAGTCCAAATCTCTGCTTTGTGTTAATTTCTCACTAACGCACCAGTCGAGCAAAGCCAGGCTGCTTCTTTCTCTCGCTTTTCTCCATTTTTTTATTTCACCAAAGAATAGAAAGGAATTGTGGTTTTATTAGCAATTTTTTCTTCGGGTGCATTCCTCCTTTAAAGTATGAACATTGGGGGTGTACTATTCAAGTACACCCATCTGATAAATCTGTGTGTGATTGTCAAGAAACACTCTTTGGCAGTTTGTCTATAAAGAGGACTACAGTCGATTATAGTTGCTACGAGCCTAACTTCACTATGAATACCTCAGTATACCAAATACACCAGAAAGCCTCTTCCAACCGAATATGTTTTTAACTGAGAAACATTCGATTACGACGAATTTTATTATAGTAGTTATTTCGTAATAGCGAATAAATTAAATGCTACATTCCTAAACACACCCCAATGAATCGAAGTATGTTTAGGGGATTCACGAAACAACCGTTCTGCGTCTCGACCCGACATACGAGGCAGTTAATGCTGGGCCTCCCATTTCTGCAGGTGGAGTCTGAGCTCATCGACAAACTGGACATCCTCGTGAGTGAGAGCAGTGGAGACGACGAGTACCGACAGCTCTTCCACACCATGTAAGTCGCGGACACGGTTCGTCGCTGGCCTGCCGAAAGCAATAGACCCACGCAACTTACTAATGACCACTCGCCCGCTTCTGGCTTGCCTAACGAACGACAATCCGCAAAGTAGACAAACAGCCGAGTGGCCACATGCAACGATGAGGTATGTGACGACGAGGTATGCGTATAAACGTTAGAATTGGAATTGTTTTACAAATAAAAAGTCCGGAGTGGTCTAGTTAACCACGAAGGATGTGCAAGTTTATTTCTGAAAGATTAATGCTCCTGTAAAAAAAGTGAAAGCCGTTTACAACTCCCTGTAACGGCGAATTGGAGTGCAGCTCTTGAGGAGGAGGAGGGAAGGGTAATTAGGGGAGGTTATACCCCTCCTCCTCCTCCTCCCCTCATTCTTCAATCTCCTCCGGGGGGGGGGGGGGGGGGGGGGTCACGTGACCTCGGGGGGGGGGGGGGGTGTCACGTGACCTGGGGGAGGAGGGGGAGGGGCGGTCACGTGACCTGGGGGGACCCCCCCCCCCCCCCCCCCGAGGTCACGTGACCCCGGGGGGGGGGGGGGAGGGGGCTCGCGCGGTGCATTATGGGATATTTCCCATAATGCACCGCGCGGTTACGCCGACGCTGCGCTCAAGCCGGAAACGGGCGCCTAAGAGCTGCGCTCTAAAAAGTGTAGAGAGTGATTGGTTGCAGCAAAAGATGTTGCAGTAACAACACTCTGGGGTGAAAAGCAGTAGATAATCTGGATATAGCACAGTGGCGTAACTAGGGGGGGGCAGGGGGTACAAGTGCCCCGGGCGCCACTTGGGAGGGGGCGCCGAGCCGAATCCACCCATAATAATATAATGATGATGATGATGATGTCATCACTATCATCATGAGGGGCGCGAAATTTCATTTGCCATGGGCGCCGTCATATCTAGTTACGCCACTGATGTAGCGCATGGTCACTCAATTCAATGTTTTCCCAGCAATTAATGCAGATTTACTCAACCTTGCTTTTTTCTTTTGAGAGTTCAATCACTTCGTAAAGTAGCCCCGTATTGTTAAAAAATGTGAGAAAAAAATGCAGTTGTCTGGTCTTCCATCTTACACATTGGTAATGGCAAGTTTCAGATACCTGAAGCGCTACTCTTACATTTTAATTGTCTCGAGATTGATGCGTTTCACTTACTAAAATAAAATATTGAAAGATTATTCCGTTTAATTGTAAGGGAGTGGTCGCTTGAGCCAAGTTTAGTGCGACTTTATGTGCTCTGTCTGATTTTAGGGCAGGCCCTCGGAGCTTAGTGTTTTTGCGGTTATTTTTGTGAATATTTCTTCTAGAACAGGGACTGAGTTGTGTAGCCTTTACGCCCATGTGCTAACCCCACTAACTGCTTTGCCCCCTTGTTCCCTGCGCTTCCTCCAGGGAACACTTGCAACATGTGTAAGTCTCTGCACTGTCATTTGCATGCAGCTGTCTTTGCTGTACCGTAGATGGAAATTATGATACATGTTTTCTTTCACTCGCGATCACAGAATTCCAATCTCGTGTCATGTTCAGAGTAATGGAGCATCCAATTTTATTTTTGTTTATCGGGAAACCCTCTGCAGTTAAAAGAAACCTGCGTCTACTTCATCACTGCGACACTAATCATTGTGATCGAGAGAGGGACCCATCAGGACAGGAAGGTGAGTGGCACACAGCACAGGACGCCTGTCCTGTACGCCACTCATCTTCCTGTCCTCGTTTATTTTGGCGTACATCCCCATTATGGAGGCGAGGAAATGGTTTTTGTTGACCTCTGGCAGATGGCGCCTTGAAAACTTGCATACGCCCAATTTTTCTTTATTTATTTATACATACTGCCGGCCCATAGGCTGTGGCAGAGAGGAACAACATACAGTTGAACCTCGATTTAACCGAGTCACCGGGACAAGCTGATTATTTCGTTAAATCGAGAACTTCGTGCAATCGAGGGAGGGAGACCTCGCGCATAGGCTGCGCCGGGAATTTGAATTCGTTCGTTAAATCGTGAAATTCGTAAAATCGGGTTTCGTTAAATCGAGGTTCTGCTGTATAACAAAATGATACAGTTCGTACCTCCAATAAAAACTTTGAACAATACCTTATTTACAAAATTGGATACAAGATGCTCCCAAAGCACAAATGAAAAGAAAAAGGGTACTAAATGACGCGACAGTGTGGTCTCGATGGCTGCCACACACAGCTGCAGAGTGGGAAAAATTTAGTTTTTCTTTGCAATTATGCGACGGATTCGCAGTATTTCGAGCCAAGGTGCCTCTTTTCTCTCAGTTGTGCCGAGATAAACAATATAAAAAGTATGAGCCGCACATTCTTTTAACATTTAAATTGTTGTAATGCCCCTGTAAGGTCACTGTCTTATCACAGGGCACATTATTTTGGTTTAGGTCAGCCTTATGTAGTTGAGCGAAGTGTTCACATGGACGAACCATGGATGCAGCAGAGCGCAAGACCGGCATCTAAAGAAATTAAGCTTTTTCACCTGCACGCTTTTGAGCATGTGGCACTCGAGCACCAATCTTCTGCATCGCTTCTTCGAAGAGTTGGGCATGTTAGAAAAAATGTACCCTAGTCACGTCTCACCAATGTTTGGCAACATGCTAGTAGTGTTTTTGTCTATACTGTGTGCATTCACTATTAGATGTTCTGTAAACTTTCTTCCAATATTTTTTAATCTTCCATTGGTTGAAGGGCCACTGCAGTCCCCCAAACTTTAATACAGTCACCGACCGATTTTTCAGACCTCGTGGGGACCAAGAGAACGTCCGAAGAATAGAGCAATCCAAAAAATCAGCAGATTGAAAACTTGTTTTTATTACATCTACGCGGGCTTAAAAAAGTCGCCAAAAATACCTTGCTTCAGGTTACGTCTCCGCTTGCGTTCGGTCACTTTCTGTTAGCTTGAGAATCGCTGCCTTCTTTTCTAGCGTTATGGTCGAGTACTTTCTGCGCTTCTTAGCGACACATCGCGGCGGCGGAAGAACAGATGGGGCCATAACGTCTGAACCAGCGAAATCCGAAAATATGATTCACCGAGATGAGAGCACGGATGAGAGGCACAAGTCCACGACTGCAGAATGGCGCCAAATACGATATAGCTTCGCCAATACTGGAAACTCCTCCGAAAACTTATGGGAGCGGCGGAGAACGTGACAGTGGCGCCTCTAGCGGACTCGGAGTCTACGGAAGCAGACGACGCAATGGAAAAGTATAGGCTCCGCAACGTCCTCGAGCATTGCGAGCACCGTTTCTTCACCCTAACAGCTGAAACAATTCATTGCGGTCAGTCCGTTTGCAAAGCAGAATCCACTAATCGAAACTGCAACGACAAACCAATAACAACGCGCGCATAAACAAAAATAGAGCAGTTTATTTAGAGGTCTCAAACGCCACTCGGGGGGATCACACGCGTTTGAAGCATATCTGGGAAGCGGAAAAAAGGCGTTTAGCTACTCGAACTACGTCGTAAGAGGTTAGTGTTGATCCGTTACAAACTGCGTTGTCACAATTTCTTACCTGAATAGGTGATTATAACGAAAACAAAAAGTAACGAGAAAAATGACCATGCAAACACTCTCCACACTTTGCAGGAAACATGGGGTCCTTGTCCCAGAAGAAAATAAAAAGAAATGGGGAACAGTCGCGGACAACGGCGAATGAAACAAGGAAGTTGGCAGGCGATACAAACCCAGCAAAGACCTCTTTCGACGACGACAATCGCGCGGGGAGTCGGTAGGAGCATTGAAAATGAGCCGGTGGTCGTCGCCGTTGGTGTTGGGTCCACAACAAACAAAGCAAAAACAACACGACGAAACTCATAAAAAAAAAAGAGCTTCACTTTTTTCCGTTTTACTTTTTTTTTTTCAGCTGCACGTTACACATTTGTTTATTTGCTTTTGCGGCGTTGGTAGGAACTAAAAACAAAACAGAGGAAAGGGATAACGTAGTCCAGCTTACACTGCCCGGTAAAAAAGAGTCGCACGCTGCAATCTGCTACGTGTTAGCAGCGTGTGACCTTTTTTGCTTACGCATTTCTTTTCCCAGTGGCTTTGGCAGGCTGTTTGTTCGCTCGCTTGATGAAGCAGTTCAAAAGTACATTCAAGTACTTGTTGACGTACTATCGCGGACAATATGAGCTGAAACAGAGCTCCGGCCGGCGCACGGTACTACCTGCGCCGCCTGTCGCATCGCTCCGCACACATGGCGCACCCTGAGTACGAGATAAATTCTCACTTGCGCTCGCTGCGCCACTGCGCTCTTCCGGCCGTCTGCAAGCGAGACGGCGGGTGCGACGGCGGGCATGTGTGTCGTAGGGCAGCGGGGGGAACAAAATATTACACTTGTCGTCCCTCTTTTGGAATTGATTTACTTTACTCTATCGCACAGAATCCCGTAGAAGAAAACGCTGACTGGTGAAGAAAAAATATTAAAGTGTCTTTAATTTCATCCGCGATTATCGTTTTTGAAAGTCACATCAAGAGACGTTGCAGGTTGTTTTTGTTTGATTATAGGTGCATGCACAAAGTAAGACATCGTAAAATATAGGCCAAAATCTGTATGCCGGATTTATTCCGGCTCCAAGGTATTTACTTTTTTTCTTTTTCATTGATCACAGATGTTTAAAAAAATGGTAAGCGTATACATGTTACTGAGAAGGTTTTGTAACCTTGATTGGGGGTATGAAAGGGGTCAAAAGTATTATTTCTTTATTACTGGGCCCACGTGTTTGTTTCAAACAAAACAAGTTGCTGACAAGACACCAGTTTTTTTGTTGTTTTTTTTGTTTACAAATTCCTAGTATTAATAAAGTGGGTGGGGGTTCTGCATTTAGCTACCAACATAGGTACCGATAGAGTAACCAAAGGGTTATTTCAACAGCGGCGGCGATCTCAAAGGAGACGTCCAACCTAGTAGCGCGATCCCCACATCTCCGCGGCAATATAGACGACGTTTAGGGCTACATTACCGCGGGTCGGTTCGATAAATTACCTCCGTCGGTGCCAATGATCGTCTACCTTAATTGTCTCACTCTCTCGAATATAGCGGAAGAGAAGACACACGTACCAGAGTAAGGACAGAGTCCAAGAGCATTTATTATAACACTCTTAAAATCAACTACGATGTCCCCATCCAAAATGCCCCCCGCGCCGGCAAGGTAAGAAAAGGTCCTTACCTGCCAGACGCGGAGTTCCGGAGAGCCAAGATGGGGGAAGCGTCGGAGAAGTCGCCGACACACGTCCTATCTCTTTCGCGGTCACCCGGACGAGTCCCTTTGCCGAAAGCGGGAAAACCAGAGGCGAGACCTCCTCGCCTGTCAGCAGTGATCCGCATCCGAGCGGGGGAACGGAAATCGATCCCCCGAGAGAGAGTGAGAGGAGGGCCTCCCAAGACAGAGGACCCTCCGCCTCACGAACAGATCGGAGCTCACGGCGAAGGAGGCCGAGTGTTCTGACCCGTGGCCGTTATCACTGCCATCGGGGAAGGGAGACCACAGGAATCCCCACATCCCCCCCTCCTTAAAACGGTAGGTGGGTCTCAATAAAGAATAAAGGAGGCCCACCTGCTCTCATAAAATAATATATAACTCTGCGAACCCCCAACAAATACACGCGACACCCAGCGTGCGTCTTCACAGTGTCCGCCGTCAACAGCTGGCCCGCAGGACCGAAGACCCGGAAAGTTTAAGTCCAGGTGCACGAACGCGGCCATCACAACCTTGCACAGCATCACAGGTGCCGTGCTGATAGAGCTGGAGACAGGTGTCGCGGTACGAGCTGGCCTGCAGTGGGGGGCAGTCAGGCGGGCGTGAAGGCGGAAGCACCAAAAAGACCAACGACCGCCGCCCACCAGCGGAGACCAGCTGGGGAAGTCCCAGACACGCTGCCCGGGGGGTTCGGCGCCATCTCGGCCGCAGTGGGCTGGTGAAGGGGGGGTGGACGACCTCGGAGCAGACCTGCGAAGTCGTAATGCGCCAGCAGCCAACACGCCCAGAGCCGGCCGTAGACCTTCCCAAAGGGAAAAAAGGGCGCCGCAGCCTCCAAACGAGGGGGCGCGCACAACCGACGCTCGCCTGCCTCAGGCCGCAAAGGCGGCAGAAACGGGCAGGAGCACACGACAAGCAAAAACCACAAAAAAAGGTGGCCAGTTTGTCAACGGTGACAGGAAGGCGCTCAGTTGGGAAACGGACCCGACGAGTGGCCAGAGGACATATGCCAGAGTTACTCGCTTCGACACCGGAAGAAGAAACCATAAAAGGGGGCCCCTCCGTTCGAAACGCGTCCACATACCAAGCAAAACTAATTGAGTTCGCTTAATTAGGACACCGGGGAGAGAGCTTCTAGGAAAAACGCCGAGTTCTCAATCTTTTGCGCAGGCAGCTAACACAGGGGCTGCCACAATACCCGGTTTTATAGTTACCGGAAGAGTCCGTTCACTATAAGTGGCCAAAAACAGATAACAGTCTGCAGCTGGCCCGTCTTCTGAAGTCGAGGTAAATAGATACGGGGACTCTGAAGGGGCGGATAGAAACAAACCGCCATGCATGCGCGTCTGCGAGCGGGGAAGATGCAAGTTCCCGCGCAAAATAGCTGCCATCTTGCTCCCCACGGAGGAAGACAAAAGGGGCCGCAGCTCACAGGCTCAAACCTGCTAGCTTCGCCAAATATTTGAGTTACCTAGCTTACCGAGGCTAGAAAAACATGTCTTGCACTCGATGCGGCTCGATCAAGGGCTCACAACGGTGTGGACCCTTCTTTTGAGGCAAGGCCAGGTTTCAGAGCAACATAACTGCTGAGAGTCTTAGAGTCACTCTTTCACCTGGATTCCGCAAGTCTGACAGATATCGCCAAAGGGCGCTCTGGCTACATGGCGCCCGGGTTTCAGAGCAACATAACCTCCGAAAGTCTTAGAGTCACTCGTCCACCCAGATACTGTCACAGTGCGCCTCAGACCGCGTAGCGCCACCACCATGAACGCAAAACCAGTGTCGTTCTTGGAAAACAACAACAGGCTGCAGGAGTACGTTGGCATCAAGCAGATACAAATCTTTCCCGAAGAAAACCCTCTGCGCCCACTGCAATACCAGCAGTGAATACAGCGCGCGCGTCAACAGTGTGCAAACTGCTTCTCGACGCCGACGGTAACGCGGCCCGGCTCCCGGAGCCCGTCAGTAGCAGTACCAGCTACTTATCGACGTTATTGGCAGGCGTACCGTCCGACTCTAAATGAGTGTCCGCGACTACTCAGAGTCAAAGAAAACGCGAATATTTACATTCCCAGATTGCACTGCTGATCCTTCGCTACTCTTCTCTGCCAAGCCTCGCTCCCTGCCGGACATAAAAGTCCACCCGGTTCTCAAAAACGTCATCAAAACTTCTATATACATTTTCCCTTCAGGACAAGTTGTTGGTGGCGCGCAAGGAACCTAAATACACACAGGTGAAAGGTTCGCCTCAAGCATGGAAAACAAAGGGTCTCCCGCAACAACGAATGTTGCTTGACGCACGCTAATTCAAAACAGGAACGCGCGTATGAATCACACTGCGCTCGCTCAAAGGAGTGGCACTGCGGGTTGCCGACTCGGCATTAATCGCTCAGCCATAAGTGGCGAGATCAGGACGCTCGTGGTACGGGGCGATCCAAGGCAAGGATGGTCGGCAAACAGGCCGGACAAAGGGACGGAGGCCAGGAGCCACGACCACGATAAAGGAAGCCGTGGCCCCACGTTGGGCGCCATTTTATGTGGGGGTTCTGCATTTACCTACCAATATAGGTACCGATAAAGTAACCAAAGGGTTGTCTCAACAGCGGCGATATCTCAAAGGAGACGTCAAACCTAGTAGCGCGGTCCCCACATCTCCGCGGCAATATAGACGACGTTTAGGGCTACATGACCGCGGGTCGGTTCGATAAATTACCTCCGTCGGTGCCAATGATCGTCTACCTTAATTGTCTCACTCTCTCAAATATAGCGGAAGAGAAGACACACGTACCAGAGTAAGGACGGGGTCCAAGAGCATTTATTAGAACACTCTTAAAATCAACTACGATGTCCCCATCCAAAATGCCCCCCGCGCCGGCAAGGTAAGAGGAGGTCCTTACCTGCCAGACGCGGGGTTCCGGAGAGCCAAGATAAGGGAAGCATCGGAGAAGTCGCCGACACACGTCCTATCTCTTTCGCGGTCACCGAACGAGTCCCTTTCCCGAAAGCGGGAAAACCAGAGGAGAGACCTCCTCGCCTGTCAGCAGTGATCTGCATCCGAGCGGGGGAACAGAAATCGGTCCCCCCGAGAGAGAGTGAGAGGAGGGCCTCCCGAGACAGAGGACCCTCCGCCTCACGAACAGGTCGGAGCTCACGGCGAAGGAGGCCGAGTGTTCCGACCCGCGGCCGTTATCGCAGCCATCGGGGAAGGGAGACCACAGGAATCCCCACAAGTGGGACAAACAGTCATATATTTGCCAGGAGAAGGAGCTTGAAAGTTCATCGAAGGAATATTTGCAGAGGACAAAGTCAGACACGAAAGATTAATAGTCGGCGTGGAAGTTCAACTGCACTATACAAGAAGATCGGGATCAAGGAGGCACCACACAAAAGTATGCGTGGTTAACGGCGTCAAACAGTGTGTCGCAACCGTAGTATCAAGCTTTGTTCCAATCGGCAGAAGTCCGCCTCAGGGGGTCCTGAGGCGGACTTCTGCCTGAGGGTGAAGTAAAACTTGCAAAATAATTTAATACCGCGTCATTCTCCCCTGACCCGCGACCACGGCTCCCATCCTCTCTGCTAAGAATTCATAGAGCGCGGCAACGAAGTCTGGATCAGCCCGAAGCCACTTCCATTCACCTCATTGCTTTCCACAATTTGTGCGATGGAGGGGACGCCGTGCCATGGCTACCTTGATGCGCCTCCAAATGTTTTCGATGATATTCAGATCGGCTCCTTTTGGGGGCCAAGGCAGCTTCGTCAGGCAGCGCTCCTCGAGGAGATACGAGTGTGACAACACATTTTCCATTTTGGCGCTTTCTTGAAATGCACTGAAATGCATGTTAGCTGAAAACGGGAACATTGGGCTACATGGCACACGCATCGTGATGGTGGTTCTGTCGGCCAATATTTTCGCTAGCAGATGGCCGGAAGAGAGCAGCGGCGCAGTGAGCGCAAGTGAGAATTTATCTCGGCCTCAGAATGCGCCGTGTTTAGGGAGTGATGCGACAGGCGGCGCAGGTAGTACCGTGCAGAGGCCGGAGCGTTGTTTCAGCTCATATTGTCCGCGATAGTACATGTCCAGGCAGTCCTTGCACACCGTGCCTTTGTTTTGAGTGTCGATCAGCGGCCTCAAGTGTGCCTTCAGCTGAACTCTTGTTTGGTGCAATATATCAGTGAAATGTTTGTTGAAGGCACGCCTAATGTTACCGGCTAGGTGACGAGCAGAGTCGTAAAGTGGTGTCATTTTCGCGTGCGAGTACTTGTTCTTCAACAGAACGTCTTTCGAGGCGTTTCATGTTTCTGGTTGCAGTTGAACTTAGCAAGCATGATGACAGATTTGACTGGCTGCCCACCCGGCTACATAGCACTGGGTGTTCAGTTGTGCATCTAGTCTGTCGTCCGTGAAGTTCTCCGCCGTCTCTGTGGAGTTGTCATAATCGTCCTTTGAGGCTTCAGTGGCGATTTTGAAGTTTGAATTGAATGTTTGTTCGGTCTTTGAATTGAATGCTGCAGTAACTTAATTACTGACGTTTGTTCGGTCTTCGGAAAACGGAAGAGGGATTTTTCACCACATTGCAAAAAAATGTTTTTTTCAGTGGTAGGCAGCACATGGCATGCCTGTCATCATTCAAGTATACGCTGGTGTATGCCCAAAAGCGGCCGGTTGATCAACAAACGATGACCCATAGCAGACGTAACCGCACACTCAAAGAAAATCCGATTAGAAATGTATAACGAGCTTGCACTTTTTAATATATTTATTAAGTATCAAAAAGCGCATATAAAGATTTTGGATTAGAAATTCAGTCGAAGGCGAAAATAGGAGGTTATCGCAGACGACAGTGTAAAACAACAACAACAATAACAGCAAAGTTGCAGACGGCCCTCCAGATGTCCGGGCATAGAGTAGCAGACGAACCGGCAAGAGTAGCGGAGGAAAAAAAAAGTAAAAACTTAGCCAAACAAGTCAAAGCAAAATATGCGATGGTTTGAACGTCAAGTGAACAAAAGGAAGGAAAAAAAAAGCAAAAACAGCAACATAAAAGCAGGAGGAAGAAAGATCGCGGGTAGCGTTGCCTCAAACATAAAAAAAAAGTAGATTGAAAAATGGAAGGAGTCGCAGTACCGTCCCGACTGTCCAACGGGTGGCGGCCTTTATCATAGAAGTTGCAGAAGACGTTAGTCGTCCCAACGCTAACAAATGTAATTTGTGCACCGTATATAACGTGACCGAAATCACCTTTATGTGCGCTACGACGCTCTCTTTTTTTCTTTTGCACGCGTGAGAAGTCTGCTTTTTTTGAAACTCCGCTTTTATTAATTCAAGTAATAGCGTCAGATTTGCATGTGCACAATCGACTTCTTCCAGAGCATACTGACATCGCAGTAACGTACGTGGTTCGAAATTGCCTTTTACTTCTTCATCCGGAGACAATCTTAACGGGATTAGCCAGCTCGCCTATTCGACAAAATGGTTTGAAGGCAATACATTCGTGAGAAATGGGAATTGAAACAAGAAAAAGAATTGATCGATAAGAACAGCAAAGTTGAAACATAGCTATTTATTTATTTATTTCACATACTATCAGTGCTATGTAGGACTATAATAGGTGTGGGTTAACAAATAATACATAAAAACACTATACAATACATCACCACTCAGCTATTACAACAATACCACAAAGTACAAATATTTAGAGACCGTGATACAAGAAAAACAATCCTAGAAATACAGTGAGTCATCAGTGTACATATCAATTCGAGCGCAAAACGGGGATAAGGAATGACAGGAAACTACCGCCTCGGGGAGTAGATTCCAATCGCTGATAGTCAATGGAAAAAATGAATACATAAAGCAGTCCTTCAGGCACCGGTACTGTTGTAGAGTATGACTCTGCTTATTTCTAGAGATCCTCGACTTATGCGGTGTCAAAGAACTATCTTTGTCCACCAAAAGCAGATTATTCCATATCATAAACAAGAATTTCAGTCTTTTATTTTTTCGTCGATATTTTAGTAAGGGGAGATTTGCTTTGGAATACAGCTCAGTGGGGAATATTTGTACATTGCCCTTTTTCAAGAAACAGGGCGAAGGTTCACTCGTGTTTTGCCTGGCTTACATTAGTTGTGACACAGTGTTTTCTTCGGGAGAGCCCTGAAATTGCTCTGAAAGCTGTAACATCTTTCCCACGCGAAGAAAATGTCCTTCACTCGTGAGATAACGCCTATTTTTCAATATTTAAAGCAGCGAATATCCGTGACAATTTTTTTTCATTGGTTATCTCGCACGTAGATAGGCAAAACCACTGCTTTGTGGAGAATTCGTCTGCTTGCGGAGACTCCGAGCTCACCAGGGGTGCTGCGATCACAATTCGCCCGCCCTCCGCGGGAGTTGCCAGTATTGGCTTACATGGTATTTGATGGCACTTGAACCATTGAACGAAGCAAAATGGTAACAGTGATGATGATAATGACGCGCAACTAGAGAAAACAAAAGCTGTGGCATAGCATCACCTAGTGGTATGACTTAGCAGTACTCAAATAGTGCTGCCAAACCAAGCCAGTCCATGCACAGCCAACAGAATCTAAAATGGTGGCTTCTCGGTAGTGTTCCCCGCTGATCGCTCGCGACCATTTTGTCCGAAAAAATATAACTTTAGGACTTCAGGCTGTCCGAAACATCTGTCGTGAATATGCACTATTTCTATCGGGTAGGTCACGATTCCTCTTTTAGGTCTGAAATATTGAACAAGTTTGAATTATCGGTGTCCAAAAAAAAGTGAAAGCCGTTTACAACTCCCTGTAACGCCGAATTGGAGCGCAGCTCTTGAGGAGGAGGAGGGAAGGGTACTCAGGGGAGGGTATACCCCTCCTCCTCCTCCCCTCATTCTTCAATCTCCTCCGGGGGGGGGGGGGGTCACGTGACCCCCCCCCCCCCCCCCCCCCGAGGTCACGTGACCCCTGGGGGGGGGGGGGGGCTCGCACGGTGCATTATGGGACATTTCCCATAATGCACCTCGGGGGGAGGGGGTCACGTGACCTTAGGGGTCATGTGACCCCCCCCCCCCGAAGTCATTTGACTCCGGGGGGGGGCTCGCGCGGTACGCCGACGGCGACGCCGACAGCGACGCCGCTCAAGCCGGAAACGGGCGCCTAAGAGCTGCGCTCTAAAATTGGTCGGCGACTGTATTGGGAAGGCCCTCTTAAAAATCTAGAACACTCTAATCTGATATAAATTTAGCCATTTCTGAATAGTGGATTTCAAATTTGAAGCAAGTCCGAAGTGAATAATGGCTTTTGGAATAGCTTTGAATCAAATATTGAATAGTTTCTCCAAGCCTTCCACTACTGTTGCACCATGCTTTAACGAAAACCCAGCTGAACTCATGAAGGTTGTTTCCAAACTTGCACTTCTCCATTTATAAGCTAGGAGAGTTTTAATTCATCTATATTGATGGACTGTGGCCTCAGAAAGGCAGATGCATGTATTGGTATGGCAAGTAAACAACAGATAAGACATAAAATTAAACTTGTAGAAATGTCCAGCTATACCTAACTGAGGGGATTTATAATCTTGCTATATGCAAATATCCTTTTTTCAATTGCAAACTAAAAAAAGACAATAGTTAATTATGAATGCAGGTTGTCGAAGCATTTCTGCTTGACATATTACTCTTACATAACAGGCACAGTTTAATTTTGAAAATTTTACTGCAGTGTAGATATCAACGTTTACAAAGTCTTCAGTTCTTTTTATTTACACCAGGTGCACGGGTGCATCATCCCGCTTTGACAGTGTGTTTTCTCCTAAGCACACAATTCCAATATGTGCTCTTTCCGAAGTGTCGATAGCGGCGGTCTAGTCCCGTTAAGTGCGCTTTTTATCGAGCACTGTTGCGCTGTGGAGAAACAACATTCGCTGAAGCGACCTCTGCGGGTGTTCCTTTTTCACAGCGCATCGGTGCTGGGTAAGAAGTGCTCTCAACGGGGCTAACTTGCCGTGATCAGCACTTGGAAAAATAGGAATATTGCGGTTCATCTCAAAGCGAATATTGAATAACGTATTATTCGAGACTACTATTTGAAAAGTCGAATATTCGCACAATCGTAGATATATTACTGTAGTATTCCCGATTCGAGGGGCTTACTGAGGGTTTATTCCAAAACAGCGGGTCGGAGAGGCATGACCAGCTGCCAGGTTTCCAGCTCTCCGAAGAACGAAATTCACGAGCTCCCGCATCCGAGCTCGTGCTCTGCTCACAAAGACGACGATCGTCTTTTGTAGTTGCCACAATTACTATACTTTATCTTTAAAAACCCAGGCATGCAAACACCGATATGAGCTCGGCCTAAATGAGACAGATGGGGAAAAGGGCCACTAGATTTGGGACAATTGGGAATAAATAGTGGCCCACTAGCACTTGTTTCTTTTTTTTTTTTTGCTCGAGTTAAGCAGATTTTTAATTCTAGTTGAAATTGAGTTTGTTTAGGGATATGGTCATCAAAACCTGTTTGATGCCTGCACTCGATCTGAGTTAGTGAGTGCATCTCAAATAAACTTGGTCAATCATTCAGTGAGTCGCAGAACGAGAGTTGATATGCTCGGGTAGCTCCTCTGTGCCTGCACTCGGCAAGTTTTTCTTGGCTGTGTGGGGCTAGTTAGTTGGGCTGTAGTGTCGATGGCTGGTCTAGAGTTAGCAAAAGTGGGTGGGGAGGGATAACCCAGGATTTGCTCCCTCCCCAGACTTCTAGAAAAGGTCCGCTGCAACGAGCCCGTGTGGAAGGAGAACGGGGTGAGCTTCATCAGCTCCATCACGCGGCTTCTGGAGAGACTGCTGGACTACAGGTAGCGTTATCCCAACCGAACAGACTCTCCCCACAGCATTCCTTCTACCATTGCACGCGTTTTGTGTTGTACAACAGCTTGTGAATGGGTTTGTTCCTTGTCTATCTCAGAGGCATCCGGAGAATGCATTAAATAGGGGATATTCGAAACAGAGCTCATTGGTTCATATTCTTGGGTGGTGAGGGCACGCAGTGTGCATGGGCCCCCTGCCTTTCCCTGTTGCCTGCACGCCTGGTGTGGACTCACTCGAGTGCAATAAAAACACTATTGAACACACGAATAGACAACTACTGGGCTATATTGAGGCCTTCTTCTTCCTTCACTACTATCAGTATTTGCAACCTGGATTGAAGCCCTCTCCTTTGTTATTTATAAACATCACCCTAAATTTGCAATTTTTTAGAAAAAAAAGGCTTTCACTTTTATCTATTGTTCTTCAACAATGAAAGGTGCACATTCATACAAATTTTCATTGCAATACTTGAAATATTTACGCAGAAATGAAACATTTTCGGTAAGCCGACGATGCAAAATCATGTTTTGGAAATGTGAAACTTCTATGTTTCCTAGTTTCTAACAGCTGTAGCTCCGTACCAATACACCCTAGAAGGATGATCATACTTTCGTTGGAAAGAGCATTTCTTCGCAGTTTCGGTACATTAAACATATTTGTTTGAGAATAAACACTATTCGGGCAAAAACAGCATAGAAGTCCAGCTTCCTTGGGGAAGAGGCTACAAACATGGCCAAGAATTAAAAAGCCCACCCTGATTGAACAGAAAATTAACTAAAACCAACATTCGTTTATAGAAAGTCACGTGGATTTTTAGCTTTGTATTTCGACGATGCTTGCCCTGGCCATGATTGCTGACGCTGGTTCATGTATTGCAAGCATAACCAATTCCTCTCTCATTGCATAATCAATGTCCACATGTTGACCACAAAATGACACTCGAAGAAAGCGTTGCTCGGACTCACTCAGCAAGGCCATGCAAGAAGTTGGGTGTACGCAGAAGGCACCATCTATGCTCTTGGTGCCTTTTAGTTGCCACCACCACCAGTGAAATCAAATGTGGTGTGGAAACTTGAAATAGGTTCTTCTCAGCTTCACTTTTTTGCAGCAACTTTCGTTTTAAGAAATCTATCATTTCAATGAATTGCCAAATTTATTCTTCGCTGTGGATGTTTCTGAACTAAAGTTTAATGAGGAATGTGGCTAGATATTTGTTTATTTAAATGAACTTGTCATTGCCAAAAAGTAGGGTTTTGATCGGGAGAAAATGCCCCATTATGTGGAATGCTTTTCAAATGGTAATTTTGCCTAGAAAAAGATTTCAGGGTTAAAAATAGATAGTCGCAACCCCCCTATGTTCTAGTTACGGCTGAAGCTTAGAAGTGCTCATTATTTTACAGCAGTCTTTTACGATAGATTTTCTTGCCAAGTGAGGCGACTTACATCAATAGCTGTATACCTCCCTCTGTGGCTTATCGAAAACTTGTCTTACAAAAATGAAACGTCATATGGTTTAAAAGTCATCAGTTGAAGTTAAAGCCTTCTTCCTTTACTTCTTTACTTTCAAATGCGGAGCTGCTTCATGTCCTTCAGGACCCCCGCTTGAATCACGGGGTAATGTGGTAGTTAGCTGCAGGCACGAGACTCATGGCGGCCCTCTTTCCCAGGAACGTCGTGGAGGGGGCCGAGAACCGAGACAAGCGGATGAGCTGCACCGTCAACCTGCTCGTGAGTCGGGCCACGCCTTTTGCCTTCATCGGGAAATTCAGCCCGGGCGGCGGCAATTGCCTGTTTACAATCCCGTTTTTTTTGCTCAATTTCGCGCTGCAGTTGTAAAGCAGAGTGCTTTGATGGGCTGGCTTACGAGTCTAGGGCGTCAAGAAAAACTGTTACGCAAGCATGATAACACAGCCAAGTCTCCCGGCCTACATTTAGTGAGAAAACTTGCCCGAAGTAGTAGTTTGGCCCAATTTAGCCGGAAATCTTTCCTCTAAATTTAGGTCCAAGACACCGGGTTACGTAACGTCGTGTGACGCAACATCCGTCCGTAAAAAGATTTGGTTTCTTCGGATTAAGTGCCGCAACCGCCAGTAACGACAACAGCGTCGCTTCCTGGGCGTGGGCGACCCGCACTGATTTACGTAATATGGTTTATACGGTAAAAATAAACACGGACAAAGCGTCGTTTTTTTCCTCCGTGAGTGTTTCCTCGTTGCTGCACAAACCACATTGCGTATAATGAGTACCGTATTTATTCGAATATAAGTTGACCTTTTTTTTCCGGAAATGTTGTCAAAAATTAAGGGTCGACCTATAATCGTGACCAAAGAATTTCGACCTATATTCGCGACCAAATTTTGCGACCCTACCGAGGGCATGGAGCTATCAAATCACCGAGCCGAGCCGGCGTTCCGCGCCGCTTCTCGTTTCAAAAAGCTTTTGGTGCACGAGAGCAACCGCAACAGCAACAAACAAAAGCCCCCCCCTTCTCGTGGCCGCCGCTCGCGCACATCCCTCGGGCTTCGGGTTTCGAAATCGCGCCTGTAGCGTTCCCCTCGCTGGGGAAGGGGAGGGAGAGGAACGCGATGCGCCATGGACTTTGCCCTCCATGCCTCTCCCTTGCAAATGCCCACAAAAACAAAAAAAAAACAAAAAAAAAGAGAAAAAGAAACAACGGAGGTTACTTTAGCTTGTTGCTTGCGGCCGCTCGCGTGTTGTTCACGGCGACTCCGGCGTTGCACGCGTATTTGTATTTGGTCTTTCGTCGCTTCGCCGGTCTCCACCTTCCTTCGTTGCGTCTTGCGCAGTGTCATTTTACAACGGACAGGGTCAGTGAGGTATTGTGTATTGTTGCGAATTTGCGAGGATGTCTACCAAGCTGACGAAGCTTCGGACGACGACGACATGTCCGGAAGTTCTGACGATGATTAAGTTTTTGACATCGCCCTGCGATTTAGCCGAGAGTGCTGTAAATAAAGATTTGTTTCTTTCTTTTTCCCTACCTTTCCCCTGTTCATAAAAAAAAAAGGTCGACCTATATTCGAATTATTTTTTTTTATTCTCGGTGGGTTCAATAAATAAGGGTCGACCTATTTTCGTGGTCGACCTATATTCGGGTAAATACGGTAGCAACTAGCCGAGTTGTGAAGCTCCTCCCTTCTCCGGTGTGCCCGCAGAAGTTCTACCGCAGCGAGATCCAGCGCCAGGAGATGTATGTGCGCTACGTGTACAAGCTGTGCGACCTGCACCTGCCGGCCGAGAACTTCACGGAGGCGGCCTTCACGCTCAAGCTGCACGCCGACCTGCTGTCCTGGTCAGGGGACCCGCTCCCGGCGGACGAGAAGCACCGGGAACAGCCCCAGTGGCAGCGCAAGGAGGCCCTCTACCTGCGCATCCTCAAGTACTTTGACGAGGGAAAGGCACGCACCCACCTCCCCAAGCGGGGGGTTTCTCGGACTCCACGGAGTGCCGCCCCGGCCACGAAAGCACCGTCGGCTCCCTTTAACGGGAGACGTTCTTTAGCTAGGTGTTTGGCATTTCGTGAAGCCCAGATAAATGTGAATGCTGGATAAAAGCGTGGCTGCCAGGCTCATTATCATCGTTATTGGGTGGGAGAGGAGGGGTGAGTTCTCGACGCCGATTGGTTAACGGGGAGGTCATGTGACCAAAAGGATAGGCGAGGAGGAGTGAGGTAGGCGTGCAGGAGCTCAGCCACCTGTGCGCACTGAGGGAGGGAACCTTGAGAGTGGCTCTGGAAGATTGCCATGGTTATCAGCCCGATTAGTGCTAGTATCTGTTAATTCTATGGTACCCGTCAAACAATCTCATGAAAAGCGCCGTGAATGTAGGCGGCTGGCATCTAGAAACTCACAGTATCTCTAAACGTTTGCAATGCTGGAACATTTCACTTATCTCACACAAATACCTAGCAATTTTTCTTATTTTTCTCCAGGCATAAAGCAATGACGCGGCAAACAAGCTATCGCATCAGCCACGGAGGCGCCGCTGTCAACCCTTTTTATCCATGTGTGCTTCTTTCCGAAAAAACTTAGTATTGTGCGTTTTAAATGGCCCAATAGTATGCCGAGGTGTTTTCCCATAAAAACTTAGTATCGTGTGTCTGAAATGGCCGTCCAGGTTTTCTCCGTGGACTTACTTCGCACGTAATTCCGCATATGCGCCTCAGAGATGGCGGGCTGCAAAATTGTCTCTACCGGATTTTGAGCCACGGGCATTCCCTTCTTGAGCATCCGAGCATAGTACACCCATGCAACGACCAATTTCTTTTTTATTGTCCTAGTTGCAATAGCTAGTTTTTGATGCAGTGAACCTGTGACGTGGCCATCATCTTATGACAGATGTTCCTTGGCCCTTCTCTACAGTGCTGGGAAGAAGGAATTCCCCTGTGCAAGGAGCTGGCAGAACTGTACGAGAAGAGACTGTTCAACTACGAAAAGCTGAGCTCTATCCTCGTGAGTTGGTCCATTCTGTTGGCTGACTGCACTTCTTGGTCCTAAAGAAGAGCTTGGCATATTCCCTAGAACAGAGATGCGCAGAGGTTGCTCAAAGCTGATTACTCACCTAGATCCTTTAGCTGGCATTAAAGGCCTAATTGAACTGTGTTTCATGTACTGGTGGAAGCTTTCACACAAGCTGTTGTCTCTGAAAGAAGATTCTGCAGTGCTTGGAGGGATGTGGTGCTAGCACTGCATATTCAGTTTTACCTAAAGTACATATTGGTAGCAAGGCTCGAAGAAGGCTCTTTGGCCGGTTCTCTCTTTTGCACCATGAAGACGCATAGGCAAGGCGCTCATTCCTTTGGCCGCGCTTGGGGAGAGCGCTGACATTTCAGTCTCACGTCAAAAGGTTCCTAGGCAGTCTTATTCAACCCTCAGTCTTTCGCTAGGGTGGGACAGATGCCCTTCATTGGCTCGACAGGCAGAGCAATTTGTTTAAGCATTGACTCTACTACTTGCATAAGCTGATATTAAGTATAAAGCATTATGACCCTTTCCTCGCAGACTCGTTCAAATTTCTGACAAAGTAAGCATTGCCAGACAAGCCTTTGAAATCTTTGGCGGTTGAAGTGGCAGTGTATTGCGGGTCGGGGCTGGGCGGCCCATAGAGAGGAAGCTTGCGCTAAACTCTGACACTGCGAGCCTTCAGCCCGTCGCTGTGATCTACGGACGTGGCCAAGCATGTGGCCAAGCGTGTGGCCCAGCAAGTGGTCGAGCTGAAATCTACGCTGGAGTTGTGAGCATGCTAAATGTCACGCTCGCTGCTTTAGGGCGAGTCACTCCTTTTCATTCAAGTTTTGGGTGGGCCTCGTCATTTGCCAGATTTAGGTTTGATTGCTTTGTTCGGTTTATGTTCCGCACTAAAGTAGATGCGTAAATGTTTCAACATATAAAGAGTCTGACCTATATTTAGGTTGTATACTTTCCAGTTTTAACCGAAAAACACCGACAAACATCCGCCAGTGTCAAAAATGAAAACTCGGTTAAAATCAGAAAATATGTTTTTTTTAGGTATTTTCGCACAAGCGGCAGTTTTTTCCACCGAAAAAGTCCTATGTAGCCGTTCATCAGGCTTGTTCTTTCTTTTTTTTTTTTTACGGTTGTCGCGCTGGGTTGATTGTCAGCGTAGGTCTCCTGAAGTCTCTTTGTAATCAAGATGTGTTTTTCTGCCTGTGCTGGTTGCTTTGACCTTCAGTTTATATCCCCAAAAGTTTGGCCTCATTGTGCCCTTTTGTAGATTGCCCCGCTGAAGGTTACCCTTCTTTGTGGACCCAAGTTGTGTGGTTTAAAGTGTCTTTCATATTAACTGGGTCAGTGTTTGTTCATAAAAAAAAGAAAAAAAGTATAGCTTGGTTTGGAGTTCTTTGTGTGGGTTTTATGTACAAGGTTGTGGTTCTTATCTCGATGTTGCTTGGAATCGGGCACCTTGCTTTTCCCTCGTTATCTCGAGGTTAGAACAGTCTTAATGCCCTTGTTCTATTCAGGTCAGAATGGGAGGACAGGATATTGGTGGGGTGCAGAAAAAGAAAAGTAGAAGCTTTCCTTTCTCGTTGCAAAAGTTAGTTGAGAACACTTCAAGTTTCACATCGCACGAAACAACTGGAAGCCACCAGGCTAGGAAGAAAGCATAAAGTTCCAGACGACTATGAGAAGCAGTTCACCGATTTTGATGTGTGTTCAGTCCCCTTAATCGTCGTGTGCAAGTACTGCCGAATCACGGTCAGTGTGAAAGATGGGAAAGGTGTCACCCGAATCGCGGAGCACATATCAGCAAAGTGGCACACCCAACTCAAGCAACCTCGCCTTCACAATTTTTTTTCATTGATAAAAGCGGCATCTGCACGGGACAATTCACCGAAATGCGCCGGTATTTTGGAAATAAATAAACACCGAAAAACACCCGCTGATTTTTGACATAACACCGGAAAGTATACGGCCTGCCTATATTCTACTCACAAAAGGGTTGTTGTCTTCTTGTGGTCAACCGGGAACAAGTATGTCACGAAGCAGCTTGTTCTTGTCATCTCGCAGCATTGATAGTATCCCTGAATTGTCCCAGAAAATGCAGGCCCAGTTCCTGGACAACATCCTGACCCAGCTGAGGCCCGAACCGGAGTATTTCCGAGTGGGCTTCTACGGCCTCGGTTTCCCCGTCTTCCTCCGGGTAAGTCCGTTCGACCTGCCACCCAATGCCGTGCAGGCACCCACACAAAATAGGGAGAACGAGTGAACCCTCGTTTGAGTCCTGGTTACGAGAGTCTGGCTCGTGGTTTGAGCGCAGGAAGTTCCGATATTTCAACCAAAAGTATACTTAAGTTTTTATCTACATATTTCTAGCGAAAATGTAAGCAACACTTATAATATTGGGCTGTTTGTGCGGTACCTCCTTTATTAAATGACTCGCCTAACAAGAAGACAAGGTTAATAAACGGGCGAGCCGAATAATGTTACGGATGATTTTAACCTTGAGACGTCTGTGTTGGTCCCTCGTGCACTTGCCGTCCATTGTCTCCTGTAAGAATCGTCTGTATCATTTAAAACGTCGCAATAATTTATGGAAATGCAACATTGATCTCAAAATGGTGCTTTGCAAATGACCCAGCATAAGGAAACTAATTTGTTTTTCCCTTTTCTTTTGGGCAGAACAAGGTGTTTGTCTATCGGGGCCTCGAGTATGAGAAAGTGGTGGCCTTCACTCAGCGCATGCAGAGCCAGTTTCCCCAGGCACAGCTCCTGACCAAGAACGCCCCACCCGACATCGACATCCTCGGCTCGGACGAGCAGCGTAAGTTGGGGGCCCACAGGCCGCCGAGTCATTTCACGCACTTAGACGCAGAATCCGCAAGTTCCGGGACAACGGAAACGTCTGCCTATAGCAGACTTGAGGTGATTGTTTCGTTATATATTTGGACATAATCCGCGCGTGCGGAGAGATGATTTTGTCCAAGTAGGTTTTGCGATTGCTGCGATACATCGAGAAATCGTGAGCGAGGTACGTAGTGCTCGACAACATTTTATTCAAAATGACTTTTATAGAGCGGCAGGTTAACAGACTGTAGTTGAGCTTGTATTATGGTACGTTAACACCAAGTTTTGCGTTCATAAATTTAGTCAAAAGTTAATGGAAGCCAGCTTCAATGTGTTGTGGGTTGTTGTTGCACTTACGCAAACAAATGCAAATCTAATTTCTATTAAGGTTATAATTAGGGTTCCGCATTTTCGTTTTTTATATTTTCAAAATTCGGCGTACTTTTTTCGGTGTTTATTTTAAAATTCCATTTTCGTTTTTTTTCGGTGTATATTTATTTCCAAGAAAGTTTACCAGTTTCTTTCGGTGAATATGAAAGAAAGACCATCGTACGCCGGATCAGAAGATCCTCGTAGATGTAATATTTGTGATCACTCAAAGAATAACAGCACATATACACGCGTGGTCTTGGCTGCAACTTCCGTCAGGACACACCTCAAAATCGCGGAATTCGCGGGCATAAGCTTTAGCGCGCTTCTTTTACCTTCCCATTCTGACGACATGACCGTCCAAGGTGATGACCGTACAGGAACCAGCGGAATGGAAAAAATTAAAAAACATCCATTGTATTTATGTTTTCAGCCACAGAGAAGTTTGAGAGAGGGTAATAAGAAAGGCTTTCCTCGGATGTCCTCTGAAGTGCATGAAGCAAAAAACCTTATACTAGCCCACATCCAAACTTTTTTTGGGGGGGGGGGGGACCAGGAACTTGACACACTTAGCCCGATCACAGAAAGGACACAGATGTCCCGCGAAGGCCAATCCAAGACCTCTTTTGTTGTACGTTGAACTTTGAAAGAGGGCAATCACGAAGACGCCACACAATGTCGAACCTTGCAAGGTCATCTCTCTCTCCCTCCCTCCCCCACCAACCTCGACGCGGCCCTAAAAAACTGACCTTTTTCGGTTAAAACCGAATTTCCGAAAATGGGTTCGGCATGCTTTTATCGGTTTTTATCGGTTTAAACCGAAAACTCCGAACCCTAGTTATAATGTGCCACTCCATGAATACCATTTTTTATAAATTGCCTCCAAACACTACATATCTTGCTCATGATAACCGTATGCATCGCAGCAACCGCGTGACCTAGTACTTGTACGGAATTATTTCTCCGTACACAGGGATTACGTTGTAATGTAATCGAAGAACAACCATGGGTTTGTTAATAGGACTACGTTGTTGTACGTGCTTGTTGAGCTTGTCTGGCAGTGCTTTTCCGACCCAGTCCCAGAACTTTTGGCCCCTACTGCCGGTGGGAAGCGGGCTTAATGTGGCTGTTTTAAGAATTGGGGGTTCTTCCAACCCTTATTTGCGACTCCAGCTCATTGCTCGCCCTATTGTGGCGGGAACGGGAAGTGCTCTAGTGAGGGTCCCTTTGTTCTCCTGCTCAACGGGCACGGCGAAACTGCTCGCGATCATGGCTCGCAAAGAGTCATTTCCGAGTGCAAACAATGCTCTTCACTGTCTCAATGGAGTGCTGCAGCCGGTATGGGATTGCACCTTACTAGAGAGTTTTAGTATTGCGTATACAGTAAACTTTCGTTAAAGGGGCACTGACAACCCAAAGGTCGTATTTTTTTTTATTGTCTAAAGCGATGCAACTTGTAGTCATAGACACACAAAAAAAAACCGCATCGCGAAAAAAAATTTTCTCGCGCGCGCGCGCGCCTTTTTAGTTTTGGCGTTTGTATTTCCCGCCGCTCACCTCCTCGCTTCTTTTGATCGGTGACGTCAAAAATCCGGAAATTTAGAAGCTTTGTAGGTGACATTTCTATAACATTAAATAACGGCAATCGTAAAACATGTTTTTTAACGCAATTGCAAACGCACTACGGCTCCTCTTTTTAAAATACCAAAAATCAGAGTTCGGTGTGATGTTGCTTCCTAGATTTGTACCCTCCTTCGGAAAACTTGCCGGCGCTCGTTGGCGAGTCGGGAAAAACCGGTTGTTTCCCGCCGGCGCCCTCCTCCTCGCTTCTGGTCGCTGTGGCAACGGCGGAGGTCCAAAAGAAAGTCGAGTCGCAGGAGACCGCAAAATTTGAGTCACTGCACTGGCGAGGATCGCGCGGGAACTTCAAATTCGGCATTTGGAAATTGTTTTTTTTAAATCACAAATACTGAATTTTAAAGTTTCAAATTTTGAGGGTAATGTCCCGACATCGTTTTCAATCGTTTCGGATAATAAAAAAAAATATGATTTTGGCGTGTCAGTGCCCCTTTAATTCGACCTTGACGAGACCTTGAAATTTGGTCGAATTATCCGAATGATAGAATTAAAAAAAAGGACAGAAAAACGGTTAAATTAAACTTTCTTTTATTGACCAAAGTACTCACGGATGATCTGCTGCCGTCTGCGCTCAAAATGCATGTGTGTCCGAAAGCATGCTCCGGAGAGCAGCGTAACTAAACGTCACGTCCCCGAAAAATCGCGCACTAAAAAAAAAAAAGAAAAAAAAAGAAAGAAAGAAAGAAAGCTTTACGTGTTGACTTTGGCGCCGGGCAGCTAGACCCTCAGCAACAAAGAAAAAGAACAAAAAAAAAAGAAAAAGAACCCACGCTTTTTGGCGCGCAAGATGGACCGCACATGAGGCTACAGACAAGCGCTTCGTGAGAAAGCTTGAGTTCATAAAATCCTATCTCGGCAGAAGGCGACAATTCGTTTTTCTGAATGGCTTAACATCTAAAAGCAAAGAAATAATCTCTGGTGTGCCTCAGGGTAGCATTCTTGGCCCGTTGCTTTTTAACTTATACGTCAATGATATCATACATATACGTCAACAGGCGAAGTTTATAATCTATGCGGACGATACTAGCATATTTCTATCGTCCAGCTCCTACGCCGAGATAACCAATATGGCAAATGATGTTCTACGTAAATTAAGCTCTTGGTCAAAACAGAACCGTCTAAAAGTAAATTCTAATAAAACTAAAGCCGTTTTCTTCTATACAAGAGGAACGCCTATCCCATTGCATCATAACATAGCGTTTAATCGCACAAACATCGAAGTTTTGGACACTATAAAAGTGCTTGGCACGTACTTCTCCAGTAACATGCAATGGGACGAGCATGTTAACTTTGTACTACTCAAACTTAGTCAAATAGCTGGTATACTGAATCGAAATAGGTATATTCTTCCGGAATCAGTTAAATTATTAATCTACAATACGCTATTTGTATCTCATATTAACTACTGCCATCTTGTATGGGGCACAACAACAGAATCTAACCTCCATAAATTACACTTAATGCAAAAGAGAATGATACGCGTTATTGCCAATGTCTCATACACCGAACATACTGACTACCTTTTCAAGAAATATAACATTCCAAAAGTTCATGACATATACCGAAGGAGGCTTATGCGAGATTTTTATTATAGCATTAGGAAAAATACCTCTACACTCTTAGAAATAGGAAACTTAGAAAAAAGGCAACCTTCGCATAAAACACGAACTCCAGAACCATGGATAGTTCCTCGTTCTCGGACAAATTATGGTGACCCAATGCTTAAGAATACTTTGCCTCGACTACTAAATTCATTTGAGGAGGTCTGGCACCGATATATCCTCTATAACCCCTTCTGAACTGAGATATCTTTTATGTTCATTTTCTGATACCGGCGCCCTTAGAACTACCTATGATGAAAACGAGCTATTTCCTAAAATTGTTTTGTGTTCCTTACCCGACCTAATCATGCTAAATTGCAACTGTATACTAATGTGTGGAGCTGTATCGAATGAGTGAATCTAATTGACCAGGAAGTGTTTTGTTACTGTGTGTGAGTGTTTTGTGAGTCCAATGCTGCCATCATTTAAAGGGGGCCGAGGGCCCCACAAGCTGCGTTTGTAGCTTTTTTCCTCGGCCTCCTCCATTCTGTAGGAAATGGAAACCAATAAAGAAAGAAAGAAAGAGAAAGCTTTACAAGCCGACTTTGGTACTGGGCGGCCAGACAGTCAACAAGAAAAAAAACGTTCAGCCTTTTCACTCTCGTGAAGAAGGAAGACCAGTGGAGCTGTACTCAACACACTGCCGCAACGCGCACGCGCCCGATTCTTGCTTTTTTTTGTCCGACACGCTGCCGATCGTGGATACGTCTCCGGCGAACCAGAGTCGGTCGCACACGGCGCACATGTCGCCAAACAGGTTCTCCACGAACTCCCTCCGGAACCTCGCCGTCGCACCCGGGAATTGTTCAGCCAGCGTGGAGTGCAGTCGTCACCAGGCTAGCCGGGCCTCGCGCTTGCGCTTGGCCTCCGTGGCACGATCGTCGTCCGTGGCGTTGGCCCGCCGGCGCCCTTTACATCGCTGGTTCTGTTCTCGGCGGCGGCTTTCCAGGCGAGCGATGTGCTTTTTGGCAAGGGAATCTGAAGCACTGGACACAGTGGAAGTCAAGGCGACAGCGACTTTGCGGTGGTTGCGGACCCATTCGCGCTGCTCCGTACGTTGCCGCTCCTTCCGCAGCCGCGCACGGCCGACCCATCGTGGGTCCAAACCGAAACTGATAAAAGCGTAGGATCGTAGGAAACAGCGCGCAAAACAGACGAGGATGAAGAAACCAACGTGACGAGCGCTGCGCTCGTTACGCGTGCTTCTTCTTCGTCGTCGTCTGTTTTTCGCGCTGTTTTCTACGATGAATTCCCACCAACACGCCCAACTATCAATTCTTCTATGATAGCTGGAAACGTTGCCGCCATCTACGAGCGACGGCGGAAACTAGACTGGTTGTGTGCTTGCCGCCGTCGCTTATAGATGGCGGTAGCTGTCCACGTAGGTTTGTGTCGACATACCGGACACGATCCTGGGGAACCTAGCCCTTAATAGCTCCGCTGTAAAAAAATCAAAAAGGAAAAGAGAATTTGCGCTTTTTGGTGCGCAAGATGGACCGCATGCGATGCTATAGACGAGCGCTTTAAGAGCGCCCACTGTCTCCGCGCTCGATCACGTGCTATGTTTTCAGCGCTACTCCACGCCAGATTGGTTGCGCTGGCTCGTGTGATTTGCTACGGTCCATCTCAATGGCGTAGAGGAGCAGGCGCATATTTGCGCACAGTTGAACTTTGCAGCGAAGGGCCCGTGTTTTGCGTGTTTTGCCGTACGTTGGCTGGTTTTTCTGCCGTGGTGCCGTGCAATGTGAGCCCGCGCGCATTCGCTCGGGACGAATTATCCGATGCGGAGTCTTCCCGAGTTGGAACTATCGAACTTTTCCTCCCATAGAAATGTATGGGCACGCGCCGGGACTTTTGAACACGATCGAATTAAACGAAAAGTAGAATTAACCGTGGTCGAACGAACGAAAGTTTACTGTAGAAGCAAACTCGAGCGCAGTGCATCCGCACTGTGCATGCGTGTTGTCGCCATGCTCCAATTTAAGACCGCAATTTTCTGCTCTGCGCACGCTCAGTGTGGAACACGCAACGCTAACGCAAACACACACTGCTTGCGTTTGCTCGTACATGGAATACTAAAACTCTCTACTGTTTGAAGCGTTTTCCAATGCCAACAGAGCATAGTGCAGTGAGAGGACATACAAGCGGATGGGCGCTTCTTCGAATTGGAAAGGCTGAGATTGGCAAAACAACGGCGCGTAAAAATGAAAGAAATGTTCTTAAAAGATTAAAAAAAAAAATCTTTTATTTTTTTGTATTGGGGGTTTTTGGCTTAGAGGGATTGGCGGCGAATTCGGAAGATTTGCCACCTGTCAAAAGTCGCGACTTCGATAGGCTAGCACCATGTGCTCTACCAACTGTTAAAGGGATCATGATAGGACCTTTTTACTTTTGCCAGCTAACTTTTACATTAAACCTTCAATGTTCACTGAATGCCAAACAAGCATCTGTTTTCCTTTCGGTTGATTAACTTCTACACAAAAAATTAATGAAATATTGACTTTTTCTTTCTCTCCAACTGACCGCAAAACAACCTGCGGCACAATTTTGACGGTCGTGACGTACTCTGGCACAGGAACCGGAAGTTCTCTCGGCAGTAGGAGAATGGGAACGTTAGCGGTGGCGAGTTGGGGGTGTGCCGGTAGGTTCTACTGCGCGGATGGCACTGATGTCACCGACGTATTTTCTGAATCGGCGCCTTTCATCGCCGCGATAGCCACGGATACACCGCAGCTGAGCGAAGTTTAATTAGATACGTTGCGGGTGTGGGTGACGCGGGCCCGTTGCGACGCTGGTCGAAACGGGGAAGTCTGTGTGTGCTTGGATGCTCCGTGCGATGCTCCTCGGCACCACACTCATCCACGAGAACACACACTTGGGCGCCTGCAGAGCCGCTCCGAGGTCTTCCCGCGTTCCGCCTTCCGCCGCACCCGCCGTCGCTCCCAACTTTCGCGTCGTGTCTACCCACCGGTCCAGTCTCGGCATACACAGCCTCGACTTGGCTCGAAACCAAGCTGAGGTCCTCACTTTCCCCTCTCTTTCCTCGGCGAGACAACAACAAAAAAGGAAACCTCCCGAGTCGGGGACAAAAGAATACCGCCGCACCCTCCTCGAGAGGGGGCCTCTCCCGCGGTTCCTAATTAGCGGGGGCCGCGAAACAGCACAAGCCGATGGCCCCAGCTCTCCGCTCAACCCGCGGGGCAAGGGGCGACCGACAACCGGATGCGCTCCCTCATGAAAACTCCGAAATAGAGAAAACTAGTCGAATTCTGTGACAATGTAGCTCATCGAGTGGCAAGTGGTGAAACTGCAACTGTTTCTTTTTAACCACCGGACTGCAGAGACTGTAATTCGGGCACTTCGGTACACTGCAGCCTTTCGGCATAGCCGTCGAGCGACCGATCATAAACAATGCAAACACTACTCGAGCAGCCAGAAAACTAAAGTCTGCGAAGAAAGCGCGACCAGGAGCAAACCCGTTCAGCAGATGACGCTCGGGGATTGACTGCGCAAGCGCAGTAGGGTCTTTCTCTTGCTTCGTTTACCACACGATAGATGGCGCTTGGCTCTGAGCATTATCAAATTCGGCACTTTTCGTCACATCTCTAATTATGCTACAAAATGTGGATCTGAATATTGTTTAACAAAACTTTTAGGAAACATTCGCCGGCTATTTATTGTTTATGATTGCGATGCTGGTGAGGTAGGCTCTTACATAATAGGCGACATGGATTTGGCTGACGTGCTGCGGTTCCGCAGATGCATTGCTGTGAAAAGGCAGAGAGCTTTCGAAGGAAAGAAGGTCCAAAAGAGTCTGGTTTTCTTTTAAAAGTTCTATAGCAAAAAATTTTTTTTGGCTCCCTATTTTTGTGTTTTTGTTTCTTTTCACACCTTTTACGACGTGCGATGGACAAAATTCGATTTCAAAATCGTTTCATGGTCCCTTTAATGTCATTCTACGGGGATTTCTCAGACTAGCTAAGCTTTTTTTCATTGATTTTATACTATTTTTATTTTATAACCTGTTAATTAAACTGTCCTGCAGTTGGCAACAGTGATGATAATTTGCCAACTTTGGATTGCCATAGTTATTTTCATGTTTTGAATTAGACCATAAGCAACAAATTATATTAAAGCTTGAAAAACTATATTAAAATAACCTAATTGTATTATTAATAATGAAAATGGCGGCAATCTAGGCCCTCAATAAACTCTACAATCTCAAAAATACGCTATTTAGCCATAATCGTCTTAACAGAAAGGTCTTATTTTGTTTTCTTTTTAGATTATGAAAACCTCTGACATGGTTATCAAGATAGACATAAACCCTGCACGTAATATAAAGTCCCGCGTTGCCTTAAAAAAGCCACACACTTCTGCCGTCTGCCTCGGATTTCATTTATGGCTTTTTGTATGTACTAAATTACAGGTCAAGAAGGTAGCGGCAAATGCCCCTCAAAGGGATTCATATCTCCCTCCGCCACCTCTGCATCCAATAGCGTCCCATCGTTTCCGTGACATCGTGGCCAACGGGGGAGAGGGTTTTGCCTTCCTGTAAATATTTGTTTTATCGTTCGACTTTGACTTAGCGTTGTGGAAGACACGAGAGAGAGATTAGAGTTTTCTCCCTCCGATGGAAACAAATACGACTTTGGGGGGGTTAGGCCCGCTTCAGACGGAGCAACTTTTCCAGCAATTTCGAGGTTGCTGGCGGGTTGTTCCCTAGCTTTCCCTAGATCGACACGAATTGCTGAGATCGGGTCCGGCTCGAAACGGACGAGCAACTCGAACAACTCGGAGCCGTTTGAAGCGGCAGCAGCCAATCAGGGACGCAATATTTTCACGTGACACCCCCGTGGTGGTGATGATGACAGCTAAAGACTTGGTTCTGGTTTGAAATCGATCGTTTTTGGAAATAAACCTTTTCAGAAAGTTGAGTTTGTATTCTCAACGCCATTCAAAGATATAAAAATATGTTTTTAGCGCGTAGGTGGGTGTCTAAATAGTGCAAGGAAATTCAAAGTGAATGATGATGATAGCAAGTCCTAGCAATTCGGTTGCTGCGTGTGAACGCGGACGGCCCGTGTTGCTGGTGTTGCGACGCCAAGTTGCTGGGTAAAATTGCTCCGTCTGAAGCGGGCCTTAGGTTCCCCCTCCGATGGATACAAAGGCCACTTTCTTAAAAAGTTGGGGTCGGAGACAAGTTGGCATCACTCTGTAGCCAATATTTATTCATTGAACCGGAACAAGGGGCGTTTCCAGTGAACTATTCTTTCGAGTAGTGATGGGACGAATCTTTATCCGAATCGAGATTCGGAGCCGAATCTGAAGATTCGGAAAGATTCGGAAGAGTAGCCGAATCTCAAGCGATTCGGAAAAGTTCGGACAGATTCGGAGCGTTGCCATGGTTGCCAGATCACGTTGATGAGACTTTCAACTTTTCGTGATATTAAATTCACTAAGTTCTACAAAGTGCACAAAATAATATTGTAATATAATATCATAGTAATAAATAAAATTTTCCGCTTTGTTTATGTTATTTTGGATGTTAGTCAAGAATAGTAGCCAGACATCGCGGGAAAATTGGTTTCGGCTCCGGGTTACAACCAAAATAGGCATGCTTGGTGCACGTGGAAATACAAGCGCATGTTTTTATCGCCGCAAGAGATTGATGCCGTACGTGCTGTTCGGTACAGACACATTTCGTGCCCATAATTACGGTCATAGTGGCACACACCACACAAGTGAGTATGTTCGATTCGATTATCTTCAATGCGTGTCCACTGAGGTATTGTTTTCGGAACAAGGGAAACGATCTGAAACTCTTTTGCGCCTTACTATTACAGTCACATGTACTTCATTTTTACCTTTGTGGTTAATGATATCCGATTTAGCTAGCGTTTGTTTCCGAACAATAAAGTTGCGCTGGACACCCCTGTGTTGTGTTTCTTTTTCATCAAATAAAGTTCACGTACAGAAAACTTGCTGCCGAGAACAGGGAAACGACAGTGCGACGTCTTCGCCACCGGTGCCGGGTCGAAGTTGTGACGAGCAACATTTATCTCGCTCTCGCGCCTTAAGGCGCATTCACACTGAGCAAAAAACACGCGTTGCGGTCGACGTCGACGCCGGCGTCGTAAAATACGAAGCAGTCACACAGGGCCACCCGACGGCGGCGTCTTCTCGGGTAATCTCGCGTTTGTCGAGAGAACACGGAATTATTTTATTCGTCTGCTTCGCACGAATATGCGGTGGGAGACAACCGTCTTCACTGAATGGACAACGGCGATGATTACATATACGTTTACACTCACACTCCGCGAAAGGCACGGACTCGAACGGGCAGCTTCAGAAGGTGCTCTTTTGCCGCGTTTTTGTGCAAACAAAGCACGGTGCTACGCCGGTGCGTCCCAGAGACTTCGCGTCCATACCTTTAACACTGCACGCGGCTTGTGCGAGAGTGTTTTCGATGGAGAATTGTTGTATTCCGTAGTGGTGGGTGCGCACAAAGACTACACAACACATTGGGAGTGATCGCTCCCGCACAGTCGGAGGTAGGAACACACCGCGAACTTCGGTGGCAGCTTTCGCGCAAACGGTGAAGAGTAGTTTCACGGCGTCGTACACGCACATAAAACACTGCTCACAGTCACATGTTCCAATCGGCTTGCTTCTTTCCACGCAGAAATTAGGCGAGTGCGTTCATTGTGCGAGTAAATACGGTATATGCAGTAACAGTACCTAAAAAAAAAACACAACTGACCGCATTCGCAAGGTTTACGACAAGATTCACGCTGCCGTCTGCAACCGGCGACACACTTGACGAATCTCCGAATCTGCCAAATATTCGTCGCGAGAAGTTTGGAAATTTCCGAATCTCCGAATCCGAATCTCCGATGATTCGTCCCATCACTACTTTCGAGTGCGAATGGATTTAAAACGGGCGCATCACGCTTGTGGGAGGAGCTTCTCCTACCTTCTTGACTTGTAACCGACTATAGTGAAAACAGCGTTTCTTATAATTTATAGGTTTTGTGAACATTTTCCAAACTCATCACCCGTGGCGATATTTTGTAAAATTTGGATTGATTTTGTTATTCTTGTGCTGGGAATAATGTTAAAGGAGCCGTGCAACAATTTCGATGCTTTGCTTAAATAATTTGGGAGTTGGTGTCTCGACCTTTCTGATGTAAAGAACAAAAAAATGCTTTTGCCTGTATGTCCTAGCTTTTATTTTAAAAATGGACAAAGATTGAGGTTTTTGGCCCCTCTTAACTCTCTCACTATCTTCCGATTCACATGCACTGTGACGTCAATGGGGGTCGCGCAGGGTCCCGGTGAAGGTCTCTCTCCAGAGCCATCAGTGAGCAGCGAGAACTCATCCGCTCGCGATTGCGTGACCACGTGCTTGCGCAGGGGCGGATCCAGGACTCCGTTTTGGGGGGGGGGGGGGGGGGGGGGGGCGGAAATTTGTAAGGATACTATTCTCCCTTTCTTTCGTGTGCACCGGGGGGTCCACCCATGTAGAATTGCCCTCCGCCGAGAAGGGGGGAGGGGAGAGGTCGATTTCGTTTGGGGGGGGGGCGGCTGCCCCCGTCGCCCCCCCCTTGGATCTGCCACTGTGCTTGCGCAGCGCGATCAACATGGCGAAAGGAGGAAAGTCTCACCTGGGTCTGGTCGTCCCCGTCCGGTTCTGCCCCCTCCCCCTCCGGCTTCTGGCGGCTGTTCGCAGTAGAAGATAGAGCTGATGGTTTTGTGGACCTTGGATAGGTGGCGCCACTAAAACTCTGTATAATAATAGTTTTGTCAATGATACCAGGTTTTTGACGCATTTATATTTTTATATTTATGTTGGAACAACAAGATTTATGAAAAATTACCTTTTATCGAGCAGATATTTGCGCAACTGCCTATATTTTTACAAATCCCCCATTGACGTCATGCTGCGTGGTTCTCACGGCCGCCGCTCGCGACTGCAGGTCGGGGAATATTCCAACTTTTGCCTCGCGATTATGCGGCAGAATGGCAACATTTCGAAGGAAGGAGATGTGTTTTCTGTCCTTTGTGACAAGATAAATAATGTCAAAAGTAGAAGATGCCGATTCTTTCAACGTTAAAATCGTTGCACTGCTCCTTTAAAGCAATTAATCATCTAAATGGCCCAAAACCCATTAAAGGGCCCACAGTTCATTATTTAACATGATAGTTATCGGAGGGAAAAAAAGGAGCAAGAAAACACAAATGTCAGCTTTGATTTTTTTTTAATAAATACAATATTAAATGTTAACTCTAAGGTTTATGAAAGACTCTGTCTTTAATGGGACATTGAACTCCAACATATTCTGAAGTGCCTGGATCGGACATGTATGTCACTAAAGTTTCCGCAAACAACTTCTTTAGTTCAATGTTTACGCTGTGAGAAACATCTTGAGGGAGGAGAGAAACCGAAATTAGCACCCATATCGATAAATTAAGTCCAAAATAGAAGTTAGTTTCGGTTTCGTTCCTAAATTAAAACGTGCCTCTCGGCATAAATTTTACGTTAAACACCGTTTTTGTTTTCACAATAAAAAGGTTACCTCGGGGCATACCACCCTAGCTTCCTCGTAGAAATGGGAATAATTTGAGTTGCTCAGTGAAGCACTAGGCAGGCTCAGCAACTGGTATACCAGCCCGCATCCCCGACCCTCACTGTAGCCGCCATTTTAGGAAACAAGTGGTGCCACCTACCGTAAAAACCCGCATATAATACGAGGCATGACTCGAAGCCCGCGAAAACAAAAAACAAAATGTTTTATCCGCATATAATACGAAACAATTTAAGGACCACGAAAACTTTTCGCTTAAACTATGACCCAGGAAGTCTTAAGAAAAATGTTTATTTGCTCAATGAAAAACGGTTAAAGTGCAGGCGAGCTGGTGTAAGTTATGCATGATGATTGAAACCTGAGACTGTGGTTTGAAAAACGGAAACTCGTGAAGTAGGAAGAAAAAGGTGCAGACAACATCTCAAACTCAGCTAAAAACTTTATTGCCTCTACGCCTTATATACACCTCCCCCGAACGTCGCCACCACCACAACGGTTGATCACCGAACTACAAACAATACATCAGAATCGCAACACACCGAGCCGCAAACAATACATAAAAAAAGCGTGCCCTATCGTTTCCATCTTCACCAGTACATGGGGTCCAATACAAACAGAAACACAAGGTCGTCACCACCGCACTCGGAAGAACTTTGACGCTGACAGTGTAACACAAGTACAGGGAAACACACAATGACCATTTCTAACCTCCCCCTTTCCACTGAACTGAACCATGGATCACACACAGTCGCCAACAATGCCCCCCATTATGATCCCGAACCCAACAAAGCAAGCAACTCTGCGAAGCAACCCCTCCCCTCCTAAGTTCACCCCACACTAAGTCTTTACAGTCGAAGAAACTTTTTTGACTCACTTCCAAGTTGCAGTGACGTTTCGCTAATGCAATTTCTCAATGTTTTTATGTAAACAGTTTCTCGCGCAACACGTCTCATCTCCTCACGCTGTTTGTGTACGATTTCTGTCTCTGACCAGTTCACTGTACATGCATTGCATTCCTGGAGATGCCTCGCTAGTTCAGAGTTTGAAGTGTTAATCCGCACATTTCGTTTATGTTCTGTCAACCTATCGTTAATGCACCTTGCAGTTTGACCAACATATTTAAAGCCGCATTGCGAGGGAATTTCGTACACTACTACACTCACACATGGAACAGATCTGTTGCGACGCATTTTTTTACATTCTTTCTGTCCTGCCTCAAAAGGAGTCAGTTTAACTAATTTGAAATTACACGTGAAAACAGTATTAACCCCAAATCTCTCTGTGCACGCCTTCAAGTTATCCGAAATGGCGTGAAAATTGCGTCATAATTGAACCTTAATCACTGTCATCACTTCACTTCCATCAGACTCCTTGTCCAACGCCTCTTCCCAAAGGCCGTCGTCTTCAGTGCCGTCGAGCGCATTTGAAATCCCGCATTTCTAGAAAGAGCGAGCGACGAGCGTGCGTTGACGCAGTGAAAAGTTGGCGCGGCGCATAAAGCGAGCAACCCAATGTCGGCTCGTCAAAGTTCTCTCGCCTTCCCTTGCAGCAGCTCAATGTTTACGGCGAGGTGCCGTTCACGTTGCTCTTTTACAAAGGCGCCGAGACTTGTTTCGACGTCGGCGAACGCGCCATTCTTTGGGCCTCTAAAGCTTTTTCTCGTTCCATTGCATGCGAACAGAGCTTGCTTTTGTTGTCTTCATCCGCGGATGCTGCCTTCATTTACGGTGAATTGTTGTCCGGCAGCACTGTTGCCGATGTCTTCCGCAACTAAAATTACTTTTCTTTTGAAGGCGTCGCATTGAGGCCATTGCCTTGCCTGACTGTGGACGGATGGTGGCGCCTCGGCAGAGTGTACTAGGTCTATACCCGTTTTCACCTCAAGAACCGAAGTAAAAAAAAGTCTGGCTCCTCGCGGAGCATTACTAATTTTCCCTTTTATGAGGAGAATTAGCATATATGTAGGTGCATTTTAGATTAGATATATTTTATATAATCGAGACATATACGTTTCAAACGCCAAAAGGATCGCTTCTTCCTCCGACAAGCAAATCTTGTCAGAACTAGTTCGCCCGGCGTATGAACAATGCACAAAATGGTCTTTTTTTCTTGAGGTGAAAACGGGTATAGTACACTCTAGCCTCGGACCACTCGGACATTGTGATTTTAATGATGATGATAGCTGTTTTGAACGCCATATTGCTTTGAAACCGAAACTACGTCAAACTGCGTTAGATCGCACCTCATCGAAGCTGAAAATTGTTGTATAATACGAGCCGCAAATTTTACATGGCAAAATTTGGAAAAATACCTCGTATTAAGTGCGGGTTTTTACGGTATAGACAGTTGGGAGTCACGAATACTGCTCTTATGCCGTTCCTTCAAATCAAATAAGGGCCAAGCCTACCGTGTGCCCCTCCTGTTTTTTTTATTTTTTGCGATTGTATGCAACTTTTGGGTGGGCCAATATTATATACAATAAACAAAACTCTGGTGCTTCTAAGCTGTTTTCTGCCTTATCCTTAGGACTTTCCACAGCCTGTACTCACTGGTAGGGCTTGGGCTGTTCTAGATGTTCAGTTCTGTTAACAACTCCCTAAGGTTGCCGTGCAACACTGTGTGCGCAGACCTGCAGATCTGCAGCGTAAAGCCCCTGCCCGAGCGCCGGCCAGAGTTTGAAGGCCGCGAGGTGCCGGACAAGGTGCTCAACTACTACCTGGTGAACGATGTCCGCATGTTCCAGTTCGATCGTCCCATCCACAAGGAGCCCATCGACAAGGACAACGAGTTCAAGGTGCCAGTCCCACTTCTTCCTTGGAAAGTTATCTGGGCCTCTGGCTGCATAATGTTCGCATGTACCGTAAAGTTCCGAGAGAACGCCCGCCCCCGAGACGTCGCCCATCCCGTTTTTTTTAAATAAATATATGTAACAAAAAAATTCCGAAACATCGCCCCCCCCCATTTCCACCAGACAACATGCAATGTCCAACGGGAATCGCATCAACCGCGCGATTTGCTGTACCGGCACGTCAGACAAGCGAGTTTATAGCGGATTCCCGCGTTTTTGTCCGCGATCTGCATGTGCGATCTCCATTCCACGCGAGTTGGTCCTCAGTGTACTATATATTGCATCGTGAAATGTGATTCTGCTGCGTTCGCGATCTGCGGTATTTGTTCCCGTAACATATGAGTTTGTAGCGGATTCATGCCTTTCTGTCCGCGATTTGCGCGTGCGATATCGGTTCCTGTGACAGGCAAGTTTGTAGCGGGTTTCGAGTGTTTATCGCATCGTGAAACGCGAATTTGCGGTGTCCGCGATCTGCGGTATCAGTTTCCGCGTCACATAGTTTTAGCCGGTTTTCGATAAAGTTTTGCTGTTGCGTCCCCAAAGATAGCCCACCCCATGTTTTTCACCATTTATCTCTTCATTTTGGGTGGGCGTTCTTTCGGAACTTTACGGTAGTTTTCAACCAAAGGCTCGGTCTGCATAATCTCAGTAGGATGTAAGTAAGCTAAACGGTGAACTACTATTTTTTTGTGAGTTAATATTTTGTGAATTTGACCATTATCTTAACAAAAAAGGGGCATTGTAAGGATGGGGAGGAGTCAAATGCTAGGGAATGAAGCAGGCATGCTGTGTTTATGGGCTCTTGCTTGAGTAAGGGAGGCTCTTTGATACAAATTATTGTAGCGTTAGCTACACTGGCCGAGGTTGAGCAGTTTCGCGGTGGATCCTGGAGAGCCGTGTTGCGCATGCGCAAGAAGCAGTGACGTCACACGACGCACAGCTGGCGCGTGTGTCCCTGAAAAAAAAAAAAGTATCGTCCAGAACGCGATTCGAATCGCCGACCCCCAGCTCCTGAAACCAACGCTGTACCCACAGCGCCACGAGGCACTTCCGGAATGGGCAATCCATTGGACATCTGTATCGGTTGCTGTTGCCCCGTCACCGTAGTGCAGTTCCTAAAGTGAGGGGCCCCGTCACCGTAGTCAGCTCCTATACATATAGCGGGGCGTTTGCCAGTGTGCTATAGCCATGGAGAAGGAGAGCGAAATTGCTGCTCAGCGGCGCAGAAGAGCGGAGAAGCTTAACTCATCGGATCCCGAAGTAGTTGCCTGGGTATTAGCGGTTGAGTGTAGGAAGAACGAACAGAAGAAGGCTAAACGTGCTTCGGAGACACCGGAGAAAAGGGAGGAACGTCTAGCAAAGCGGCGTCGCCAGGAGGCTGAGCGACGTGCCCGACCATCTCAGCAGCCAGGAACCAGAAAAGCTAAGAATAACCAGCTGAACCTAAGCTCACGCTACGTATATCCTGGCATAGCCGAGCTAAGCCACTGCAATTTTTTTTTATTGCCATTTCGCCAGTTGGTTTGTTCACTTCCAGAAAAGTGCTTTTACAATGCACGTCCAGAGCATGAAAACTTTCAATGCTTCACTTATCTATAAATTTTCCTAATTTTCGGCGACTTTGAGTTATTGAAAGCTTACTGCAGTGCAGTGTTGCTTATATGACAAATATTCACATTTACAACTTGCATTATAATTGGCTGACTTCGGGGCTTGTTATAATCCATCTGTAGTGCGTGGATCTCGCTGCCTTGTTCATTGACTATGTGCACTGCCTTCTTTTCCGCCATCTAGAGCCATTTATACCTAAAGTTTGGCAGTCGTTGGAAGGTGCCGACAGTGTAAGAATCATTGGCAGAGATACTGGCGACAGAACCTCCTGTCTGTCATTTTGTGTTATCGACACCGAAGGAAGCATTTCTGTCTCTCGGTAGAGCGACATGAAGCGTTTTTGCCCTGCTTTATGTTTTCACATTAGGCCAACACAGAAGGTAAGAGAAGCTGCCGGCCACACTGCTCCGACATAAACCGTTCTGGTGCCTTCGAGCCTCTGTAAAGCTCCCAGAGGTTCCAGAGAACAGACTCTTGAAAAGTTCTCAGGAGTTCCAAAGAACAGATGCTTTGTCAAATTTCCATAGGTTCAGAGAGTAAATTCTTGTAGAGTTCCCAGCAGTTTCAAAGAGCAGACGCTTGTAAAGTTACCAGAGGTTCCAGGTAATGGACTCCTGTAAAGTTCCCAGGGGTTGCTGAGAGCAGACTGTTGTAATGTTTCCAGAGGTTCCAGAGAGCAGACTCTTGTAATGTTCCCAAAAGTTCCAGAGAGCAGTCTCTTGTAAAGTTTCCAGAGGTTCCAGAGAGAAGACTTTTGTAAAATTCCTAGAGAATCCAGAGAGAAGACTCTTGTAAAGTTCTCGATCAAAGAGCTGACTCTTGTAAAGTTTCTAGATGCATCAAAAGCTGACTCTTGTAAAGTTCTCAGAAGTTCCACAGAGCAGACACTTGTAAAGTTCTCCGATGTTCCAAAGAGCAGACTCCCGTAAAGATCCCAGAGGTTCCTAAGAGTACATCCTTGTAAAATTGCCAGAGGTTCCAAAGAGTGGACTCTTGTAAAGTTCCCAAAAGGGTCCATAGCAGACTCTTGTAAAGTTCCTATCAGTTCCAGAGAGCTGACTCTTGTAAAGTTCCCTAAGGTTCCAGAGAACAGACTCTTGTAAAGTTCCCAGTAGTTCCAGAGAGCGGACTCTTGAGAAGTTCCCAAAGGTTCCAGTAGACATCTGAGTCGTGCGTGGCGCACGATGCAGAGCCTGTGGATCGAGCGTACCACCCTGGAGACGGAGGAGCGCCTTCCCGGGGTGCTCCCCTGGCAGGCGGTGGTGCACCAACGCCTCCAGGAAGTGCCTCCGCTGGTGCACGCCTGCGAGAGCGTCGAGGCCATGAACCAGGAGCTGCGCCGCCTGGTGGCGCTCTTCTCGAGGGAGCCCTCGCGGGGCATCGCGCCCCTCAGCATGCGCCTGGCCGGTGTCATTGAGGCGGCCGTCAATGGCGGCATCGCCAAGTACCAGGAGGCCTTCTTCGGGCCCCGCTTTGCCCTTGACCACCCCGAACAGGCACCGCACATCGCCAGGCTCAAGGCCCTCATCCTGGACAAGGTGCGGGCCTGCTTTCCTCGGGGCTTTGGAAGGGCCTTTCCACCCAGCTTGCCGTCTCTTTGTGTTTGTTTTTGAAACGGGGCAATCGGGAAACTGTCGGGCAATTTGGCCAAGACAAATTTTATGATTTTTCGGCACTCTTACCTCAGTTTTTGAGATGCAGAGTGGCAGCTATGAGTTGGGTGAGAATCTTAAGGCTGTTACGGGCTTTAGCTGAGCAAGTTGGTTCATTGCTTGTTCTTAAGGCTTAAGTCTGAACCAGCTTAAGGCTGGTTCAGACATTTTCGTTTGAGTGGGACCAGCTGCATTATGACCGCCATTGACTGTTTAGGATGAAATGCTTCTCAGGGCAACTGAGGGCTGCGCAACCCATTGCAGTGGAATGCAACGAGTTGTACTTCACTCGGTCGTACCAGTCTTTATCCAGAAGGGCACCAAACACAAATAAAAAATAAAAAAATACACAGGTTTGATTATGCTGACAAATACCAGGGAGCTCACAATGTATCCTCCACAAACCACAGTCCATGTGTCGTTTGTGCAAGATGTTATAAAATTTTAATGCGAAAGCATTAACTGTCCCATGGAGCGCAGCCGGCGTTGTCTGTAACCACAAGAAATGGCAGCTAGTCCGATTGGCTGAGTGTAAGGGCTCCTAAATGCCCTTTGGCTGAACGAAATGGCACCCAAATGCAAGTCATTGAGCACGTGCGTTCAGAAATAAAACGCAAAGAAAAGCGCAGCAAAGCAGATGCTTCCTCAGAGAAGCCGACAAGGACGCTCAAGGTCAAGGCGCCTCAGAAATAAAACACAAAAAAAGCACAGCAACACAGATGCGGCGTCACAGAAGGCGTGGAGCCGGTGGAGTTGGCCACGCCTGCACAGTGGAGACTGTGATGTCACCGCCGGAGCGCTGTGTGCGATAGGAAGAGGTGGCACGGTGCTTGTAGGAATGCACTGCATGGAGGAATGCTTTGGCATTCCTAAACGTATGCAATCTTAACTGTCTCTGCCGAATTTTTTATTATCCAATTTTTTTATTTATTAACTTTTTCAATTTCTCACAGTATTTTTTTCTATGCATTTTTTACATTTATTTTGTCTTATTTTATTTTTACTTTATTATCCTATTTTTGTTTTATTTGTTCATTTATTTTATTTGTTCATTTTTATTTATTATTAAAATAATTTATTATTTTCATCCAAAACCATCCCCTGTCCCTGGCACTTTTGCATTCAAATAAAAACATTGACCAATCCACATCTGCAAACTTGTAGCTCAGTGGCTCTAGGATCTGAATACCACCACACCGACTCGGGTTCAAGCTCTGTCGGGGCTCAAACTTTTAACTTTATATAACCTTAATGTCTGCAATGTTCCCAGCGTGTCACTCGTTCACGACACTCACTATGATGCTCGTTTGTGACGGTTTTTTTTTGTAGAAAATGTTGAGTAAAACACATTCTATGTTAAAAATTAATTTCGACTCGCAGCACGCGTCACTTGGGAAGTTTTTTGGCCCAGTCTGGGCTCGGAGGTCGCCGGGCCACTCGCAATTTCTTTGTTCCGCCACACAAGCGGGAGAATCCTGCCGAAGGAAAGAAGTTGATAGATGTTTGCGGAGGCAGTTGCTCTAGACGGTGGGACGTTCCTCTCCCCGGCAGGTGCACATCCTGGAGGGAGGGCTTTCCCTGCACGGCAGACTGGCCCCTCCGGAGGTGCTTCCCCTGCAGAGGCGCCTGGTGGACCGCTTTGTAATCATGAAGCAGTCCGTGCGCGAGGCCGCCTCTCCCGGCTCCAGGGGCTCCCCGGGGGCAGAGAGCAGGAGGCCGTCCATCCTCAGGTGGCTGCCCCATACTTCCGGCCATTTCGGAGAATCAAATAGAGCATGGGGAAACTCGCTCCAAAGGGCCCTTTAGATGCTCTCTGAGGCCCTGTAATGCGCATCTTTTAACGATATCGACATCTTTATAGGAACCTCAAATTGTTCAACTCAAAGACGCCATGGTTAGGGAGAGAGAAGCTACGTAGCTGGCAGGTTTGCCCCTTCCTCGTGCAAAGGGTGCTTTAGCGTCGAGGTACCGAATCGGCGAGCTCTGGCGTCGTGTCCGAGACGTAGCAACGGGTAAACTGTTTTGTTGACTGACAACTACCGGACGAGCTGCGGTGAACAAAGAACTCGCTTATCGAAGAAAGTGGAATCTGCCGGGGCGGAGCTTGGTCGTACCGCGATCGCTTCTCCCTTTTTCGCACCTGCCCTGTCGTGCGCGAAGAGGTGCGTTTTGGTTGACTCGGTCGCCGTATAAAAGCAAACGACATGATGTCTCGATTTGCCACACCTTTTTGGGAAGCGGCAAAACTGAAGTAGGTTTGGTTCCAGCAAAACTGCAATAAAATAACAATTTCCTTCACAAGCAAGGGCATACAAACATTTTTGTGTTCCCGTGGCAAACTTGGTTATGGAGCACGTTGAAGCACAGGTTTTGAGCTCACTTCCTTTTCCGGTTAAGATGTATTGTAGGTATTTAGATGACACATTTGTAATTTAGAAAAAAGTGAAGCTGCATGACTTTCACACGGCACTGAACAGCGTTCACCATGCTATTAAGTTTACTTATGAAACAGAGAAGGATGGTGTTTTGCCTTTTTTGGACATACTTGCGCGCCAAGGTAGTAGTGGCAGCATAGAAACGGCAGTGTACCGCAAGCCTCGCGACACCGGTGATTTTTTGTTTTACTATCCTCACCAATCAAGGGAACGCAAACGGTCTGTAGATAGAACTTTTTTATCTCGTTGTGATGTCTCAAATGAACACCTCCAGAAGCAGGAACTAAGAAACATAATTAACGCTTTAGAGAAACGCCATTATCCAAGGGCGTTCATTGCCGATACTCTGAAACGTATGCAGAGAGGGAGAGCGTGTCACGGGAAAGGAATACCTTGATTGTGTCTATCCCATATGTTGGAGGCGTGTCAGACGCAGTAAGGAGAGCCTTTCGTCCTCTGGGTGTACAAACTGTGTTGAAACCTCATTACACTGTTTGTGTAATAAGGAAAGGACCGCACCTCTCCGAATGTCCGGAGTGAGGCGGTATACAAAGTGCAGTGCAGTGATTGTGATGCTACGTACATTGGTGAGACAGGAAGGAAGAGGGCAACGTGACTGAAGGAACACAAGAGACGTGGCCAAGGCCACGCACACGACGCGATCAAAGACAGAGCTTGTCGCCCACTGCTGGACGACGGGGCACACGTTTGGCCTAGACAATGCGGCGGCGCTGGAACAGTCAAGGAAGCTGCTTGAGTCATGGTTCATTCGTCGTGACTCATCCGTGTGCAACACTAACTGGCCCCCTGCCAGACATTTACGGGGATGTTGGCGATAAATAGTAACTGGTTGACCGCTCGTCTCATTTGTGTCAGTATGTACTGGAGATGCCACCTGCATAGGTGGTGAAATGTCTAAATACTTTTTGTTATCATTTTTGTTGTGTTAAGCCGGAGTAAACATTTTTTAATCATACAACGAAGTTACCTGTACTACGAAAAATTTTGCCGGTCCCGCGGACCTTATCATAAAGGTGTTTGATAGGGGTGTGCGAATACTCAAATACTGTAAACGACTTAATTTTCGCGAGAACCTAATTTTCGGGAATTTCGCGAATCGCCTACAATTCGCGGAAAAATAGTTCCCGCGAACAATTCCGGTAAAATGTAAACACATTAATATATATATTGCGATCTCACCGCGTCGCGAAAGTTAGAACCCGCGAATTATTCCGAAACTCCAACTTTGACCTAAATCGTGAAATATTGAGCCCGCGAAAAATAAATCTTTTACAGTATACGAATTCGAATCGAATAGCAAGTTCCCGAATAATTCAATTTGCAAATCAAATTCCTAGTATTTGGTCACTCGAATATTCGGTATATTCGGCCAAAGACGCGCGGTTGGCGCGGAGCTGTCAAAAGAGGCATTTTTTCTCCCGATGTTAGCGCGGTGATGTTAGGCAGACCATGCGAGAAACACCTCTTGGTCCTACCATTCCACAAAAAACTAATGCGCGGGTTAGAAAAAAGAAAATTAATGAACGTCACAAACTTTATAGGACGCAAATTTAATCACGATCGTGGCACAATCTAACCTTGAATCACAACCGAAACACCCCGTTTGCGCCGCTTCCAGAGAGGAATCGCTGGGAGGCCGGAATTCCACGGCATGCCTATTTCTTTTCACGAGTAAAGCACCTTGTTTCAAACTGAAGCGTCGATGTAGAACACACTTGCCACACTCACAGAAATCGGCGACTGCAAGATCACAAAAAGAAAACCACATTAACCACGCCGATGAAACCAGCTGAGTTCTCGTAGTCATTCTTTGGAACCGCAAGCCTCAAGTTCGGATTCGGAACGAAACGGAACGGAAAAATGGTGTGCCTAGATTTGAGAGGGTTTCCCACCGTTCGATAGCCATTTGAAATATGAACTGCGACAAGGTGACGAAAAGAGGAAAGCGTCAATCTGGCAGGCGTCATCGCTCTTCCGTTTGGTCGCCTTCTTTCCACGTGACAGCACAACATATGCACACTTACGACCCATCTGCGCAGGAGCCGTCTCCGTGGTTTCAGTTTCGCTTGCTCCCTCTTCTAGGCTCTCTGAAACAGGATAGATGGACGGAGGAATGGATGCATAGAAGCAGTTGGACGGTGACTTGCGCCACCTAATCACGTGTTTTTTCTTACTTCAGGTTATACTGTTTAAGCCTGTTTACTCAGATTTAACACCTATCTGTTTATTTATATAAAATAAAATCCCGGGTGTCTTTTTTTGCCCTTAAAATTGAGACCAAATATCGCAAAATGCCCCTTTTCTGAGATATACAAATATAAAAAAAGGACATGTCGCGGTGTTAGATTGTGCTTTTAACGAGAGAAAAAGGAACATGTGGCTGTAACTTTGGGGCTTTTGTGACGCTTAGGGTAGATAATGTTTGCGCCATAAAATTGGATCTCTAGTGCCCCACGTCCATCAGCAGCTGCTTTTTTTCTTTTTTTTTTTTGCACCAGAACTTGTATACATTTGAGCTTTTGTTCCGTACGAGATGCATGTTCTGCATTTGGCGCATACTCTGCACGTATAATATTCTCATTCACGGCGCACTTTGAAAAATTCGTACAAATAAAACCACTAATGAATATTTGATTCAATATTTGACTTTTTTTTTCTTAATTTGATTCGATAACTACTAATCGGTATTTGCACACTCCTATTGCTCGACTGTACTACCGAGCGAAGGATACATGAGGCCTGTCCATTCGAGACATCATTACAACACCACGCACGAATTAGACACAGTGGCTGCTCAAACGTTTATTTTGGCAAGTGGTCCTATCAATCTGTTGGCACAAGTTGGGCTTTAAAGTCTTTTGATGGCAGAAATTTAATCGAGGGGTTGCTGCTTTCTTCGCACCATCAAAACTGAAATGAATCGAGAAAGAGGCGACCGAAGAAGCGATTCTCACCTGCTATTGACGAGTGAGAGTGACGGTGAAAAACAGTTTCATGACCGCCCCTGTCGAAAGTCTTTGCAGTACCGGATAATGTTCCAAAGTAGGGGCTGACCTGGGGTTGCCCTTGCAGCTCTCCGCTGCCTCCGGTGCCCCCGGGGGGGACGGGCAAGAGGCCCCCATCGTGCGAGCCGTGTGGGAGCACCCGGTCCTCCTCGTCCGGCTCGAGCGTCTACGGCCAGCTGCTGCTGCTGCCCGAGGACTCGGACGACTGCATCTACAGCCGCCTCAAGGTGCGCTCCCCTCAATCTCACCCCACGCTGGTTTCCAACTCACTGATGGCCGCCATCTGCGGTTTTGCGATGAGGAAGTGACTGTCTCGATCACCTCGCTTTTATAATGGGAAACGTCTATAGGCTAGGTTTTTGGGGGAAGTGAAGCCTCGGAAGGCGTAACTAGGAATTTTCCCGCTAAATTTAGCGGGGAAAATAACGTTACGTGGCTTCGTGTCGTGCCACCTATACACAAATTCAGTTTCGCCGCAAAGTTTACCAGGAAAATTGGATGTCTCGTGACCTATGCATAAATTGGGTTTACCCGGTACCCGTCATTTCCCATACTTCGAGGACACAGGGTAACTCGACGGGGAAAGTGAATGGGTCAATGAGTCAAAGGGGTGGAGAGGAGTGGAAAGACCTGGAGGCATGGCTCAAGAGGAAATGCCTGGAGGTTGAAGCCTGGTTCAGACAGTTGCGTTTGACTGCGTTGCGGCTGTGAGAAACCAGGACATCCCTGCTGCTTATATCGCGTGCCAAGATGATTTCTTAAATTGGATTCCACGCTTCATACGAAGCGCAGATCTGCCGGTGACTCGCTTTCGGTTCTCGACGCAACGCAGTCAAACGCACTCAAATGCAAGCGTCTGAACCGGCCTTGATAGCGCTAGACCAAGAACGTTTCACTTAGCAACACAATTGTAGGGCAATTTGTGATATCTTTTTGCCAGGGCTTTCGGCTTCTGTTACCTATCGTGTTTTGAAGAAATTTGTAGAGCGTTTTTCCTTTTTGTTTTCATACTTGTATCTTGCAACTTATCTCGAGATTTTTGGCTGTTATCCTCGCGGAATACGAACGAGTAACGAAACAATGACGTTGATCTTCCACTTGAGAATTTGAGTCAACCTGAAGTCGGTGAAAAGGTCTGTGATAAGTGCAGATTCGTAATGAGCAACATACGAGCCTTTCAGCTCACTACCCACTCATTGTGCAAGCATGACTTGACCTCGAACGGTACTGCCAACATTGTTGCACCTGCTACCAAAAATACTCGAGGAAACACCGTTTTTTTATCATATTTGACTAAACTTAATACACGATTGCATTTTTGTTACCTCGCTGCAAATGTGACGAAATACCATTATCGTTACTTTCCAGAATTTTATATTTGCATTCTTTTTGCATTACTTTGTATTTTGGTCTTCTCCCATACAGAAGGTTACTAGAGTGCATCTTGGCAGGGCCTAGGAACCTGTTAGATGGGCTGCAGTAAGAAAAAACATTTGTAACATCCTAAAAATATACATTCTAAAAATGCAAAAAAAAAAGCACAAAGAAACACCGTAAGATTCTGAGCAGGTGTCCACTCAAAATTTAGAGGTAATCATGTAAAACTGGGGGATGGACACCCTCAGGCCAAAGATATGGCTCCTTAGGGGCCAGCCATGTCCGTATGTCCGTCCCTCCTGCTTGTGAGCTCACGTGCTCGTGTAGGGAAAAAAAAAAATGGAAAAAAAAGATGGAAAAAAATTATGAAAAAGAAAAAGAAGAAAAAAAAGAGTAGGGGGTTCTGAGATGCCATCCCATCTGTCTTCTTAAAAAAAGAAAAAGAAGAAAACCACACATTCTCCTACTGACATGAATGAAAACGACCGAAAAGCTCGACATGCAGCGCCTCAGCGTCTACGCAGACAGCAAGCTGCTCCGGAGAACAGGGCGCAAGAAGCTGCTGCACAGCGTCAAAAAAAAAATCAACAGCATCAGCACTACCTATGACCAAAATCAGAATCATCAGCACCACCCGAGCTTCGCCCCAATCAACATCATTCACCACGTGGAGATGCGGTCATTTTTTTTTTAATTAACGAAGAGTATTTTGTTACGTAATATTATTATCTTGCGGCGATTCATAATAAGTCGCAGTGTGAAACTGTGCCAATGATTCGCTTTTCTAAAGTGATTTTTTGATTCTTACCCCGTAACCTTCTTGCGCTAGCTTGAGCTTTGCAAGGTTGGCAAGCTGCAAGAGGGAAAAGGCAATGCCATTGATAGATTTCATTCATCGTGCAAGGTTCTGGTTTTAGCAAAAGCATCACCGAGGCAACAGAGTGTCCCTTGTTCCGAGTTAATATACCTCCCTTTAGACGTTTTAGTCTTCAAAGGGGCACATATGTCGGCAAATAAGCTCCCACGAAAAAAAGAAAAAAAAAGTTTATCGCATACATTTGTGCGATTTGGAAACGTGCTCCTATTCCGCCGTCAACAGATTCAAATCTAATTAGAAGCATGTTTCAGAATCGCTCCTAACTGAGAGTGAGTCTTGCAACATAAATATTGCGCCAATTGTTTATTTTATTTTCGAGGAACATTTATTTTGTAACCTATGTCTCCTATCCTTAAAGGGAATTGTCTGGAGTCTAGCATTTCTTTTCAGATGGGGGCTTCCTGGGAGAAGGGAGCAGGATTCCCACCCCACGAGCTGGACACAACTCTGGGAGGAGTTTCACGGGATCGAAATAGTTTCTAGCTTTTAGATTACCCCGCAACGCCAAAGATGGTGTGGAGACGCAGTTTCCTCCATTGGCTTGTATGGTCTGTGCTTCAAAGATTTCCCTGTTCCTCTTGTCTTTGAAACGTCTGATCACTTTTGTGTCCGATAGCAAAGGTGTGCAGGAGCAATCTCGCACATGCATTGCTAAATGTCCAGACGGTGTTGACTTCAAAGTCAGAGCATGTTCTCTCAGTCGTGTATTTATGCAGCGTCCAGTCTGTCCTATATACACTTTCCCACATGTGAAAGGGATTTGATACACCACTCCGCTGTTGCAGTTGACATACCGGTGCTTGTGGTTTATGTCGCATTCATGATGTTGTTGCTTTACATTGTTGATTTTTGGGCACATTCGTTTTAATTTATCCGGTGCCGATATTACCACTTGGACATCAAACGTGGATGCTATCTTCTTCATGTTGTGGGAAATCTTGTGGATGTAAGGCACCACAGCCGGACGGCATCTCTTCTCTTTGATTTTTTCTCTTCCTTTGTTCTTTGTCAATAACTTTTCGGCGATGTCAGTGAGAACTTGAAATGGGTAACCATTTCAAAGCCCAAAAATCAACAATGTAAAGCAACAACATCATGAATGCGACATAAACCACAAGCACCGGTATGTCAACTGCAACAGCGGAGTGGTGTATCAAATCCCTTTCACATGTGGGAAAGTGTATATAGGACAGACTGGACGCTGCATAAATACACGACTGAGAGAACATGCTCTGACTTTGAAGTCAACACCGTCTGGACATTTAGCAATGCATGTGCGAGATTGCTCCTGCACACCTTTGCTGTCGGGACACAAAAGTGATCAGACGTTTCAAAGACAAGAGGAACAGGGAAATCTTTGAAGCACAGACCATACAAGCCAATGGAGGAAACTGCGTCTCCACACCATCTTTGGCGTTGACCGAGAAAGAGGTTCAATACTTAAACCACTATACATGACAATCTTCGGAATTATGTTGCACGAGAGCGTGTGAGGTGGGGCACCGGGTGGGTCTTCGTGCTCGAGCCGGTATAGCTTTGGCTGTGGTGCCTGTTGGATGTAAAAAGGAAAATAGGCTGTACGAGGCACTGATCGGCGGCCTATGAACGATCATTTATTCTTTTTTATTCTTTTTTATTCCTTTTTATTCTTATTTTGTCACACACGGTCTAGAGGTTATTTTTCTAACACTTCAAAATATTATCGTATGTAGTTCAAATTCATTATACCTTTGTTTAATTTTTAATACCTTCTTGGAGCGCCCGGCTAGAAATAGAATTATTTCTTCTTTTTTCAACACCAGCCACTTCCTTCACCTTCTTCTTTATCGTTGTATATAAAACCGTCAGTTGTGAGTTAGCGCCTGTCCTGTCCACTTCTTTGTTTGTCCTTGTCTTAGCGCTATTTGTAATTTAGTACGAGCCTTTCAGCTCACTACCCACTCATTGTGCAAGCATGACTTGACCTCGAACGGTACTGCCAACATTGTTGCACCTGCTACCAAAAATACTCGAGGAAACACCGTTTTTTTATCATATTTGACTAAACTTAATACACGATTGCATTTTTGTTACCTCGCTGCAAATGTGACGAAATACCATTATCGTTACTTTCCAGAATTTTCTATTTGCATTCTTTTTGCATTACTTTGTATTTTGGTCTCCTCCCATACAGAAGGTTACTAGAGTGCATCTTGGCAGGGCCTAGGAACCTGTTAGATGGGCTGCAGTAAGAAAAAACATTTGTAACATCCTAAAAATTATACATTCTAAAAATGCAAAAAAAGCACAAAGAAACACCGTAAGATTCTGAGCAGGTGTCCACTCAAAATTTAGAGGTAATCATGTAAAACTGGGGGATGGACACCCTCAGGCCAAAGATATGGCTCCTTAGGGGCCAGCCATGTCCGTATGTCCGTCCCTCCTGCTTGTGAGCTCACGTGCTCGTGTAGGGCAAAAAAAAAAAAAAAAAATGGAAAAAAAGATGGAAAAAAATTATGAAAAAGAAAAAGAAGAAAAAAAAAGAGTAGGGGGTTCTGAGATGCCATCTCATCTGTCTTCTTAAAAAAAGAAAAAGAAGAAAACCACACATTCTCCTACTGACATGAATGAAAACGACCGAAAAGCTCGACATGCAGCGCCTCAGCGTCTACGCAGACAGCAAGCTGCTCCGGAGAACAGGGCGCAAGAAGCTGCTGCACAGCGTCAAAAAAAAAAATCAGCAGCATCAGCACTACCTATGACCAAAATCAGAATCATCAGCACCACCCGAGCTTCGCCCCAATCAACATCATTCACCACGTGGAGATGCGGTCATTTTTTTTTAATTAACGAAGAGTATTTTGTTACGTAATATTATTATCTTGCGGCGATTCATAATAAGTCGCAGTGTGAAACTGTGCCAATGATTCGCTTTTCTAAAGTGATTTTTGATTCTTACCCCGTAACCTTCTTGCACTAGCTTGAGCTTTGCAAGGTTGGCAAGCTGCAAGAGGGAAAAGGCAATGCCATTGATAGATTTCATTCATCGTGCAAGGTTCTGGTTTTAGCAAAAGCATCACCGAGGCAACAGAGTGTCCCTTGTTCCGAGTTAATATACCTCCCTTTAGACGTTTTAGTCTTCAAAGGGGCACATATGTCGGCAAATAAGCTCCCACGAAAAAAAGAAAAAAAAAAGTTTATCGCATACATTTGTGTGATTTGGAAACATGCTCCTATTCCGCCGTCAACAGATTCAATCTAATTAGAAGCATGTTTCAGAATCGCTCCTACTGAGAGTGAGTCTTGCAACATAAATATTGCGCCAATTGTTTATTTTATTTTCGAGGAACATTTATTTTGTTACCTATGTCTCCTATCCTTAAAGGGAATTGTCTGGAGTCTAGCATTTCTTTCAGATGGGGGCTTCCTGGGAGAAGGAAGCAGGATTCCCACCCCACGAGCTGGACACAACTCTGGGAGGAGTTTCACGGGATCGAAATAGTTTCTAGCTTTTAGATTACCCCGCAACACCACCAGTTGGGTGGACGGGTGCACGGTCTCGTTGGAGGCAAAGAGCGCATCTGCCAACCCCCGGCTTGACCAGGCTAGATGGTGCAAGCCTGACACAAGGGGTTTCTTCGTGCAGGAGGAGCCCGGGGGAGGAGAAGGGAGGCCCCTGGCGGCTCCCCCGATTCCGTCGCGGCCACGCTCGGTCAGCCTCACAGCTCCGGACCAGAAGGTCTGTCGGAGCGGCTCTCTTGGGCTCGCTCATTGTCATCGGATTCAGTTGCGACAGGTGCTCCGTGCGAGAAAGGGATGGGTACGCCCTGGATGGCGGGAATTTAATGAGGGGGCCTATGGGTTGCTGCCTTGCACCGGTCACTTCTTACGTTCACAACATGGAAACTGAAATAAGTCAATAGGGAGATGAGCTAAGCTAATTGGTTGTTTTACATCACGGGTGGAACCAGCTGTACAGGGAAGGAAGGAGAAACAGAAAAGGCATTTCATCGCTGGACTACCAACTTTTTTGATAAATCGCCATTCTCTTCTACTAATTCTTATGCATATCCCTTTGCTTCTGCTTTTTTCTTTCCTGAATCCCCCTTCCTTTTGTTTATTTTCTCCTTCCTTCCTCGTTCAGCTGGTTCCAACCGTGACGAAATAAATGGACAAATAATTACGGGGTGATGAAAGTACAAATTGTTATCTGCCATTGTAGCGCGAAATTGACGGTACCCGATGAAATAGTTTTATGACTAGGGGCCAGCCATGTCCGTATGTCCGTCCCTCCTGCTTGTGAGCTCACGTGCTCGTGTAGGGCAAAAAAAAAAAAAAAAATGGAAAAAAAGATGGAAAAAAATTATGAAAAAGAAAAAGAAGAAAAAAAAGAGTAGGGGGTTCTGAGATGCCATCTCATCTGTCTTCTTAAAAAAAGAAAAAGAAGAAAACCACACATTCTCCTACTGACATGAATGAAAACGACCGAAAAGCTCGACATGCAGCGCCTCAGCGTCTACGCAGACAGCAAGCTGCTCCGGAGAACAGGGCGCAAGAAGCTGCTGCACAGCGTCAAAAAAAAAATCAGCAGCATCAGCACTACCTATGACCAAAATCAGAATCATCAGCACCACCCGAGCTTCGCCCCAATCAACATCATTCACCACGTGGAGATGCGGTCATTTTTTTTTTAATTAACGAAGAGTATTTTGTTACGTAATATTATTATCTTGCGGCGATTCATAATAAGTCGCAGTGTGAAACTGTGCCAATGATTCGCTTTTCTAAAGTGATTTTTTGATTCTTACCCCGTAACCTTCTTGCACTAGCTTGAGCTTTGCAAGGTTGGCAAGCTGCAAGAGGGAAAAGGCAATGCCATTGATAGATTTCATTCATCGTGCAAGGTTCTGGTTTTAGCAAAAGCATCACCGAGGCAACAGAGTGTCCCTTGTTCCGAGTTAATATACCTCCCTTTAGACGTTTTAGTCTTCAAAGGGGCACATATGTCGGCAAATAAGCTCCCACGAAAAAAAGAAAAAAAAAGTTTATCGCATACATTTGTGTGATTTGGAAACATGCTCCTATTCCGCCGTCAACAGATTCAAATCTAATTAGAAGCATGTTTCAGAATCGCTCCTAACTGAGAGTGAGTCTTGCAACATAAATATTGCGCCAATTGTTTATTTTATTTTCGAGGAACATTTATTTTGTTACCTATGTCTCCTATCCTTAAAGGGAATTGTCTGGAGTCTAGCATTTCTTTTCAGATGGGGGCTTCCTGGGAGAAGGAAGCAGGATTCCCACCCCACGAGCTGGACACAACTCTGGGAGGAGTTTCACGGGATCGAAATAGTTTCTAGCTTTTAGATTACCCCGCAACACCACCAGTTGGGTGGACGGGTGCACGGTCTCGTTGGAGGCAAAGAGCGCATCTGCCAACCCCCGGCTTGACCAGGCTAGATGGCGCAAGCCTGACACAAGGGGTTTCTTCGTGCAGGAGGAGCCCGGGGGAGGAGAAGGGAGGCCCCTGGCGGCTCCCCCGATTCCGTCGCGGCCACGCTCGGTCAGCCTCACAGCTCCGGACCAGAAGGTTTGTCGGAGCGGCTCTCTTGGGCTCGCTCATTGTCATCGGATTCAGTTGCGAACAGGTGCTCCGTGCGGAGAAAGGGATGGGTACGCCCTGGATGGCGGGCAATTTAATTGAGGGGGGCCTATGGGTGCTGCCTTGCACCGGTCACTTCTTACGTTCACAACATGGAAACTGAAATAAGTCAATAGGGAGATGAGCTAAGCTAATTGGTTGTTTTACATCACGGGTGGAACCAGCTGTACAGGGAAGGAAGGAGAAACAGAAAAGGCATTTCATCGCTGGACTACCAACTTTTTTGATAAATCGCCATTCTCTTCTACTAATTCTTATGCATATCCCTTTGCTTCTGCTTTTTTCTTTCCTGAATCTCCCTTCCTTTTGTTTATTTTCTCCTTCCTTCCTCGTTCAGCTAGTTCCAACCGTGACGAAATAAATGGACAAATAATTACGGGGTGATGAAAGTACAAATTGTTATCTGCCATTGTAGCGCGAAATTGACGGTACCCGATGAAATAGTTTTATGACCAGCATTAGTTTGTCGAAACTTACACTGGTTTACGAACCACCAGATGGCAGTTAATTTTAAAAAGAGTCTAGGTTGCATCATACAAAAGCCGGTTGTGTAAGGCCTTCAAAACAAAATGTGGTTTCGGGTCTTTTGGGCTAGATTTTGTATTGTCAAGATTCATGTCTAGTTAAAAGTGAGTGGTGTCTTTGCTGCTCAACTAGCCCTTTTTTTTAAATATTTCCCGAATATCAAGATGGGTTAAAGGTTTGTAGCGTATCGCCGGGCTCTGCCGATCGTGCGTGGTATCGAGTATTTCGAGTGTGAGACCGTTCTCCCGCTGTGTCCCCAACCCCTAAAACATAGCATCGCACTAAACAGCGTTCCTTCCGATTAGGAGAAACCTAACACGCCCACGAGCGTGACATTTCCTCCCAAGAGCCCAACGTTCTGCACCTGTCTGGGTCAGCTGCTCTCCCCGCATGGGGTGTCGTTGAATGGGTTCCCACCAAGCACTCGAGTAGCGAGGTGAAGTCTCGGGAAGGAAGGCACTCGCGAGAAGCCTCGTTTCTCCTGCGGCCCACGGCGTTGCCGATTTGTCGTGGCTGCAACCTAGAAACAGCAGCTGTGACCAGGGCCATCTTCAAAATCTGGCTTTGTTGGAACATGTTTGACTTACTTCGATGGGCCACGCGATGCGACGGCAGATTTGAGGCAATGCTAGACGCAGGGAGCTAGTCAAAGGTTAGTCAAAGGTTAGTCAAAGCTAGTCAAAGCTTTTGCTCCCTTCCCTACTCTCCTGCGGTGCTTTTGAATCACTTCCGCGACATCAAATCGCACCACACGGTCAAAACATATGGTCGCGCGGTTACTTGCGTGCTTCTTGCCGCCGGCATAGGAAAGTAATTGTCCCTTCACGGCGCACAGTGGTAGAGGGTCGGGCACAGAATCTCGTGGTCCTAACTCTGATTCTCGTTGAGGGACGTCTGGATTTTTATTCTTTTCTCTCACTATTTCTTCCAAATTCTCCATTCTTTTGTTTCCTGCGAAATCCGCATCACACGTTTCCTGACAGTTTGTTGCGGCAATTCCCGAGGGGTCCCAGTTACTAAAGGTGGAAAATTCTTAGTCCGGCCGGGCATCGACCGTGTCTGTAGGCAGGCCCGATCGTCCCAAACTCTGCAAAGGGGGGCACACTTGCGGGGCGGGTGGCTGCAGCGTCCCGCACGTCTTTCCAGCTGAGCCTGGCCGAGCAGCAGACGGGGAGGGCCTCGTCCCACCGGAGAGAGCGGTCGGACGGGTCCAGCCACGCCTTCTACAGCTCTCCGACGGCGAGGCCGGGCAGCGAGCACCACAACAGCCTCCTGAGGGAGCACAGGGAGGAGGCCTGCCCTCCCCCACTGCCTCCCCGGGGTAACTCTCCATCCCTCACTAGCTGAAGCAGCACGTGTTGTCTGCTAGCGACGATTAGGAGTTCCATCGGACCCCCCTGCTGCTCCTATATTGTTCCGTCAAACCGAGCAAGTGCCCACCGCCTGCTCCTTCTTCCTCTCCGCTCTCTAACCCAAGGAGTGCCCATTCTCCGTCATTATCCCAAACCTCTACTGGGTGCTTGCTCGGCATTTTTTCTTTTTGTAGTGTTTTGTTGTTTTGTTTTTGAACCTTGAATATGACACCCCCCTTATGTAATGCCTCCCTGAAAAGGCCCTTAAGGTAATAAATACGAAATGAAATGAAATTTTGCGCTACTCTATCCACCAAATTGATGGCGCACTTGCCCTATGCTTCACGTCGTATCATTTAAAAAGCATACGCGAAAGAAAACAAATTTTTTTAAACAGCCTGGATGAGAAAAGGGTGTTATAAAATAAATTTACAACGAAAAAAGCTTTTTTTAGGGTTATATATTAGGCTTGAAAAAAATCTGTAGCTGGCGCCCGCGGGAGCTGCCACTAGTTACGTAGTAGATCTGTGCGCAACCGCTGTAGTTCCCCAGAACCCCCACGTCACTGCCGCACACTGAATGGGGGGCGCCACCGGCTGAACGCGTTTCTTGACACCGCCGCCAGAAGGAAACCCTCTGGCGTGCCGCCTCCACCAATTTCTGATCGGTGCACGGGGTTTATTACGTGGTGCTTGCATATTAATCTTTCTTTTCTCTGTTGCACTTAAAACGAAGATTAATAAGTATTTGAATAGGATCAGCTGAACAATTAAAATTAGAAAAAATTGACCCGCCATCTCCACGTGGTGAATGATGTGATTGGGGCGAAGCTCTGGTGGTGCTTGTCTGCGTAGACGCTGAGCCGCAGCATGCCGAGCCTTTCGTTCGTTTTCATCCATGTCAGAAAGAGAATGTGTGGTATGGGACGTGGTTATATACGCATTTGAGATTGACCGCAGCGCCCTCTCGTCTATAAACGTTGAGCCAATGCATGCAAGTGTAACGCCGATTATATACGCATCTTGACCGCAGCGCACTCTCCCTGTATAGACGTTGAGCGGCTACATGCAACGTTTCCTCCATGACATCCACCAGCTCTTGAGTTAATACCACATCTCAGAGCCCCCTATCGTCCCGCAGTCGTGGCCGAGTGGTTAAGGCGATGGACTAGAAATCATTGGGGTCTCCCCCGCAAGGTCTCGATCCTGTCGACTGCGCAAACATATTTTCATCAGTTTTTTTATCGATTGTTTTTAATTTTTTTTCATCTTTTTTTTTTTTCCCCTACAGGAGTACGTGAGCACGTGCTCGTGAGCACGTGAGCATGTGAGCTCACGAGCACGACCGGACGGACAGACATGGCTTGACCCTAAGGAGCTTCGCCCCTAAAACCTTGAGAGGAAACGACATACACACCGCTGACTATCAACTAGCTTCCTTCCCTACTCTCCTGCGGTGCTTTTGAATCACTTCTGCGACATCAAATCGCACCACACGGTCAAAACATATGGTCGCGCGGTTACTTGCGTGCTTCTTGCCGCCGGCATAGGAAAGTAATTGTCCCTTCACGGCGCACAGTGGTAGAGGGTCGGGCACAGAATCTCGTGGTCCTAACTCTGATTCTCGTTGAGGGACGTCTGGATTTTTATTCTTTTCTCTCACTATTTCTTCCAAATTCTCCATTCTTTTGTTTCCTGCGAAATCCGCATCACACGTTTCCTGACGGTTTGTTGCGGCAATTCCCGAGGGGTCCCAGTTACTAAAGGTGGAAAATTCTTAGTCCGGCCGGGCATCGACCGTGTCTGTAGGCAGGCCCGATCGTCCCAAACTCTGCAAAGGGGGGCACACTTGCGGGGCGGGTGGCTGCAGCGTCCCGCACGTCTTTCCAGCTGAGCCTGGCCGAGCAGCAGACGGGGAGGGCCTCGTCCCACCGGAGAGAGCGGTCGGACGGGTCCAGCCACGCCTTCTACAGCTCTCCGACGGCGAGGCCGGGCAGCGAGCACCACAACAGCCTCCTGAGGGAGCACAGGGAGGAGGCCTGCCCTCCCCCACTGCCTCCCCGGGGTAACTCTCCATCCCTCACTAGCTGAAGCAGCACGTGTTGTCTGCTAGCGACGATTAGGAGTTCCATCGGACCCCCCTGCTGCTCCTATATTGTTCCGTCAAACCGAGCAAGTGCCCACCGCCTGCTCCTTCTTCCTCTCCGCGCTCTAACCCAAGGAGTGCCCATTCTCCGTCATTATCCCAAACCTCTACTGGGTGCTTGCTCGGCATTTTTTCTTTTTGTAGTGTTTTGTTGTTTTGTTTTTGAACCTTGAATATGACACCCCCCTTATGTAATGCCTCCCTGAAAAGGCCCTTAAGGTAATAAATACGAAATGAAATGAAATTTTGCGCTACTCTATCCACCAAATTGATGGCGCACTTGCCCTATGCTTCACGTCGTATCATTTAAAAAGCATACGCGAAAGAAAACAAATTTTTTTAAACATCCTGGATGAGAAAAGGGTGTTATAAAATAAATTTACAACGAAAAAAGCTTTTTTTAGGGTTATATATTAGGCTTGAAAAAAATCTGTAGCTGGCGCCCGCGGGAGCTGCCACTAGTTACGTAGTAGATCTGTGCGCAACCGCTGTAGTTCCCCAGAACCCCCACGTCACTGCCGCACACTGAATGGGGGGCGCCACTGGCTGAACGCGTTTCTTGACACCGCCGCCAGAAGGAAACCCTCTGGCGTGCCGCCTCCACCAATTTCTGATTGGTGCACGGGGTTTATTACGTGGTGCTTGCATATTAATCTTTCTTTTCTCTGTTGCACTTAAAACGAAGATTAATAAGTATTTGAATAGGATCAGCTGAACAATTACAAATTAGAAAAAAATTGACCGCATCTCCACGTGGTGAATGATGTTGATTGGGGCGAAGCTCCGGTGGTGCTTGTCTGCGTAGACGCTGAGCCGCAGCGTGCCGAGCCTTTCGTTCGTTTTCATCCATGTCAGAAAGAGAATGTGTGGTATGGGACGTGGTTATATACGCATTTGAGCATTTGAACGCAGCACCCTCTCCTGTATAGACGTTGAGCGGCTACATGCAACGTTTCATCCATGACATCCCCAGCTCTTGAGTTACTACCACATCTCAGAGCCCCCTACTCGTCCCGCAGTCGTGGCCGAGTGGTTAAGGCGATGGACTAGAAATTCATTGGGGTCTCCCCGCACAGGTTCGAATCCTGTCGACTGCGCAAACATATTTTCATCATTTTTTTTATCGATTGTTTTTAATTTTTTTCATCTTTTTTTTTTTTTTTCCCCTACAGGAGTACGTGAGCACGTGCTCGTGAGCACGTGAGCATGTGAGCTCACGAGCACGACCGGACGGACAGACATGGCTTGACCCTAAGGAGCTTCGCCCCTAAAACCTTGAGAGGAAACGACATACACACCGCTGACTATCAACTAGCTTCCTTCGATACTTTGTCTTCCTTTTTCCTTTTCACTACAGCTAGTGATAAAAGCCATCCCCCATGTGCTGCACCCATTAGGCTGTTATGCGGCTCGTGCCACGTCCCAAGTATTGCCTCTCTTTCGCGTGGATTGTGATAGACGGGGTGCTCACGCACATTTGACTATCAACTAGCTTCCTTCGATACTTTGTCTTCCTTTTTCCTTTTCACTACAGCTAGTGATAAAAGCCATCCCCCATGTGCTGCACCCATTAGGCTGTTATGCGGCTCGTGCCACGTCCCAAGTATTGCCTCTCTTTCGCGTGGATTGTGATAGACGGGGTGCTCACGCACATTTGACTATCAACTAGCTTCCTTCGATACTTTGTCTTCCTTTTTCCTTTTCACTACAGCTAGTGATAAAAGCCATCCCCCATGTGCTGCACCCATTAGGCTGTTATGCGGCTCGTGCCACGTCCCAAGTATTGCCTCTCTTTCGCGTGGATTGTGATAGACGGGGTGCTCACGCACATTTGACTATCAACTAGCTTCCTTCGATACTTTGTCTTCCTTTTTCCTTTTCACTACAGCTAGTGATAAAAGCCATCCCCCATGTGCTGCACCCATTAGGCTGTTATGCGGCTCGTGCCACGTCCCAAGTATTGCCTCTCTTTCGCGTGGATTGTGATAGACGGGGTGCTCACGCACATTTGACTATCAACTAGCTTCCTTCGATACTTTGTCTTCCTTTTTCCTTTTCACTACAGCTAGTGATAAAAGCCATCCCCCATGTGCTGCACCCATTAGGCTGTTATGCGGCTCGTGCCACGTCCCAAGTATTGCCTCTCTTTCGCGTGGATTGTGATAGACGGGGTGCTCACGCACATTTGACTATCAACTAGCTTCCTTCGATACTTTGTCTTCCTTTTTCCTTTTCACTACAGCTAGTGATAAAAGCCATCCCCCATGTGCTGCACCCATTAGGCTGTTATGCGGCTCGTGCCACGTCCCAAGTATTGCCTCTCTTTCGCGTGGATTGTGATAGACGGGGTGCTCACGCACATTTGACTATCAACTAGCTTCCTTCGATACTTTGTCTTCCTTTTTCCTTTTCACTACAGCTAGTGATAAAAGCCATCCCCCATGTGCTGCACCCATTAGGCTGTTATGCGGCTCGTGCCACGTCCCAAGTATTGCCTCTCTTTCGCGTGGATTGTGATAGACGGGGTGCTCACGCACATTTGACTATCAACTAGCTTCCTTCGATACTTTGTCTTCCTTTTTCCTTTTCACTACAGCTAGTGATAAAAGCCATCCCCCATGTGCTGCACCCATTAGGCTGTTATGCGGCTCGTGCCACGTCCCAAGTATTGCCTCTCTTTCGCGTGGATTGTGATAGACGGGGTGCTCACGCACATTTGACTATCAACTAGCTTCCTTCGATACTTTGTCTTCCTTTTTCCTTTTCACTACAGCTAGTGATAAAAGCCATCCCCCATGTGCTGCACCCATTAGGCTGTTATGCGGCTCGTGCCACGTCCCAAGTATTGCCTCTCTTTCGCGTGGATTGTGATAGACGGGGTGCTCACGCACATTTGACTATCAACTAGCTTCCTTCGATACTTTGTCTTCCTTTTTCCTTTTCACTACAGCTAGTGATAAAAGCCATCCCCCATGTGCTGCACCCATTAGGCTGTTATGCGGCTCGTGCCACGTCCCAAGTATTGCCTCTCTTTCGCGTGGATTGTGATAGACGGGGTGCTCACGCACATTTGACTATCAACTAGCTTCCTTCGATACTTTGTCTTCCTTTTTCCTTTTCACTACAGCTAGTGATAAAAGCCATCCCCCATGTGCTGCACCCATTAGGCTGTTATGCGGCTCGTGCCACGTCCCAAGTATTGCCTCTCTTTCGCGTGGATTGTGATAGACGGGGTGCTCACGCACATTTGACTATCAACTAGCTTCCTTCGATACTTTGTCTTCCTTTTTCCTTTTCACTACAGCTAGTGATAAAAGCCATCCCCCATGTGCTGCACCCATTAGGCTGTTATGCGGCTCGTGCCACGTCCCAAGTATTGCCTCTCTTTCGCGTGGATTGTGATAGACGGGGTGCTCACGCACATTTGACTATCAACTAGCTTCCTTCGATACTTTGTCTTCCTTTTTCCTTTTCACTACAGCTAGTGATAAAAGCCATCCCCCATGTGCTGCACCCATTAGGCTGTTATGCGGCTCGTGCCACGTCCCAAGTATTGCCTCTCTTTCGCGTGGATTGTGATAGACGGGGTGCTCACGCACATTTGACTATCAACTAGCTTCCTTCGATACTTTGTCTTCCTTTTTCCTTTTCACTACAGCTAGTGATAAAAGCCATCCCCCATGTGCTGCACCCATTAGGCTGTTATGCGGCTCGTGCCACGTCCCAAGTATTGCCTCTCTTTCGCGTGGATTGTGATAGACGGGGTGCTCACGCACATTTGACTATCAACTAGCTTCCTTCGATACTTTGTCTTCCTTTTTCCTTTTCACTACAGCTAGTGATAAAAGCCATCCCCCATGTGCTGCACCCATTAGGCTGTTATGCGGCTCGTGCCACGTCCCAAGTATTGCCTCTCTTTCGCGTGGATTGTGATAGACGGGGTGCTCACGCACATTTGACTATCAACTAGCTTCCTTCGATACTTTGTCTTCCTTTTTCCTTTTCACTACAGCTAGTGATAAAAGCCATCCCCCATGTGCTGCACCCATTAGGCTGTTATGCGGCTCGTGCCACGTCCCAAGTATTGCCTCTCTTTCGCGTGGATTGTGATAGACGGGGTGCTCACGCACATTTGACTATCAACTAGCTTCCTTCGATACTTTGTCTTCCTTTTTCCTTTTCACTACAGCTAGTGATAAAAGCCATCCCCCATGTGCTGCACCCATTAGGCTGTTATGCGGCTCGTGCCACGTCCCAAGTATTGCCTCTCTTTCGCGTGGATTGTGATAGACGGGGTGCTCACGCACATTTGACTATCAACTAGCTTCCTTCGATACTTTGTCTTCCTTTTTCCTTTTCACTACAGCTAGTGATAAAAGCCATCCCCCATGTGCTGCACCCATTAGGCTGTTATGCGGCTCGTGCCACGTCCCAAGTATTGCCTCTCTTTCGCGTGGATTGTGATAGACGGGGTGCTCACGCACATTTGACTATCAACTAGCTTCCTTCGATACTTTGTCTTCCTTTTTCCTTTTCACTACAGCTAGTGATAAAAGCCATCCCCCATGTGCTGCACCCATTAGGCTGTTATGCGGCTCGTGCCACGTCCCAAGTATTGCCTCTCTTTCGCTTGGATTGTGATAGACGGGGTGCTCACGCACATTGACC